>JAJAGP010000002.1:584716-962216 GCA_025084515.1 Ancistrus triradiatus | reverse complement strand
TGGCGGCTTAGTAGAGGTGGGATTTAAAGCCTGGACCTTCTTGTCTGTAGTCCAGTACCTTAACCGCTAAGCCACAGCACTCCACGGGCGCATACCTAGTCTTATCCTAAGCAGCTTTTATAACTGATAGTCTTTCAATCCAAGCAACTCATGGTCATAACATTGGCAATATTGGGATTTGAACCTGGGACCTTCTAGTTCATAGTCCAGTACCTTAACTGCTAGGCCACCACAGTCCCATGAGTTTGGTTCTTATGATCAAGGACCCAACAGTGACGGCTTAGTAGAGGTGGGATTTAAAGCCTGGACAACCTTATGTTGTAGTCCAGACCTTACCGCCAAGTCCACAGCCACCTCACGTACACATACCTAGTATGGAGTAGAGGTGGGATTTTATTTAACCCTGGGAATTTTTTTGCTGTTAGTTCAAGTACCTTGACTGCAAGTTGGGATTTGAACCTGGACCTGTCTAGTCTAAGGAATATGGTGTCCATAGTCTGTACCATAATGTCCATTTAGCTTAATCCTGTCGACTTATGTTGACGGCCCTTCTCCAAATACTTACCCGTTGATACTGTTGAACGTTGAAACCAACAGTGGTAGCTTGGGGGATTTGAACCCTGGTACCATAGTCCAGTGCCTTAACAGCTAGACCACCACAGTCCCAACGTTTGCAACGTCTCTCAAAGGCAATGCCTTTGGTTCTTATGATCATTGGTTCTTATGCTCAAACAGTGGCGGCTTAGTAGAGGTGGGATTTAACCCATGGGACCTTCTTGTCTGTCGTCCAGTACCTTGACTGCAAGGTTTGGGATTTGAACCTGGACCTTCTATGTCTAAGACTATGGTAGTCCATAGTCCTGTACCATAATGTCATGTAGCTTCTCCTGTCGACTGGTGTCGAGGCCCCTTCTCTAGTATCCTTCCAATTGATACTGTTGAACGTTGAAACCAACAGTGGTAGCTTGGTGGGATTTGAACCCTGGTCCATAGTCCAGTGCCTTAACCGCTAGACCACCACAGTCCCAACGTTTGCAACGTTTCTCAAAGCCATGCCTTTGGTTCTTATGCTCATTGGTTCTTATGCTCAACAGTGGCGGCTTAGTAGAGGTGGGATTTAAACCCTGGACCTTCTTGTCTGTAGTCCAGTACCTTGACTGCAAAGCCACAGCACTCCCCTAGATCCACATATTACACCTAGTCTTATCCTAAGCAACTTATAACTGATAGTCTTTCAATCCAAGCAACTCTGGGTTATAAGGGCCCAACATTGGCGGCAGTATTGGGATTTGAACCTGGAACCTTCTAGTCCATAGTCCTGTACTATAACATATGTCATTTAGCTTATCCAGTTGACTTATGTCAGCGCCCTTGTCCAGTATTAAAAAAAAAAAAGTTTTCATTTTTAAATTTAGTGCTTTGGAGGAAGTTCATCTTCAAGATGAAGACCCGAGACCCGAGGCTGCATCTTAATTATATTACTATTGTTAGCATTTTTTGTGTTTACCTCACATCTGCCATGTTGTTGCATCTTCGTACATCAGTGCTTCGATTTGCTAACTACACCAGGAATAATGTAAAAGTGATGTCCACCAGGAGCTTGCATTAGCATCGTGTACTAGCTTCTGTGAACTTGCTTAGAACCTTGCAGCTGTACGTGTGTGTACCTGGGTGTACGTGCGACTGACATTGATAGTTAGCTGACTCAGCAGGGAAGGGTTGTAAGTCTAAACCTAGTTATCAACGAGGAGAACGAAGGTAGCTGGGAAGGTTACGTACTGCAGCTTTAACGTTTCATGACTGTACTGGAATAGAAGTGAGGGAAGGTCCAGGTCATGTTTTGTTCTGTCTGCAGAGGCCGATTCTTTAAGCTTGGATACCTAACAGCTGAAAACATTTTAATTATTGCTGACTTAGTGTCGTTCTCTTATGCCCCATTGGTTCCAGGTATACGATTTGTAGAAGGCAGACCACGTTCGAACCATTCACACCACACTCCTGTATAGTTTGTTTTGGTCGTGCGTTCTGTTCATTGTTTTTGGGTTGAAGTCCGTTTCCTTTAGCGCAGGCGCGTAAGAGCTGGATTTGTGAGCCCAAGTTTGTTTTTGTGCACTTATAGTATTATCAGACATTTCAGTGTTGTTTTGTTTGCTTGTTGAGTTTGATGTGCGTGTTTTACTTTTCCTCATAACTCTGTTACTCTTTATGGACAATCTGGTTCCACATTTCCTTAAATATCACATTGTTTTATATCAATCATGTCTGTGTTCTGTAACATCGTTCGAAAGACTCACACAAATTCAAGTTGCCAGTCCCAGCTTTGGCATTAGTGACCCCTTCCCTGCCCAAACCATCCCTGTGAAACGGTGCGTTTACGTACACTTAATAATCCGATCGTAGTCGGATTTCTGCAGTTATCTGATTATTCAAGTGCTCATGTATACAGCATACTCTAATCTAGAACTCCGATTAAGAAATCCAGTTAAGAGAGCTGGATTTTACTCCAGTAATTGGATTTCTGGTAGCATGTTTACCAATTACCCGATTATAATCGGTGTTTTCAGTCTGCACATGTGCACGAGCATTCCCCACGGTTGCCAGGTCTGCGTATTCTAAACACTCAGCTTTATTTGGATACTTTTTCATTTACATTTACAATACATACCTGATATTTAGCAGATGCACTCATCCAGAGCGACTTGCAATCAATACAGTCTTTCAATCCAAGCAGTTTTGGGTTAAGGGCCTTGCTCCAGGACCCAACAGTGGCACCTTGGCAGAGGTGGGATTTAAACCCTGGACCTTATGGTACAAAGTCCAATACCTTGACCTCTAGGTTATTACAGTCCCTTAACTTCGGCTTTTTTTGTTTTTTCTCCCTGGATCTGGCAACCCCGGAATGAAACGCAGGGAAACAGCTATCGAACACTTTGTGTAGACTGAAATTATTGGCTGATTGCAAAGTAGAAATCCACAAGGAGACGTTTCCCTTGATCTGATTACTCCACTGCTTGTATACACTTTGATTGGATTGCTGACAAAATCTGATTTTCTGCAGTTATTGAATTATTGATGCATGTAAACGCACTCAGTCTGTGACATTCATTCCATGAGTAGTTTCTTTCTGGTCATGAATATCCATTCGTACTTCCTGAATTTCTCCAATTTGCAAACATTTCTCTCTTTGACCTTTGATGCATTTTTCTTTTGAAGCACTTACCTCAACAGGATAAATCGTTAGAAGTCCACCTTGACTAGAAGGTGTTCAGGCGTAACCCGTGTCCGTTCAATTTTGGATGAAAGCGCATATGTGAAATGTGTGGTGTCTGCTTTCTTTGGATCAGAATATCTCCCAATACAGATGAGATTTCAGTTCTAGATTACTTCTACAGAGTTTAGGTTGTTCAGTCGTTCAATGAGTATTTTCTTCCTGGTCATGAATGGTCATCGAATCACCTAAAGACAAGCTTGGTTGGTATTTCATTGCTAAACGTTTTGTCCCTCCTGTGCATTTTTTTCCCTAGCTAACCACCAACGCACTTCTCGCATCTGCTCTGTTTGCCCTTGTTGGATCGCCTCATTAATTTATTGTAATAAGATATCAAATGGGAGTTCTCTGTACAGTATTTCCAGTAGCATTTGTTTTCAAATAAGGTGCATAGACATTAACTGCAAATCAACTCAAAATGATCGGAGTCCTGAGAGAAGACTACGGCAAATGAACCGCAATGGATCACAATAATGTTTTTAAATGAGCCAATGAAAAATGAGTAAAACTGAACATGTTTGGTAAAGCTTGATCATATAGCATTATAAATAAAATGTAACATATTCTTTTAAATAAATAAAATTAATGAGAAAAGCTTGGTGTGTTGTCATTTTATCAGATATAGGGAGTTTTATCGTAGCTAACCGAGATCTTGGTCTTGGCTCTTAAGAATTACTTTCAATTTCAGGCCTGCAACACATTCCAAAAAAAAATTGGGACAGGGCAATTTAGGGCTAGTTATGAGGTAAAAAAGGAGTCTGAGAAGCAAAGGTAGGCAGAGGATCACTAGTTTGTCAACAAATATGTAATACAATTACTGGGGTTTGAAAACTGTTCCTCAAAGAGAGATTGGAAGGGATGTGTGTATTTATTCCTCTACAGTGCATAATCTCATTGAACGATTCAAGGAATCTGGAGGAATTTCAGTCCATAAAGGCCGAGGGCACAAGTCTAAACTGAAGACTCATGATCTCCGATTCTCTCAGGCGGCACTGCATCAAGAACCACTGTTCATCGATAGCTGATATAAGCACATGGACAAGGGATTACTTTATCAAACCTTTATCAAGCTCTACAATACGAACTTACATTCACAGAAGCCACTTAAAATGTTACTGTGCAAAAAAGAAGACTTCTCTGAATTCTGAGGAACCTAGGATGGACCATCAAAAAGCAGAAATGTGTAATCTGCTCAGACGAATCAGTATTCCAGGTCTTTCTTTGAAGAAATAGGCACCGTGTACTCTGGACCAAAAACGAAAAGGACCGTCCAGACTGTTATCAGCAACAAGTCCAAAAGCCAGGCTCCTTATTGGTATGGGGTTGCGTCAGGGTCCTTGGCAAAGGTCATTTACACTTATGTGATGGCAGCATATAGCAGAAAAGTACACGGAGATTTAGAGTAACATAAGCTGCCTTCAAGACGACAACTTTTCCATGGACATCCATGCATTTCATCACTTGGTATCTTCTGTGCCAAAACGTCATTCAAGTGTTGTGAGCAGGAATGGCAACATTACAAAGTGGCAACGTGAAATATTTTGGGTTTATACCGTCTGCAATTAAATAAAAGTCAGGAGTTTTGGGGGTGGGAAGGTTTGTAGAACTTTCTTCCTTTATAAAGTGTTAGCTCCTCTTATCACCGAATATGTCTTTATTCAGACTTCGAGTATTAACACAGGAAGGGCGGTGTTTAGGCAGGACCAGTGCTATCAGGTATCCGTCAAAATGTTCTAAAAAATATATAACTAGTCGATATTTAATAACCAGGCGTTGTTATACTATAAAGTTCGAGAGTACGCTAATTATGGAAGTAGACTGGTGGCTTCCCGAAGCGATGCATACTCCTTAGTAAGATAGTATGCTAGTCAAGACACGTTGCTGTACGGAACTGGGAGCTGTTCGTACTACTTAGTCTAGTAGTATGTTTTTCCACGCATCTTATACGCGTAGTCTGCTTTATAAACGTGTAGTGTGCTTATTAGGACGTGTAAACTGGGAGCTGTTTCTACCTGGGTATGAAACATGGGATGGATGGTGTTCAGGCCGGACCAGCGCTATCAGGTATCACACCAGGGTTTGAGATTAAGATGGGAGGTGTGAACTCAAAAGATCAGAGTTGTAAAGACCAGCCTTATAAATAGTGAAGGGGATTCGTTACAGCAGTATTGCTTTCTTCAGGCCACTATGTTACTGACACTAACCCTGAGAATTGTAGCAGGCTGTTAACATTTAACGAACAAATGGGACCTGAAACTCAAGAGCAGGGATCAGTAGAAGGAATACAGGCAGAAGCTTGACATTTGGAGCAGCGTGGTATTGTGGGTATGATGGTCACTGGCACGGATGATGGTGTGGTGGATATGAGGTTTATGAGCATGGGATGGTGGTTATGATGGTCACCATAATTTGATCATGATATGATGTGTAAGGTACTAGTCTATGAACGAGATGGTCCAGGGTTCAAATCCCACCTTTGCCAAGCTGCCACTGTTGGGTAATTGGGCAAGGTCCTTAAAACACAAGTATGCAGCAACTGCGTGAGGCTGTCGTGTCAGTATGGAGCAAAATCAATGAGGAATGTATGCAGCACATCGTTGAATCTATCCTGAAGGAAGTTCTGAAGGTAAAAGTGGTGTAAGGTGTACCTAATAAAGTGTCAGGGTCTTTCCCTCGCACTCCGATCCAGTTGGAGGCACTGTAACGTTGTTTGAATAGCGCCATTAGATCACAGAAGAAGTATGATGGTCGTCTGCAGTTTTTCGGTGCTCTTTTGTCCAGCGTTGGGAGTCTGATCATCTGATTTGTGTCGGTAGGTGAAGAATGGAGCTGCTGCGATCTTGTGTCATGCTGTGTTGTGTTATGAAGTGCGTACCGTGGATGTTTGGTTAGGAGAAGAGGAGGACTGCTGCGGCACTGCGCTAAAGGCTAAAAGCGGAGGCGCTAACCGGACAAACACTGCAGCAGCACCTTAACTGATCCGCTCTCATTATGTTAACTCCAAAAAGGAGGTCCTTACAGTCGCTTTCACTCGCATTTCGATCGCACGGGTCTTAGTAAGCGTGTATAGCGGCTCAGCTCCGTACGCTCCAGCCCTGCGAACGCGGTAACGTGATTTGGTTAACGGTTTGCTTCCACGTCTGGCTAAATGGTGTTTAAAAAGTTCTAAAAATATATACTTCATCCATATTTAAACCGTTCTGATGTTGGGTTAATAACCAGGCGTTATTTATACTATGAAGATTGAGAGCACGCTGATTTTCGTGACTTCACGAAGCCATGTGTACTCTTTAGTAAGATAGTATGCTACTCAAGACACGTTGCTTTACGGAACCGGGAGCTGTTCGTACTACGTAGTATAGTAGTATGCTTTTTCACGCGGTAGTCTGTAGTGTGCTTTTTAGTACATGTAAACGGGGAGCTGTTTATACCGAGGTGTTTTGCTTTAATTTGGGTCTGTTCGAAGTGTTGTGGTAGAATGTATTTTGAGGTGTGTAACTATTTATATTATTTTGTTAGGTATTATGCTTATGAACTGCGCGCTGTGTATATACTGTTTAATCTAGTATGTAGTCTGTACTTTAAGAGGTATAGGTTCCGTAAACTGGGAACTGTTACTCATTAGTACGGTAAGTATGCTAGAATATGAGAAATTGTGTATGTATAGTGGGAGCTGTTTGTTATAATCGTGTTTTAAGATTTGGCAACAGTTTATACTAGTTCGTAAAGTAGTATGCTTCTCAAAACATCTAGCATAAGTCAACTGGGCTCTGTTTATACTGTTTAATAGGGTAGTATGCTTTAAGACATAACGTTTCACTGGACTGGGATCGGTTTATACTGTTTAATAAGATAGTACGTATTTTAAGACATGTAGTTTCAATAACCTGGTAGCTGTTTATGCTGTTTACTTTCAAGGAGTGAGATTGAATTATATTGGGAGTTGCTTATGCCATTTAATAAGACGGAATGCTTTTCAAAACATATAGCTGAAGTAACTTGGCAGCTGTGTATACTGTCTAATAAGGTAGTATGCTTATTAAAACGCGTAGTGTAAATAAACTGGGAGCTCTTTATACTATTTAATGTGTCTAAGAGATCTGAGAGCTGTATACTATTTGTAATGTAAGATGTATAGTTTCATTAGGAGCTGTTTATACTGTGTAATACGGTAGAACGCGTTTCAAGACGTATAGCATACTGGGAGCAAGTCATACTGTTTTATAAGGTAGTACGCTTTTCAAAACGTACAAAATGGTGGCTGTTTACACTGTTATGTGTTTTAGGAGGTATAGTGTTCATGAACTGGGAGTAAAATACTTTCTTGTATTTTAAGAAGTATGTTTGAGTTGGATTGAGTATTGAATTTTGTAGTATTAAAAAGGTAGTGTGCTTATTAAGAGGCATAGCATAAAGCAACTTGCAGCAGTTCATACTGTTTGGTAAGGTAGTATGTATTTTAAGAGGCACGGATTCAGGAAACTGAGCTGTTTGCACTATTTAATGAGATACACTTTGTAAAGCATACTATCGTCTCATTAAACTGGTACTGGTTGTTTGTATTTAATATGGTCTATAAGTCAGCTGTATTTGGAAATATGTATACTGTTTACTAAGGTAGTGTGCTTTTATTTAAGTAGCCTATTTTACACTATTTAATATTAGTATGCATTGTGACTCTTCAGTAAATGAGGAGCTCTATAGACTATTTTGAGGTATGGCTGGTGGGACGTAGGACCATACCTCATTAGTACAGTATGATTCTTTGACAAGGCCTCTGTCATTAGGAAATGAGGAAAGAGTTGATGGTCTCAGTCATGTCCCTGTTTTCTGCCATGTCTTCATCTTTTATGCATCTGTGTGAGGGAGCAGGTGGCGGGGTTTTATTTCAGCCAGACGGCTGGTTGATACAGAAGATGCTTTGAACCGATGTTGGTACTGAGTAGAAACCTGAAGCCAGACAGTCGACACGAATATAGAGCATGAAATGAAATGAGGAGCGTGTTGAAGTATTTATTAACTCTAGTATCCCATTGTGTGTAGGTGTGTTCGGCATTGTGGGCAGGTCTCAGGTTGCGTTTTTATGAACACATTAATTTTACTGCGCTTTAATTGACGTTAAGGCGATCTGTTTGTAGGGATTGTTTTGAAGTTTGTGGGGTTTTTCAGCAGTAGTATAGAAAAAGGGTTATTCGCACCCGATTAGCGTCAATATCAACAGCATTTAGCGGCTCGTTGGCGGCCCCTGGCGGCAGGTGTGGGTAACATTTGCTGAAACGATTCTTCATGCATTTGGGAGGAATGGAAAGTGAAACTCAATGCTTCAGGTTTCTTCTATGCAGGACGGTTACGCTTTTGGGAGCCTTTCCGAGCTTTTTAGGCGCATTTTCCAGAGCTTATTAACCTACGTGCACGTTAAATAGAGAATTAAACTCGATGCATTGAGCTGTGTTTACTTGAGTTTAGACGGTGAAGTCGATTTCAGTTACAGTTTTGCGCGCCGTGTCGTTTGTTTTCTATTCACGTCAGACCCCGGTTATTAAAAAAAAAAATCTTTCTAGTTTCGTTTTAGCTCGTTGCAGAAGTGAGTGATTCAGCTTTTTGAAGTTAGTGCTGTTGGGTTAGTTGAAGAGGACACAGCCGAGTTTTTAGTCCCTTTGTTCTGGTATGTACATTTCATTCGAAGCTGCCTTGTGAACTGCTTTTAGTATTAATGTACGGGTTTATTTAACTCTAAAATATACTATCTAACTCTGTCTATATATCTATCGACTTTATGTAAACACACACACGTTTGCCTCGCTATTCTTGAGGACTTTCCATTGACTTAATGATAAGCTAGCTACTGTAGCTAAATAATGCTACACCTAACCTTAACCTCACTAACCTAAAGAAAATCGTTTAGCTCGTTTGTTAAATATACGTGTTTTTTGTTTAAAAAAAAGCAATTCTAGAAGTGAGGACAGGCAAACAGTCCTTAAGTCATAATTGCCAGGTTTTCCTATCATTGTGAGGACACACCCACATTACAAGTGGGAGCCAAAAGTCTAAGCTCACTTCAAGTCAAGTCAGTTGTATTCCTGTGGTGCTTTTGTTTCAAAGCAGCTTTCAAATATCCAGGCCTAGATCCTTAATTGACAAAGAATAACCTCCCTAAACGTTAGAAGTGTTGGTAGGACCAAGTCTGTAAGGGACCAAACCTCCTCAGGCAGCCTAGATGTTTTGTATAAGAAACTAAACCAAGAAAAAAGTGTGGTGATGGTTCATAACATTAAGCATAATGCACTACATGTAATGATGTAGTAAAATATAATACTATATAAACTCTAATACATTAGGCAGAATATAATGAATAAAATCACAAATATAATAGCATGGAGAATATGAGTGAGGTTTGGCATTATGTAGTTCAGTGAACAGAGTCACTGTCTGTAATGGAGTTCTCAGCGGGAAAGATTCGCTGGCGTGGCATGCTCAGTCAACCGGAGGAGGAGAGGGGGCATAGTTGCCCTCTGAGGAGCTGTTACTTGTACTTCTGTTTTGCTTTTTTCTCAAATGTTATACACTGTTTTTCATTACAGATCATATAATCAGCATGCCAAATTACTTTCAGAGAAAAGACCATTGTTTGAAGAAAAATCTTGATACTTTTCTGATTAGTATTTGGTATGTACCCCCTTTCCTGTAATGCCAGCACTCATGTGCTCTATGGTTATCTCAGCATGGTTTCACAATACTCCAAAGAGCATCTGATCCTGAATTCTCAGCTTTGTCACAATGCCCCACAATAAGGTATAGGTCAGGTGACTGTGGAGGAAAGCCCATGGTAGTCAGCAGTCCTAGACTTTTTGTTCTTGAAGTAGCTGTTGAATAGCTTTGAGGTGTGTTTTGGGTCTTTAATCTGCTGCAGTATGAATCGTTCTCCACAAAGATCCGAACACGTGTTTTACTTGTGGTCTCAGACTATTGGCCCTCGCTGCGTTACGTGATCTGGATGTTGTCTGATCACCATAATGAATATACGTACCTATCTCCTATGTATTATAAAGCCAAGCTATATTTGATACTGTAGTGTACCGGTATTGATGAAATGGCCAAGATACAGTACATGACATCCTCAGTCTTACTGGGACAGCGGTAGCCTAGCGGTTAAGGTACTGGCCTCTGTTCAAATCCCACATCTGCCAAGATGCCACTGTTGGGTCCTTGAGCAACTCCCAATTGCTTGGACCGTACCAATTGTAAGTCGCTCTGGATAATGGCATCTGCTAAATGCTGTAAAAGTAAATGCACTGCTCTGAGGCGTCCGAAACTGTCCCGAGATCTGTGCACGGATCGCGTGCAGGTCCTGTCTGTGTGTTATCAACGCGGCGCCAAACTGATGCACACTCAACTGCTTTTGTTGCTCTGTCTTTGACTCATCCGGCTGCACCCTCTTTGTCCTGCTGCACTCCTCTCGCCGCTTGCTGATTCAAGCCGAGTCGTGCTAAAACATGAGGAATAATTGTTGCCAGTTCAACGCAGTGCCAGAAAATCTCCTTGTCATTTAAAATAAGCAAAATACTCGCATAATGTTTAGCCAATCCGACATCAGTCAGTATGTGACAATGCGTGAGCTTTGTACTTTTAGGAATACATACATGCATACCAAATATAGTGAGTGTAGGTGCAACTTTGTCAGGTCACACAGCTCAGTGATATTCAGACACATGGGGACACTTTGGAGTTCCTGAACCAGACCCGGGGTCAAGCCTCTGTCCCTGAGTAGAGGTGCCAAGCACGGAGTTGTCTGCCAAATTTCATGACTTTTTGGCAATGGGAACTACCTCAAATTTTGAAAATAAGAAACCTTGTGGAAACAATAGGTCCCTTGTGCTCAGGGCCTAATGATAATAATCTGAAAAAAAATATGGCTGGCAAAAATGCTGGACTTTTTGTTAAGGAGGATCAAATTTATGTAGTTTAAGTCACTTAATATGCTTCTTTTCAGTCGTTTTGCTGGCGTCATATTTTGCGTCTTGCAAAGCCTAGTTTATTGTTAATGCTTTAACATTGTAATCAGTTGTGTGGTCATAACTGTGCCTCATTTAGACTACACCAGGGCTATGTGACCTTGAGCTTGCTCTTGTCTCTCCCGTTATCTGCTCCTGTCTGATGGAGTGTCTCAATTTTCTATTCCAGTGAGATATTCCCTGTATCTGCTAAGGCAAGAATAAGGAGCCTGTGCCACAAAAATGTGAATAATTCATCCAAGGACGTTTTACCAACTTATTAAATTACAGTAGTCTGAGAGCTGCGCTTTGATTTCTCTCATTTCCGTGGCCACTTTGTTTACTGTGTCATTTTGTGGGGTTAGTATTATTCTGTGGCGCGTTTAATTATTTTCTCTTTCTTCCAGGTGAAACTGTTCTCTAAATCTGTGCCTGCATCCATGCTGCAAAAATAATCCCCATCAGGGTTTTCGTGCTCCTTGGGTTGGCATTCAAAGCCAGTGCACAGTGCCCATATCTAGGGCTTTTTTTGTCCTCCACCCCTGCGATATGAGCAGAGGTAGAGGAGGGCACTTCGAAGAGCACCAAAGAGTCTACCTTCCACCCAATCAGGCCAAATCTGGTGTACAATTTCTCCCCCAAACGTTTTCATCTCCCCCCAGATCCCTACGCAACCCAAGCTACAGCTCTGGCTTGGGGAAGTTCCAGCAACCCCCTTCCCACCACAGTCCATGTGGTCCTGGCCCCTTTCAAGCAACCAATCAAAGCTCGGGACCAAATGCAGTTGGAGGTGTAGACGAAGGGACAGACTTTCGCCAGCAGCAAGTTCTGTTCCTTAGGGGACAGAGAGCTGAGGCGCCCAGATTCAAGGGCCACCAGTACGGACCGTCCCAATACTATAGTGGACCTTCCCAGCACCAGACAGGATATTATAATTCACCAAAGCCTAACAATTACGGCAGAAGAGGGGGCTACAGTCAAGACCGACCTAACTGGGAGAAAGGGGCATTTGGCAGGTATCCACCTGGAGCCAGTCGGCAGCCTGTCTGGGAGCAGAAGCCCTCAAGGGGCCAGTATAATCAGTATCAGGATCAAGGTAGACGACATTACAGGGCGGAGAACTGTGACGTCGCCTCGCTCTCGACGTCCTTTTGTGGTCTGTCGCTAGGTAGCGACCGCTCCGCGAGACCAGACAACTTTGACACCGCCTCGTTCAGTAGTAGCTCCGGAAGTACGGTTTCTGGCTCGTCAGCTAGACACTCCCTGCATCTGACCCCTGAAATCCAGAAAGAGGTCCTCGGCTCTTTGGAGTCATTGGAACGAGGAGAGACTATCTCTGCCAGGGCCTTGGCCAAGAAGCTTCGCTTGCCTAAGAAAATCGTCAACCGAGTGCTGTACACCTTCGAGAAATTAAGCCAAGCAGTGAAGATCGAAGCATCTCCTCCTCTTTGGAGGCTTTGTAACAAAGGTGACGCCCCACCGTCACGGGTGAATCGCACGTCACGGTTTGTAGGTCATTCTGATAGCAAAGTTTCTCCGGATACATCCTTGAAGGAGGACCAGGACGTCGTTGTTGAGGACATCTCAGAAGACCGAAGCTGCAGTGCGACCTCAGCTGTAGAAACCAACTGCGATTCTAGTGAGGAATCTGAAGACTCTTCTGAAGAAAAAGATTCTCCTGAAGTTCCAGACTCGGACCCGGATCTAGATACACCGTCATCCGCTGCTCAGACCCCAGAGCTTGACACGAAAATGGATGCAAAAGAGCACAAGGAGTCAGTCCTCCAGTATCTCTATGAGGCAGTCAAGGCCAGTGCTTTGATGGTTGCCAAAAACCTCGGCTTGCGCTTTGCCAAGCAGGTTAATCCCACGCTCTATGCCTTGGAGAAGCACGGCGACGTCACTCGCAACACCGAGCAGATGCCACCCATTTGGGAGCTCAGTCCACACCAACGAGAAAAGATGGACCGCCAGCGGAAAGCAGCTGTCGCGGTGGAACAGGATGCATCAGAGAAAGCTTCCTTACCAGGGTTGTTGATGGATACTGTTGAGACGGCACAGTTCATGAACTGGGTGACCCAGCCAGCAAGCCTGGCACCTGATGTCCATCAGGGTGTTTTGGGGAACGGGTCCCATTCTGATGCAGACTCTCTTCCTGGTCTTGTAAACGTTGAACCAGAGCAAAATAACATGGCGTCCACCCTTCTGTCTCAGTCACCACCCTGCACCATCGATGACAAGAATGGTGGAAGGCACATGGAGTGGGCGTCGGACGATATCCCGGAATTCCTGAACACCATGAGGTCAGAAGTGGCCGTGTCCCTGCCGGCACCTACCTTTTCCAATCAGAGTTCGAAGGCTAGCAAGCTGCAGAAGCTGAAGGAAGCATGCAGCAAGAATCCAGTCAGCGGTCTCATGGAGTACGCGCAATACTTCGGCCACAGCTGTGAATTCCGCCTTTTGGAACAGTCCGGACCCTCTCACGACCCCAGGTTAGTTGGCGTGAACGAACCTTAGTTTCACTCGAGCTCGGGAATAAGGGTCTGAAAACCGGCTCGCGTTTTCTCCCAGGTTTCGGATGCAGGTGATGCTTGACGACCGCAGGTTCCCATCAGCCGAAGCCTCGAACAAGAAAGTGGCGAAGAAAGACGCGGCTGCCTTGACGCTGCGGACTCTGTCCAGAGAGCTGGAGGGAGCTGCCGGCGACGAGGATGAAGAAGAGCAGCCTGCTGGCACGATTAAATCGGACATGAATGATTTTGCTGATGATTTCTTAGTAAGTTTTCAGTTTCGACACCTGAAGTTGAACGATTGTTTTTTTTATCACGCCTAACTAGTGTTTTCTGCTGTGTGTGGTAAAGGAGTGTACAGAGGGGGCGCCAAAGGCGTTGGCTCGCTCCCTTCCAGGAGGCAAGAACCCTGTATCTGTACTGATGGAACACAGCCAGCGCAGTGGCCACCCCATTGAGTTCATCAACACAGGGCAAGAGGGGCCACCACATGACCCACGGTAACAAGATTTTAGGACCTTACTTTTGTTTTCTGTAGTGTATCCGAGAATTCTAGCCTCTGCTGGGAAAATGCATACTCTGATTTGCCACTTTCAAGGTATGCCGTGTACCGGGTACCACTTTTGCCTTCAGGGCTGCCTTCTGGTCCATACTGAAAATGCACCGAATGTGCAAATACATCTTAGTTGCATTAATGGCGGAGTATATTCTTGCTTCCTCACTGATGTTAAATACTTGATGTGTCTGGCTAGGTTCATGTTCCAGGTAAAGGTCGGGGATGTTGCTTTCCCGGTGGCCACAGCACCCAGTAAGAAGGCGGCACGGCAGCTGGCTGCAGAGGAAGCCGTGAAAGTTCTCCTGGCAGAGGGCCGGCTGCAGCTTAACAAGGTGCGAAGAGCAATGAGACAACAGCCACTGACCTTTAAAGAGGATGAGATGGCAGGGAAGGAGCCCAGGCTTTAGAAGGGAGGCTGGTAGATGCCAGGCGGAGGGATTAATAAGACGTGCGAGAGTAAATCCCTTTTGAATCACTCCCTATGAAAATGTCCTCCTAACCGCAGTGATTCAATAGAAGGCGCCTAACATGCTTCACGTCCGACATGTAATTAGTTAGCGGGAGGTGGACGTTCAAAAGCTCTCAGGAGTTTGGCTCCACTTTGAGAGAAAAGGCTAAACGTAATATGTGCGTAGAAAGTTGGGGCGTTGGAAAGGAGGTCGCACTTCCAACATGGCAAAATATCCAAGGCACCAGCATGATTTTGAGCCTCAGCAGTGTATCAGGTTTGACTGACTACACTCTCCTAGCAGGGAGAGGCTAAAACGCTGAAGAAAGCTTAACATGGCTTAATGTCCTACATAATGACCTACCTTTTTTTTTTTTTTTCTTCCCATTGAAACCTATTATAAGAAAAACGTGTAAAAAGGCTTACTTTCCCTTTGGACCACGTGTTCATCATTTCAGCAGTAGAGATCACTTCTCACCAGGAATAAGTCAGAGAAGGTTGGTGTTCCTAGGCTGTTTTAGTACCTTAAGTCGCATTGGTTTTTACATGAGAGGGAGGGCTTTAATGTGAGATACTGGCACGGGTGTGATGCGGTCTTAGATCAGAACAGCCGTGCCAGTATCTCATGTTAAAGCACGACCTCGTCACAGACAGAAAAACGATTTGTGTATCACTTCTGCGAGGTAAAATAGTTCCATTCTATCGTTAGCCCGCGGCTAAGCCCTTCTGCCATTAAAGTTGAGGAGCAGAATGACCAATAACTTTATTATACAGACAGTAAACACATATATCAATTGGTAAGTTTTAATTTATTAAAAAAGAACGTTTATTTACGTTCAGCAAATAAAATGGGTGGGGTTTATAAGGCAGGCTGTTACTAAGATCCACTATTCTACCGGCTGAAGCAAATCGGAGTGAGATCCCGGTGTTCTAAGCAAAATCTAGGATCTGGTTCCATTAGCGATTATAAATCTGTATGATGAAGCTCTTAATGTGAATCTGATCAGTCAGAAATGTAAGGGCAGAGCTACAGAGCATCAGCAGCTTCTCTGGGTTAGAGCTGGACTTACAGATAACAAACCTGTCAGAGGAACGAAGCTCCGATCAGCCGCCGATGGGGTTTAATGAAAGAGCCGAGTTTATCTCCAGCAAACGACGTCTTTGTGAGGGATGAAGCTGATTCAGCATTTTTGTTGATGGGACTAAAACTGATCTTCAGTCGAGCTGTGAATCCATTAAGAGCAGGACGTTTGATTTAAAGGACTGATTTCATTTCACTTTTCCAGCTTCCACATCCTAAAGGTGACAAACCTTTGGCTCAGGTTCTCATTAGTAGCTTCATCTTCCAAATTTAAATCATTTTCAAAACCAGTAGATGTTGTAAACTAATTATAGCTTTCATTTCGGCAGTGTTTTACTTCTCAGTATAACTTGGGCGGGCATTGTTGCTAGGTTACATGTGTATCCCGCGGAGTAATACTTATAGAGCGCCGATCAGAGTGCCCTTTTCTTCAGTAAAGTCATGGGAAGAACGTCTCCCAGCCAATCAGATTGCGGGGTCAGAGCTAACCGTGGTATAATTATAATTGAATAAGAAAAAAGATGATCATAAATGATTACTTTTGAAGAATTAAAAAAGATATTCTTTATACCTAAACAATTCTTCTTCACTATTCTGGAATGGATGAGCAGAATCGGAACTGATAAAATGCAGACGATACTCAACCTTGATGAACTGTGGACTGTGGTAGCCTAGCGGTTAAGGTCCAGGGTTGAAATCCCACCTCTGCCAAGCTGCCACTGTTGGGTCCTTGAGCAAGACCCTTAACCCACAATTGCTTGGATTGTAAGACTGTACCAATTGTAAGTCGGTCTGGATACGGGCTTCTGCTAAATGCTGTAAATGTAAACACCGCTGCAGGCCACGCCTTCAATGCAGCAGGCCACGCCTTCAATGCAGCAGGATTCTTTTTAAATACTTGCCTAAATGACTGCGTACTCAAGTTAAGGCACTGTTTAATCTGCATCCCACGGTTTTGTTTGTTAATTATTTCAGTGAAAAGCTTTCAAATGAGTGAATTCTGACGCTTTGATTGATTCTGTTGCATAGATTTGCATGCAATGACAATAAAGGCTTTCTTAACTTAAGATGAAAATCTATGTTGATGGTTTGTTATGAACGTATTAATGGAAGGCCTGATTGTTTCCCCCCAGCCCCAGCATGCGTTTTGCCCACTGGATGAGGGCGAACTTCCTCCGGCTTTGCCCCCGTGCCCGTCGCTGCCTCCGCTGACGGCGGCCGAGCTGCAGGCGGCGCATGAAGCTGGAGTGGGCGACCTCATCAACCACCTGAACAACAACGCGGTGTCGGGCCTGCTGGAGTACGCGCGCTCACGAGGCTTCGCTGCCGAGATCCGCATGGTGGGCCAGTCCGGACCCCCACATGAGCCACGGTACACAAACGCGCACCTCCCTCACCGAACGCAAGCTCTGAAAGTGTGACCCGTCCAAGCCTTTGTTCCAGTTTGATTGCCGTCTGCACTCAGGCTCAACTTTTCGACCTGTTTTTCCCTCTATTGGTTAGAAATGAAAGAAGAAATATATAGAAGCAAAGATGCAGTCTCCTGTCAGTCAGATTGACTTGGCGTTTTATGTTCTGCATGTCCCCCTCTGTGTCCTTTACCCAGCTTCACCTATCAGGCTAAGCTGGGAGGTCGCTGGTTCCCTCCGGTGTGCGCCAGCAATAAAAAGCAGGGCAAACAGGAAGCAGCTGACGCAGCCCTCAGAGTGTTGATTGGAGAGGCAGAGAAAGCAGCCCGCACCGGAGAGCTTCCGGCAGAGGTACAGCCTTCTCTCGCGCACACACAGCTGTATGCAAATGCTTGGTTATTGCTGCTCAAATGACATGTCTTGTTGACTTTGAAGTGGCATAAAGTGAAGTATATTGCTGCAAATTGTATTCCATTGACTTTATACCAGGGGAGTGTGCATGTCCACCCCATGTTCGATTTTTACTGAGAAAAGCTTTAAATGGGAAGAAAAAACTTGACGTAAAAAGGATTACTTTCCGTTAATATGCGTCGTTTTTGCGATAGATTACTTATATCACTAGTAGTAATGAGACAAGTTCGCTTTAGCAAAGGACTTTAAGCATTTTAGACTCTCCCAGCTAAAGGCCTTTACACGCCGAGTCATGCTATTTAAGTCTGACACGTTTTTTGTATTATTATTATTATTGTTATTATTATTTAAACCCTCTGAAAACTACGTCCACTTTTTTGCTTTCTCTTAATGGGTCTCGCAATGTCTTTTTCACATAAAGCCACGAGCAAAGATTGGTGCAGGAAGCTCTAGTTTGTGTGTTCATGACTGTGGTAGCCTAGCGGTTAAGGTACTGGACTATGGACCAGAAGGTCCAGGGTTCAAATCCCACCTCTGCCACTGTCAGGTCCTTGAGCAAGGCCCTTAACCCACAATTGCTTGGATTGTAGGACTGTAGAACTTGTAAGTCGCTCTGGGGCAGTGTCTGCTAAATGCTATTAATGTACATCAGCTCTTGAAGAGCTGTTCTGCCCGGCAACCGAGCTCTGATTGGTCAGCCTGATTTTAACGCAGAAATCCAGTTTTTTTTTCACAGTTATTTTGGAAACGACTCCGAATCGGAGCCAGGTTGCGATACCCTATGATATTACTGTCTAACCGTTGTCCAATCTGTGCGTCTCTCTGTGACAGTTGCCGATATCGGGCAGCACGATGCACGATCAGATCGCCATGCTGAGTCACCAGCGTTTCAACGCGCTCACGGCTCGCATTCAGCACAGCCTTCTGGGTAGGAAAATCCTTGCCACGATCATCATGAAGAGAGGTTCTGACAGCTTGGGCACAGTCGTCAGCCTCGGGACAGGTAAACATCACTGTCGCGCACACGCCCGAGTGTCATCTGTCGTCCGGAGCACATGCCGCCCTGGGGCTGATGCGCGGCAACACCGATCGGTTGAGCACACGCTAGTATTCGTAGTCCTTCATTTGACACGCCTGTGAGCAGAACGTCTGGTTAAACATGCAGTCTCAGGCCTTCTGTAGCTTCCCATTTGGATTCTGTATATCCTTTAAGTTCTCTGCATACTTTGTTCGTCCTTTTTGTTCTCTAATGGTCAGGGCCCCCACAGATCAGGTACTGTTTTGGGTGGTGGATCGTCCTCAGCACGGCAGCCACTCCGTCCACTTTTAGAGACGGCTAGCATGTTGCTCCACCTGGTAGGTGTATAGTCGGAGACAGTTTGTTAGTAATCTTCTAATGCTTCGTCAGTGCTCACAGGATGCTGGTGGCTGGATATTTAGGATTGGTGGACTGTTTTCAGTCCAGCAGTGGAACCGAGATGGTTTAAACTCTGGCGACACTGCTGTCTGATCCACTCGTATTGGCACAACACGCACCGACACTCCACCCAAATGGCACCTAAATAGTGTCTGCGGTGGTCCTGAGTAAAGGGTACTAACGAGGTGTGCAGGAGAACAGTCTGTAATGGTGGAACTACAACAAAGCACTAAACAAAAGAATGCCAAGAGATTTGCCCTAGGTTACTGGAGTTAAGGTTGGGGGTAGATGTATTAAATAGCTGCAGTAATGCTTCATTCATGTCAATGGAAAGTCCTCGCAAGAATAGCAAAACAAACCTGCGTGTGGCTGGTTTTCTAGAGAAATTGCATTAGGGGGTTTCCTCTTGCCTTTTTGTGCTGGTTACACAGCGCCCTCTTGTGTTGAACACAATTCAAATCACCTTCAGGATCATTTAATGCTTGCGGACAGGCGGTTCTGACACACACACACACACACACACTGACTGGGGGCCTCGTTTCCACAGGGAACCGCTGCGTCAAAGGAGAGGAGCTGAGCCTCAAAGGCGACACGGTGAACGACTGCCACGCTGAAATCATTTCCAGGAGAGGCTTCATCCGGTATCCCTTTCCGCCAGCACTCTTTCGAGATGAAATTCTTCCGTCTCGCCGTCCACAGAGATGGAATCTCATTTCATTCTCATAAATATATTAGCAAGCCAAGTAAAGCTGCGGCTTTGCCTATTATGTACTAGGGCTCCATTGTCTGTCTGCTCTCTCTCCTCCCCTCAGATTTTTGTACAGTGAGCTCATGAAGCGCTGGGATAGCCCCGGCGAGGAGAGTATATTTGAGGTCGCCGAGGACAACATGCTCAAGATCAAAGCGGATATCACATTCCATCTGTACATCAGGTATGATGCACGTGCAGACCGGCCCCGGCCCTTTCCTTTCTTGTTAATGGGTACGGATAATGGGCCAAAAACAGGCCCTGTTCAGAGTCATGACGTGCTCTGTGTCTCCCTCAGCACTGCTCCGTGTGGCGACGGGGCGCTCTTCGATAAATCATGCAGCGAGGCGGCCGAGGTCACCGGCTCCGCTCACATGCCCCTGTTCGAGAACGTTAAACAGGGCAAGCTCAGGACCAAAGTGGAGAATGGTGAGGCCGAAGTGTGGTAGAGTAAGTGTGGTTTAAACAGGGAGTAAAGTGTTTGAAGTAGGTACCCCTTTCCACCCTTTTCAGGCGAGGGCACCATCCCCGTCGAGTCGAGCACCATTGTGCCCACGTGGGACGGCATCCAGCACGGCGAGCGCCTCAGGACCATGAGCTGCAGCGACAAGATCCTGCGCTGGAACGTGTTGGGCCTGCAGGGGGCGCTGCTTAGCCACTTCATCCACCCCGTGTACCTGAGCTCCGTCACGTTGGGTAAAGTAGACGCTCCTTCTCAGCTGTAGTGGAGCCTCGGAATTCGGACATTGAAATTCTTTCGAACAAAATGTGCCGACTTTGAACATCGGCACCTAAATAGAAGACTAAGTGGTAAAAAGGGTGCGAGCTTTCAACCACAAACCACGTAATCCAATCCTATCGGTGGTGATGATGCACCATTAGGGTATGCCAATTGGCATAAAAGCAAAAAGAAGACGAATTGGGGTGTAATCGTGGGCATTTTATGTATACGTACTTTACGTTATGTTATTATTGTGTGTATATTATGTTAGTTTATGCGATTTCAAAGTGATAAGATGTGCTGAAACCGTGCTCGCCTCAAGGTTTGCTTCACTTTATATTCTCTTAGTTCTAGGCTTTGATGGTCTTATTTATTGTATTGTGTTTTTTTGCTTTATTCATTAATTACATATGAATATAGGAGTGAAAAACAATCATTTGGGGGTCGGGAGTGCATTCATTCCATGTATATTACTTTCCTACATCGAAAGGCTTTCCAGAACCAATTAAGTTCGAGTTCCGAGGTTCCACTGTACAAAGAAATGTGGGGCAAACATTGAATGTTTTCCCACGTCCCGCCCAGGCTACCTGTACAGCCATGGTCACCTGACCCGATCCATTTGCTGCCGACTGGCGAGAGATGGCGGCGAGTTTAGCAGAAGCCTGCCTGCGAACTTTGCACTCAGCCATCCTGAGGTAAACACACACACACACACTCGTTTGCATCTGTAACTAACATGCATTTTTAAAATAAACAAACTCTGTGCAGGTGGGCAGGGTGAGCGTGTACGACTCGACGCGTCACACGGGAAAGACCAAGGAGTCCAGTGTTAACTGGAGCCTCCCTGACCAGCTCAGCGTAGAGGTTCTGGACGGCACCAAGGGCAAGCTGGACAGGTATGAGACCAGCCCGCAAAGGTGTGCCAATACGTCACTATTAAAAAGGGATGAGCGAGTGTGCTCAGTGGTGCAGCCGTCTAATATGCTAAGCCACCACAGGAGGGCCCTGGGTTCCAGTCCCAGCGGTGCCTTCCCTCATGTGCAAACACAGTTGGCTGTGTCTGAGGGAGGGGGGGAAGGTCAAGGGATCATTTTATAGTGCTACACAGTGATCCCTACCCAGCTCTGCATGCATACACACATGCACCCTGTGGTTTTGTGGTGCCGTGACCCGGGACTGAAACCCAGGGTCACGGCACCACAATAACCACAGGCCATTGGCCATGTCTGAGGAAGATGCTGCATTCAGTCCTGTGAGAGACTGGCACCCTGTCCAGGGCAGGCGTACACCCGTGCCCTGGACTGGGGAAGCGGGTAGGGGGTCATTCCTGTGCCTGTGACGGATTAGCATTCTGGCTAACAGATTCCGGGTTAGGCTCCGGACCTGGGGCCGGATTCACGAAGGCTTTCTTAAGAAAAAACTTGAAGGTTTTTAAGACAAACGCTAAGAAGGCAGTTCTCCGAAAACAAAAACAGAAGACACAGATTTTCTTAAGACACTTTTGTGAATCCGGTCCCTGCACTCTAAACAGGATGAGGCTAAGGCATCCCAGCGAATGATTCTTCTTTGTTCTCTTTCTGCGTAGTCCGAAGCTGGACGTGTCCCGCGTCTCCAAGTCCAACATGTTCCGCCTCTTCCGGGACTTGTGCAGACGGGCCGGCCGTAACGACCTGCTGGCCCTGCCTTCCTACACCCAGGCCAAGATGGCTGCCCGCTCCTTCCAGCTGACCAAGGAGCAGTTCTTTAAGGCGCTGGTGCAGCAAGGCTACGGGGCCTGGATCGGCAAACCACAGGAGGAGAAGAGCTTCGAGGCAGGGGAGGCCTGACGAGCTAGGGAACATTCTCAAGGATGGGGTGGGGTGGGCGGGTAGCTGATCTTTGTAAACAGGGGCGGGTGATGGATGACGAGACTATGGGACAGAGAGAGTTTAGGGAGGTCACGAGCCTAAAGTGGGCGCCGGGGAAAGGACTCGAGCTGCGTTCGCACTGCAGGGAGTAGCGTCCGATTTCGATTTGCTGCTTTCTTGGTAATGAAGAAATGCATTCAGACCTTTCCGTTCTTTCTCTTTAATATTTGATACGGATATCCGTTCTGTCTGCCTTTTGAGTCGAGTGCTCCAGTGCTCTACGAAGCGTACGGGTGTCTCCAAGATACAGGAATCCCCATGTCTCAGAGATGCCCATATCCTGAGAAACCCGCATCCAAAGTAATTGCGTGGCACGGTGGGATTTGAACCTTGGATCGTCCGAACAACAGTCCGGTACCTTATCCACTGGAGTCGCTTGGTGTAGCCGAGCTTGAGAACGCAAACAGCCTTGTGTTCTTTGATGAGCAATCGAACGATCTGAGGATAGGCCGGCCAGCGTGCTGTGACCCACGTCCGAGTCATGTTGAAGAAAAGTTAAACGCCCTCCATATAAGTGGCGCCTGTCAATGGCCAATCGGAGTGGCCATTCTCAACATTCTCAATGGTGATTTGCTGTGGGCTTGAGCAAGGCCTTTAACTCCCCAATTGCTTGGACCAAGCAGTGGGGTATAAGGGTCAGAGGTGTGGTTTGAACCCTGGAGCTCAACTGCTAGGCCACCACCATCCCACTGCAGTCTGCACTGCCACGGCAGTTCCTCAACTGCTGTCCTGCAAGCTTCCATCTGCACCCAGTCAATTCCAAGATGGGCTCTGGGCTCTTGTTTGAAGCGGTGAATGTTTGAAGATGTCTGCTCTGGGACTATGCTATGGGACGTTCGTTCCACCAATGAGGAGCTTGGACGCCAAAACTCTGACATCATGGGTCGATCTCGCGTCAACACGAACGAACTTTTAGCAATCGTTTGTTTACTTATGAGAGCGTGACGTGTAAATGTTAGAAAATACTGGACTGGCAGTAAATCGGATTCGGACGCTTTTCCCTGTAACGTGAATGTTAACGTAACCTAGTGCTACTTCAACCCGGAATCTCCACAACTGAACACAAAGCTGATCACTGCAATTGTTTAGCATTACAGTCCGTGTAATTATCGGAACTCCGCCCTTTCAGGCTGTTCCACGTTTATAGTTCTAGCATTACCCACGGAGTTTAGCGCGTATTAAGTTCTAAAACATTCCAGGTGATGCAGAACTGAATTTCAGGCCATTTCCGTACAAGATATCTAGTTGAACGGCAAGATTTTAGTTATTAATCTGCAGACTTGCTTGACTCTTACGTTGGTGACATTTCGCAGTAATTTTATTTTGGGACTCTCGTTTTAGGCGTCAGCAGGATCTGATTTTTAAGTACATGCGTGATGAGGTTTCTCTCTGTCTTGCCGTCTCGTCTCCCTCTCCAGGTTCAGACTGGAATCGCAGAAGCTTCATCTGCATTATTTTGTGATGTCGTTAGTACTCGTTCCCAAAAACGCCCGTTATGGGTTACCTGGATTTTGAGAAAATGTATACATAATGTACATACAGATACATACACGCACAAATGTGTATATATACGTTCTCTTCACACCACGTGCGAGTTTATATATACACGCGTGTGTGTTTATGTATGTGTATATATTGTATGTATAGATTTTATAGGGTTTCATAACTGGGGAACTTTTTTGTTTTTGTCTGTCGCTTATTGCTTGCAGTTTTATTTCCCCACCCTGTATAAGAAGAAGCGTCTCTAAAGCGCGGGTGGATTTAGTGCAAGTGTTTTTATGGTTGTTTTAAAGAGGCGTCGTGCCTACATCATGTTCTCTTTTGGCCGGAAAGCGTTTCATGTTTAGCTTTCGAATCGTGTCACTGGACGAGGAGCCTCCTGCACTGATGCTATTACGACAAATCGGCAATACTGAGTTACAAAAGCAAACGGATCTCCTCAACTTGATAGCTTAGCTCCTTGGTTTGTCCGTTTGATTGTGTGTTCTGTGATGTCCCTCATTCCGTAATAAATGGTCAATCCTCGTATCCCTCGTGTAGCTCTTTTAATGCCTCGGCGTGCAGCAGTTGTCCGGCTCGAATGGCGCCGCCGCTGATGCCTTGCATTCCAGTTCCCTCGCCGCGCTCACGGTCCTCTTATTGCTAGCTTTTTCTGGCACATCTCAATCACTAGATGGCAGCTGGAGCTCCGGAGCAGCTGCTTGTGGTTAACAGCTGAAATTGACGTGGAGAGGGGAAAAAAGGCCTCGGCGGTCGATATAAAGACTCAAATTGCAGCCCATGATTCATTCTACACACAAGACGCCTTCTGATAAATCAGCCATGGTTTGAACTGAGCCCTTGTAGAGCCTCAGTCTGACGCTGAAGTGCTTGTGTAATATCTAATAAGAGCATACAGAGGGTGCTTCCAGACAGGCTGGGTGTCTCAAGCAGGCACGATTGGCTGTGTCTAAGGGTCATTCCCGGCAAATCCTGACCCTGCGATGTACTGGCGGTCCATTAAAGGCACATTTGTGCTCTGTGCGCGCTGTGGGTAAGTCCGGACATGGTGGCAATACCTCACTGGCCCACCACTGCATAAATCTGGGTTTCAGTCCCATAGTGCCTTCTGGCTGGATCAGTCGTCACACAGACCAGGTATGAGGGAGTGGGAATGTTTTGGCTTGGTGGTTCAAATACATGTTCTTCAGCTGCTTGGACTGATCTAGAGCAGGGACTCTTAAAGGACTCTGGTTCAGGAGCAAGACCCCCAGTTACCTGGACTGTTTGGACTGCTGGATCCAACCCCCCTGTTGCTTGAACTGCTGTATTTTAGAGAAAGGACCCAAATTGCTTGGACTTGTGGGTCCTTGGGCAAGACCCTCAAATGCTTTGGCTTGGGCACAGCCCTTCTCCGTTGCTTGATCTGCTGGGTTGTAGAGCAAAGAACCCAGCAGTTCACGCTTGTTTCTGTTGGGTTCTTGAGCAGGATTGCAACTATTTGGTCTGTTTGGTCCTAGAGCAAAACCCCAACTGTTTGTACCATTTGGATTTTCAAGCAAAGGCCCCAAACTGCTTGGACTGTTGGATCGTTGCTTCAACCCCTCGACTTTAATTGCTTGAACTGCTGGGTTCTAGAGCAAGGACCCTAATTGCTTGGACTGTTGGGTCCTTTAGCAAGGCCCCCAATTGCTTAGACTTGTGGGTCCTTGGGCAAGACCCTCAAATGCTTGGGCTTGGGCATAGCACTCCTTTGTTGCTTGAACTGCTGGGTTCTAGAGCAAAGAACCCAGCACTTCAAGCTTGTTACTGTTGGGTTCTTGAGCAGGATTGCAACTATTTGGTCTGTTTGGTCCTAGAGCAAAACCCCAACTATTTGGAGCATTGAATTTTCAAGCAAGGGCCCCAAACTGCTCGGACTGTTGGATCCTTGCTTCAACCCCTCGTAGCTTGAACTGCTGGGTTCTAGAGCAAGGACCCTAATTGCTTGGACTGTTGGGTCCTTGAGCAAGAACCCAACTGCTTGGGGTGTTGAATCATTGAGCAAAACCCCAATTGCTGGAACTGTTGGGTCCTCGTGCAAGGCCCCCATCTGCTTGGACTATTGGGTCTGAGCAAATTCACAACTGGTTGGACTGTTTTGGTCCTTGAGCAAGACCCCCAAAGGCCCCGAACCCTTCGACTGGGGTCCCACTCACAGTAAGCCTCCATTTTTGTAAGACTTGTTAAAACAGGAATTACATTATCCTAGGTGATCATGTTTGAAGAGGTGAAAAGAAGTGAACCGGGACACTGAAACCCTGACATGGTTCGATTTCAGAAGGACGTGCCAGACATCCGGAAGCTGACGGGAATGATAAATGTTTGGTACCTTCATTATAGAGGGGTAAAGGGTTTGTTTTGAATGACTCCACAACTATGTCTCCTTATGCAACACCTCTTATTGGAAGATTGCTGATTGGATGAATTATGCATGCCCCCGTCTGTATAGCTTTGTTTAGCCCTGGAGGAGCCACAGAGACTGGGTTTTTCCCATGAACACATTTTATTGTCAGGTCTCAGAATAAGGAGAGCATTGCAAAATATCGAAAAGAATTGGCTGGAAATTGCTGTCTTTGGTGCCGTGTGACAGATTTTTAATGAAGTGAATGGAAATAAGAATCAGTCTCAGTAAACAGTGTGTCACTAGTGGGAGCAAGGCTATAGCTCAGATTCTTTAATACCAGGTCGACAGGGGAATCTCTATATGGTGGGGTGACCAAATGAGGGCCATACTGATTGGCTTAACAGTTTCTACAACTGAAATGGGCAGAGCAGAAACTTTGGATTTGAACTACTAATCTGAAGGTTGCGAGTTCCAATCTTGGATGCACATGAGCTAGTGTTGTGGTACTGGACTTGACTACTAAAGGTCCTGGTCTTGATTTGGACTCTGTCCCGGTCCCAGTCTTGAATAAAACACAACCATGAGCAGCCTTTAACTTTCAATCGTTCATCTTAATTGAAAGTTGTTCTGGGTAATGAGGTCCCCTGCTCTGGCTGGATTAGCACTGCGATTCAGGAGCAGCTGTTCCTTTGTGGTAGAGTTTGCCTTTTGCACTTTGTGCTTGCACTCATCTAGCAGCCTTTGCCACCAATTAGGACAGCAGTGTGTCCACCAGAGTCTAAACCCGACACCCTAAGAAGCACATCACTCTCATTTTGTCCCATAGCCACAATAAATAAGAGCTCTTTGATGAAGCCGATGTTGGTACCTGCTCATTTATTTGCCTAAAGCAAATGAACTGCTGGTTCACTGCCAGGTTTTGTTCCTGCGGTGCGTTCTGACCACTGCTAGAATGTCCTCCGGCTAGGCCAGTGACACATGGTAACCCTCCACCAGGGAGGGCTCATCATTCAAGTTCAAAGAGTCCGATTCAGACGGACTACTACAAGGCAGGTGATTCGAGTCTCCGAGCTCTGCCTGTAATTATGCTGTTGTTGCCTCTAATCGCTTGAGCCTGGCTTATGATTGCTGCCAGTTCCACCACCCTGGGCTCCAGCACAGCAAGGAGGCCTTTTTCTTTTTGGAAGGCTGAGCAGCTGTGGCGCCCACCCGCTTCCCACCGCCCAACCTGTGCAAATACTCTGTTGGGATGTAATGAAGTCCAACTATGAAATTAATTATGCAAAATGCCAACAGCTTCAATACTGTTACTCAGCAGCACCGGTACATAATGTGATGATCTAGTAATACCACGGCAAGAAGGTGACCACGGAACGTCTCGACTCTTCTAATGGGATGCTGTCTTGAAGGTCTAGAATGGCAGAAAGTAAAATCTTCTCAGCCGTACTTGGTGGCCAAACCATTGTGTATGTGATGGATGGATGGCCTCACGAACGTCTCCAGAGAGCCTTGGTATAATGAGTGTTCGTTATGGACTCAGTGACTACAAGGGTGATCATTTACATCAACACTCATACTGAAGCGTGTAGATCCCCACATGGGATCTTGTCCGGGGTAGCCATGACCATGGAGCCCAAGTTGCTAGACTTGCTGCTTGGGGCTGGGAGCTGCTTTGAGACACTGGTCTGCCATACAGCCATGAGCTGTATGGTGGCCCCAAGTTGAGAAACTGGGGAATTGGTGAGGACTAAATTGGAGAGCGAAAATCACTGTAGGTACTGTACAAACTCCATTAGTTCACCATGACACACTAACTTGGCTGTAATGATTGATCACTGTAAGACTATTGGGAAGCACCCCAATGAGAATCCACTGAGCTGAAAGTTGCCTGCATTTCTCAAAAGTTGTCTGTTTTCCTTACGTCAGTTTTGCAGAGTTTTACCGAGTTAGCCCAATATGGCCGAAGTTCAAACTCACTTATGGCCGACTTGCACTTGTCCATTCCGGTGTGAAACGCATCATCATATGCACTCCGTCTTGCTCGAGGCTCTTTAGCGAGCGGAGTGGGGGCAGCAAATCGGATGCAGAGTGAAATATGAAATATTGGTTCTGAACCAGGGGCAGTGTAAGCGGGTCAATCAATGCCTCGAAATGAGAATGAATGGACTTGTTTGTGTAGTGCTTCACTCCCTGTACCCATTCCTTAGGCGTGGGCAGATGAGAAATCAAAGACTGAAGCCAGAAAGGGAAGATGGATGAGAGCGAATTCTGCAAAGAGCTGGACCCTGTGTTGTTGGAGTGGGCGTGTCGTCCGCTTTGATGATTAACTGAAGGTATGCAGCACTATAATGCGTGAAGGCTCTACTAAAATGGAGAGTTGTAATTCTCGACATGAGCAAAAGAAGCGTGCCTTGTCTGAGGGTACAGGATACAAGGTGGAATCGAGCTAAATTCATTAAGCACAATTAGGCCTGCAATCTGATCGCATTTGTACCCTGAATGCATGAATAACATGTCTTGAGTATTAATTTTTAACATTTGCATCATGAGTTGCACAGTTAGAGTTAGTAAATCAGCCTCAACACTCTTACTAACTTCTCATTTGCGATCCTCATAAATGCAAGCGTAGTGTAACCTGTCCTTCAGATTTCCAATTCAATTCCAACCCAGTTGTGCTCCTGGTGTGTGTCTGTGTGCGTTCATGTGAGAGACCTGCACCCCTGCTGTCATCTAAGGGCTTTCTCATGAAAATTGTCACGCTACAAGTGCGATGCTGATTCTAATTTTAAATGAAGGTGTTTATTATTAAGGGAGAAAAAAAATCCAAACCTACATGACCCTGTGTGAAGAACTGATTGCCCCCTAAACCTAATAACCGGTTGGGCCACCCTTAGCAGCAACAACTGCAACCAAGTGTTTGTGATAACTTGCAATGAGTCTTTTACAGCGTTGTGGAGGAATTTTGGCCACTCATCTTTGCAGAATTGTTGTAATTCAGCCCCACTGGAGGGTTTTCCAGCATGAACGGCCTTTTTAAGGTCATGCCACAGCATCCCAATAAGATTCAGGTCAGGCCTTTGACTAGGCCACTCCAAAGTCTTCATTTTCGTTTTCTTCAGCCATTCAGAGGTGGACTTGCTGGTGTGTTTTAGATCATTGTCCTGCTGCAGAACCCAAGTTCGTTTCAGCCTGAGGTCACCAACAGATGGCCGGACATTCTCCTTCAGGATTTTTTGGTAGACAGCAGAATTCATAGTTCCATTTATCACAGCAAGCCTTCCAGGTCCAGCAAAACAGCCCCAGACCATCACACCCTCACCACCATATTTTACTGTTGCTATAATGGGTTTTTTTCTGAAATGCTGTTACTTTTACGCCAGATGTAATGATACACACACCTTCCAAAGAGTTCAGCTTTTGTCTCATCAGTCCACAGAATGTTTTCCCAAAAGTCTTGGGGATCGTCAAGATGTGTTCTGGAAAAATTGAGACGAGCTTCAATGTTCTTTTTTCTCAGCAGTGGTTTTCGTCTTGGAACTCTGGATATTTTTGTCCAGTCTCTTTCTTATGGTGGAGGCCTGAACACTGACCTTAACTGAGGCGAGTGAGGCCTGCAGTTCTTTGGATGTTGTTGTGGGGTCTTTTGTGACCTCTTGGATCAGTCATTGCTGCGTTCTTGGGGTAATTTTGGTCAGCCTGAGACAATGAACTCAGCTGTGATTAACCATAGCCAAGTTATGTTTTAACCGGGGGGGGCAATCACTTTTTCACACAGTTCCATGTAGGTTTGGATTTTTTTTTTCCTTCCCTTAATAATAAACACCTTCATTTAAAAACTGCATTTTGTGTATACTTGTGTTGTCTTTGACTAATATTTAAATTGGTTTGATGTTCCAGAACACTCAAGTGTGACAAACATGCAAAAAAAAATAAGAAATCAGGAAGGGGGCAAACACTTTTTCACACCACTGTAACTGCACTTTGTAGTTCTACAATTACAGACTGTAGTCCATCTGTTTCCCTGCATGAGAGTTAGTGTGCTGTACTGGTATGAGTAGATGAGACCGCAGTTCTAGTAAAGTAAACACCTCCATGTCACTGCTGGATTGAGAATAGTCCGTCAGCCAAATATATCCAGCCAACAGCATCTACATTGTGGAGCAATAAAGTAAATGTCTAACAAAGTGGACAGTGAGTGAACAGTGTTTAAAAACTCCAGCAACGCTGCTGTGTCTGAGCCTCTCATACCAGCATGCTGGTGTCACTGCAGTGCTGAGAATGATCCACAACCCAAATAGTACCTGATCTGTGGGGGTCCTGTCTGAGTCCTGATCTTTGAAGAACAGGGTGAAGGGGGGCACAGAGTATGCAGAGCAACAGATGGACTACAGTCTGTAATCGTAGAACTACAAAATGCTTCTGTATGGCCAGTATAGCCGATCAAATGGACGATGGAGTGTAGAAACAGGGTGGTTTTACTGTTATGAAGTTTTTGCTCAGCCACCAGCAGCCTGTAATGATGGTCTTAAGGTGCTGTTCCAATCAGTGTGTGTATTCCCACTGCATAAAAATGAATCTAATTGACTTCACAGTATAAAATTGGCCAATTGCACACCACAGAATACTGAGAATGCAAATGCGATCTACAATAACAGATCTGAAAGCCACGAAACGTCCACATTTTCTGACTTTCAAGAAATTCTCGAGTGTGTTTAGCTAAGTGTTGAAAGTCAGTGATAATTTATTTAAGGAGTAGTTTCGAATTAAATGGTATAGGGCTAATTATAACCGAACATGGTCTCCAAGCAGCTTTATAGACACCCAAGTCTAAAACCGCTGATGCATGCCAAAGGCTTCAGCAGGAAAACTCATCATAATGTAACGAGAAATCTTGAGAGGATCAAGACTCATTAGAGGCCCCATTTACAAAATTGGATTTAGAGGAAAAAAATTACGAACCTTTATTAAAACATGGAGACGTACAGCTACAACCTGCGCATCAAACCACAGGAGAGCAAAACTGTATCACTGTGTTGAGCAGAAAAGTGGTCGTCCAACTCGTCTCCATACGAGCTCATTAACAAGTTGTGTCACTACATTGCTCTGTACATAGGTGTGTGATGTGAGCGCATTACAGAACCTGCCTAGAGCGCTATGGGCTGAACGTCAGAAGGTAATTGCATCAAAATATTTTACCCATAAAACTACAGTCAAAAGGTTATACAAATAAATAAATGGAACAGTGGGCGGATGAGCTGGTGGGTGGGCATTTGGTCAGCCAGATGCATGGATAGATGGATGGGTTGGCTAGTTGGAAGGATTCTAGGAAGAGTGGATGGATTGATGGGACTGTGGTAGCCTAGTGGGTAAGGTACTGGACTATGGACCACAAGGTCCAGGGTTCAAATCCAATTAACCCACAATTGCTTGGATTGTAAGATTGTATCAACTGTAAGTCGCTCTGGATAAGGACGTCTGCTAAATGCTGTAAATGTAAATGAATAGATAGGTTGGATGAATGGATGGTGGGCTGATTTGGTTTTACTCCCAAACTATTTGTTTAAATAAATGTTCTTCCTTTAGCTCTAGTATGAATTTGTGAGTGGATGTATGGTCGGGCAGCTGATCTGACTCTCAATTTGTTGTAAATAATGGTATCAGAGAGAATTTATTCTCTAGCTTTACCTACTGATTATGTAAGGGATTTTAGAAAGATGGTTGGATGCATGGATGGACTGTTGGATAGATAGATCCAAGCAGTTTGTCGTAATGATGATGGTGGACTGAAAAAGGTTATTGCTCCAAATATAAATTAAAAGCTGTAGTTGAATATTTTTTGTAGGGAATTGTAGACTTTTGGGTGGATGGATTGGTTGGATGGATTGGATTGCCAAACACTTTGAACAAACGTACTGGATTCAAAAGGTTACTGCACTTGTAATTTGCAAGCTCTAGTTTCTGATTTTTAAGGAAATTGTAGGCATTTTGGTGGATGGATGAGTGAGTGGATGGATTGGTGGGTAGATTGACGAATGGATGGATGGACTAGAATTGGATGGATTACACTCCCAAACAATTTGTTGTCAAATAAAGGTATTGGATTTAAAAGCTGTAGTTGCTGATGTTTTTTGGGAAGTTGTAGATATTTGGGTGGATGGATTCCAAATCGTAGATGGGTGGGTGGATTGGTGGGTTGCGGACAGATGGATGAACGGATTTGTTGTCAAATAAAGGTATTGGATTCACAAAGGTTTTTTTTCCCCCCTTCTAATTTGAAAGCTCTTTTTAAAGGAAGTTGTAGACATTTGAGTGGATGGAAGGGTGAGTGGATGGATTGATTTGGTAAACCATGGGTGGGTGGCTGAGAGTATGGAGAAATAGTTAAGTGGATAGATTGGACTCCAAATCTCATAAAAGTATTGGATTCAACAGGATTGTGTTCCCCTTCAAATTTCAAAAGCTCCAGATGTTGATTTTTCTAAAGGGAAATTGTAGACATTTGGGTGGATGGATGGATTGGTATATCATGGATGGGTGAGTGAGAGTATAGATATATATGGATTGACGATTGGTTGGATGCATTGGACTGCCAAATGCTTTGTCAAAGGGTATTAGATTCCAAAGGTTTTTGTTCCCTTCTAATTTAAAAGCTCTAGTTATTGTTTTTTTTTAGGAATTTGTACACATTTAGATGGCTGGACGGATGAGTGTGTGAGTGGATGGGTAGGTGGATGGCTGAAAGGACTGGTAAGTCATGGATTGGTGGATAGACTGATGAATGGGTGGATTAAACTCCCAAAGAATTTGTTGCAAAATAAAAGTATTGCATTCAAAAGGTTGTGTTTTTCCTTCAAACGTGAAAGTTCTAGCGGCTGATAATTAGGAAATGTTCGTGGATGGACGTGTGGAGGAAATATTTTTAGGCTGTAAGGAGCAGAGACCAATTCTACAACCTGAGATCAGTGCCAGTAGGTGTGATGTATTATATGACTGAATAATTATACTAAGAGTGTAATTGGCTTGTCTCCACAATCGCTTGTGTCCCTCTGCCTCCCATCCGAGTAAGATCGTAATCAATATGAGATCGTTTGGAAGGGAAGCGAGGTATTAATTACGAAGAATTTGGCTTGGCAGTTGCTCCATGCCACATGGCATGAGCTTAGTGTAGTGTTTAGACCATGCTGAGGCATGCTGCTGCACGCCTGGTAGTTTGGGCAGATGGCAGGCTCCACCGTGTGCGACGAAAGCATTCATGTGAGACAGAGGCTTCCCCACTATCTCAAGTGCCAAAGTTGTAACTGACATTTGTCTTTTTCCATTTGCAGTACACGCTGGCCATGCGGACGCTCTCAGCATTTAACCTCTGTTTTTTATTTTTATTTATTTTATTTTTTTTCTGATGACTTTAGCTGCCCATGTTCAGTTCTAGACTCGGGAATTAATGGTCTACGTGTTCGTATAACCAATCCTGATCTTCATTTGAAGTTTCTTCAGAAAACATGACATTACACGCCATCAGTCGTTCCGTACAAACACCATCCACTGCCCAGAATCCACACACATGCTGTGTGCTGGAGGAAAGCCGACACCATTTCCATCAAGCCTTACAAGGGCTTTTGCAAAAGCTTGTTTCTCACTGGTCGAATTACATGATCCTGTTATCCTGGTCAGGGTCGTGGGGGCGTCTGGAGCCTCTCTGGGAATTCGCAGGCAAAAGTGGATGGGCGCCAGTCCTTTGGAGAACCCTGTAACCACATCACCCAGTCTTCATGTAGCAGGGGTTTGAACTGAGAGCATTCCAAGGCTACCTGTCCTCCTGGGAGGCACATCGAATTTAGAGGGGCACAGGCGTACGTCGATAATTGCCGGTCAGTCATAGGAGCACAACTCTGTCCGATAACGCTAAAGTGGGTGTTACTCTGCTGTGGGTGAGAAATGAAGAACAAATTACGACTAACGAATTTTGTATTATTTGCATTCATTTTGTTTATGCCACCGTAACTGATGCCTTTGGTTCAGTGCTCTTGGAGGTACTTATGTTTAGGAGATAGGATTATACAGTGGCGCTTGGAAGTTTGTGAACCCCTTAGAATTTTCTATATTTCTGCAGAAATATGACCTAAAACATCAGATTTTCACACAAGTCCTAAAAGTAGATAAAGAGAACCCAGTTAAACAAATGAGACAAAAATATTATACGTGGTCATTTATTTATTGAGGAAAATGATCCAATATTACATATTAGTGAGTGTCAAAAGTATGTGACCCTCTAGGATTAGCAGTTAATTTGAAGGTGACATTAGTCAGGTGTTTTCAATCAATGGGATGATGATCAGGTGTGAGTGGGCCCCATGTTTTATTTAAAGAACAGGGATCTATCAAAGTCTGCTCTTCACAACACGTTTGTGGAAGTGTATTATGGCACGAACAAAAGAGATTTTTGAGGATCTCAGAAAGAGTTGTTGATGCTCATCTGGCTGGAAGAGGTTACAAAACCATCATTGTTACCCTCCCCAGGAGTGGTCGACCAACACTCCAAGAGCAAGGCGTATAGTAGTTGGTGAGGTCATAAAGGACCCCAGGGTAACTTCTAAGCAACTGAAGGCCTCTCTCACATTGGCTAATCTTCAGGAGTCCACCATCAGAAGAACACTGAACAACAATGGTGTGCATGACAGGGTTGCAAGGAGAAAGCCACTGCTCTCCAAAAAGAACATTTCTGCTCGTCTGCAGTTTGCTAAAGATCACGTGGATGAGCCAGAAGGCTACTGGAAGAATGTTTTGTGGATGAATGAGACCAAAATAGAACTTTTTGGCTTAAAAGAAAAGCGTTATGTTTGGAGAAAGGAAAACACTGCATTCCAGCATAAGAACCTTATTCCATCTGTGAAACATGGTGGTGGTAGTATCATGGTTTGGGCCTGTTTTGCCATCATTGATGGAACAATGAATTCTGAATCATATCAGATAATTCTAAAGGAAAATGTCAGGACATCTGTCCATGAACTGAAAATCTCAAGAGAAGGTTGGGTCATGCAGCAAGACAACGACCCCTAAGCACACACAAGCCGTTCTACCAAAGAATGGTTTAAAGAAGAATAAAGCTAATGTTTTGGAATGGCCCCAAGTCAAAGTCCTGACCCTTAATCCAATGGAAATGTTGTGGAAGGACCTGAAGTGAGCAGCTAATGTGAGGAAACCCACCAACATCCCAGAGCTGAAGTTGTTCTGTACAGAGGAATGGGCTAAAATTCCTCCAAGCCGGTGTGCAGGACTGATCAACAGTTAGTTGTCTGGACTGCAACACTAGGGCACAGCAACATTTTAAAGTGGGCCTGATAACACCCCAGGTTCGAACCTCAGTCCTCAGGAACTGCTGTTTTCTCAGAAGCTGTTTAAATTACAGATTGATTTTATTCTAAACAAAAAGAAACTTTTCATTTATTTTGTTCCGAACCACAAAGTTGCAGCAAAAACCTCACAACATGTGCAGACCAAGCAGGGTTATCAGTGTGGGGGATTACCTTGCTCAAGCCCTTCCTCAAACAGAGAGCAGCAAAAACCCTGCTGGAGCACTTGGCTCATTGCTTAGTAACCAGCCATTTCCGAGACCCACACTGACTTTTAATGCCCTTAATCAGCAACGCTTTAGTAACCTATGAGGGCAGAAGGACTGGTGCTGACCTCAGCTTAGTGCTCCAACGCATCCCTCGGCATCCACTCCGTACTTTATTACTTTTATCACTCCCCATATTCTGCCATTAAAAGAAGATTCCCAGCGTTTAGGAAAAGCCTGTTTGGGTTGCTGTGAAGCAGCCTGTTGTTTTGTCGTAACCGGAACGTCTCCTGAATCTTAATGCACTATCAGAGCGTTGGAAGATGGGGCAGGGTGGAGTGGGGTACTGAAGTAGCAGAGCAACCGTGTGAGTGCGTGGGCAGGGTGGGGAGTCCATTAGCGAATGTGGAAAGTGCAGAGCGTTCTTATGGGAGAAGGAGAATGTGTATGTGTGTCTGTTCTTTGTATGGATGTAATGGAGGAGTGCATCTATGCTCGAAGTACAGCTGCGACAGCTTCCTATGCAAAGCTAATGAAATGGGTGCCATTAGCATCTTTTCATCAAAGCTTGCGTCTGATCGCAGGAGAGACTCTTTGCTCTGCATGACCGCCCTTTTTTCAGTTTAATGGGATCCACGGGAAAGGCTTTACTACTGCCCGGCTCATGCCTCTCTCTTTTCGTCACGCTCTAGAATAAACGTAAACAGATGCTTGCTTTGTCTGTGACTAACGTCCCCTTGCCTTAGATATTTGAACACCATGTGAAAGATTGCTTTGATTGGCTCAGAATCACTCCGTGCTCAATGTGAGGGGTTTATGCAAGGTTTCATACACAAGTAAGTTAGGGAGGGCTTAGGTGAGCGAGTGCATCGTGAACCAGATCACCTACATCCAAGTGGAAGTCAAAAAGGAAGACAAATCTGTGCAGTCATGCAATTATCACCAACCAGACATGGTGAGTCAGCCTGGTAGCACTCCATTTGTTACCAATAGTGGTGGTCTGGTTGCTGGCCATGGTGCTGATGCTTTTCTGACAATATTCAAAGGCCAGGATGACCAATAACTGAGATATGGCAACTCCATCGCCTTCATTCGTGCTAAGCCCAGGACGTCTGGTTAAACTGTCATACCCAGTGGTGTACAGGTTTTCGCCATTTAACCACCATCCGATCAACGTTGGTTCTCTAACAACTGTGGTCTTAACAATTATAATAAATTATATTGGGAAATAAAACTGTCTTTTAACTCCGGACATAACCACCTGGTCACCTCAAGAGCCAATTATGGTGCAGATCCACGAGCAGAGATGGGAGTTTAGGAGGAAAAGCCTCTCTTCAGTGTGTTTAGACAAGAGACTGTTGTAACTCAGTTGATGTTGTTGAGGATTTATTGGACACATGTGCCTTTGTGGCTGCGGAGGCCACACATTGTGTGCCATGTCAATGTGTTTAGAGCCTTTTTTGTGCAGGTTACTCATGTTTGTGTGGACAACTTTCTGCTGCGTATTTGTAATGAGCTATAACTGTATTCGCAACTGTATGTGCCTGTCCTATTGTAAGTAGTACTCCTTTGTTTGTCCCCCACTACCAGTATATTCTCTCTCTAACCTATAACTATAGCCACGCTGATTTTACTGGATGATTCAAAATTGTCTTGTACCTTCTCCGTTACACGTATAGGCTTAGTAAAGCCTGTACTTCATTTTGGGTCTGTTTGTTTGTTTATTTCCATTTTTAGCATGATCTGTTGCTTACAATGCTGCTTGAAAGTTTGTGAACCCTTTAGAATTTTCTATATTTCTTCATAAATATGACTGAAAACACCATCTGATTTTCACACAAGTCCCAAAAATAACAACCCAGTTAAACAAATGAGACCAAAATATTATACTTGGTCATTTATTTATTGAGGAAACATTTCCTGTAGCTGTTGATCAGTCCTGCACACCGGCTTGAAGGAATTTTAGCCCATTCCTCCGTACAGAACAACTTCAGCTCTGGGATGTTGGTGGGTTTCCTCACATTAGCTGCTCACTTCAGGTCCTTCCACAGCATTTCCATTGGATTAAGGTCAGGACTTTGACTTGGCCATTCCAAAACATGAACTTTATTCTTCTTTAACCATTCTTTGGTAGAACAGCTTGTGTGCTTAGGGTCGTTGTCTTGCTGCATGACCCACCTTCTCTTGAGATTCAGTTCATGGACAGATGTCCTGACATTTTCCTTTAGAATTCTCTGATATCATTCAGAATTCATTGTTCCATCAATGATGGCAAGGCATCCTGGCCCAGATGCAGCAAAACAGGCCCCAAACCATAATACTATCACCACCATGTTCACAGATGGGATAAGGTTCTTATGCTGGAATGCAGTTGTTTTCCTTTCTCCAAACATAACGCTTTTCTTTTAAAACGCAAAAGTTCTATTTTGGTCTCATCCGGCCACAAAACATCCTTCCAATAGCCTTTCTGACTCGTCCACGTGATCTTTAGCAAACTGCAGACGAGCAGCAATGTTCTTTTTGGAGAGCAGTGGCTTTCTCCTTGCAACCCTGCCATGCACACCATTGTTGTTCAGTGTTTTTCTGATGGTGGACTCATGAACATTAACATTAGCCAATGTGAGAGAGGCCTACAGTTGCTTAGAAGTTACCCTGGGGTCCTTTGTGACCTCACCAACTATTACACGCCTTGCTTTTGGAGTGATCTTTGTTGGTCGACCACTCCTGGGGAGGGTAACAATGGTCTGGAATTTCCTGCATTTGTACCCAATCTGTCTGACTGTGGATTGGTGGAGTCCAAACTCTTTCGAGATGGTTTTGTAACCTTTTCCAGCCTCAATGAGCATCAACAACTCCTCAGAAATCTCCTTTGTTTGTGCAGTGAAACACTTCTGATAGATCCCTGTTCTTTATATAAAACAGGGTGCCCACTCACACCTGATTGTCATCCCATTGATGGAAAACAGCTGACTCTAATTTCTCCTTCAAGTTAACTGCTAATCCTAGAGGTTCACATACTTTTGCCACTCACTAATATGTAATATTGGATCATTTTCCTCAATAAATAAATGACCAAGTATAACATTTTGGTCTCATTTGTATAACTGGGTTCTCTTTATCTACTTTTAGGACTTGTGTGAAAAACTGATGATGTTTTATGGCATATTTCTGCAGAAATATAGAAAATTCTAAAGGGTTCACAAACTTTCAAGCACCACTGTATATGGCTACCAGTGTACAAGTATTTAAAAATAGCGGTTGTGTCTGGACCGATCACTGTACTCCTACGTCTGAGTTAGTCTCATTTGCGTGTTTTACTTTCCGTTATTTACTTTTACCAAGCTGTTATTGGCGTTTGTAAGTTTGTGCCTGTCCTATTGTAAGTAGTACTGTCCCCCCACTACCTGTATATTCTCTCTAGCCTGTAACTATAGAAACTGGTTCACAGTCACTCATTGAGTCTCTGTATCATCTGGCTGATCTTCCGTGTTATATTGTATATCGCTGCATTTTTGGCTTCTGATAAACCAAATAATACATTTAATACATTATATATTTATAATACATTTTATATTTACATTGCAGTAGCTCTGGTCAAAGTCCATTTGGGTCAATGGCCTGTTTCACAGAACATAATGGAGCCATTAAAAGGGCCTGTACTAGGCACCCAGTTGATGGCCAGTACCACTCCCAGATCAATTCATGGGGCGTTTGTCTACAAAACCAAGAGATAGAGTCAACAGATAATGGTTCCAGTATTTGCACTTTCTTCAGCTGCCCCAGTCGAACAAGCTCTCTCACACTCTTTGGCTGACCTTTCTTGGTCAAGCCTATCGGGGAGAAGCTAACAAGAAAAGTACAAAACACAATGCTGCAGCCTGCCAGCTTAACAGCATGGCCCTGGCTCTGTGTACTGGACCGCAGGAAGTGACAAGATGTTCAGCCACTACCTCACATCAGGTTGTCGGTGACTTTCTGGAAAGGTGTGTCACCACTTCTGGTGGGCTCCATTTCTGATGGCTTACTGGCTGTGTTTTGATTCTGCAGCTTCAAATATTCCTGGCTTTAGATGGTGGAGATCTAATCCCAGTTCCAATTTCTCTTAGGGTGGTGTTTTGTCCTGCTATAAAAACCGCAGCCAACAGAACAGGCACAGGCTCTATCCATCTCCTTAACAGATAAACAACAGATCTGCTCACCCCTCTGTCAATTTGCTGGCTGGCTCGGTATTTTACTGAGCCCGAATTCTCTGCGGTGGTAAAGGGGTTCTGTCGCGTTTGTTGATGGGGTAGGTGGTTTCTATTTTTAGGCCATCCATCCATCCATCCATCCATTAAGTTAATAAGAACTTAACCAAACTGCTTTTCACCTGGCTGTAGGTCATGTCCCACGGTTAGATGGCACTGAGCTTTATCAATTATTTTTTCTTTTTTTAATAGATGGATTTTTTAAGCTGTCTGAGCCACCGGTGAGCTGCCATTCACTTGCCAAAGGGCAGTATTGATTCTCCTGCCAAGAAAGGGATATTTGTGTGATCTAAAGAACTAGTGACCCGTGTGCTGACTGTCAAATTCAATGTCTGTTTTTATTCTCTTAAAGACTGACTGGACAGAGACTCAAGGGCATAGACATGATTTATTAATTAGGATGTGGAACAGTAAGGTAGTGCATGATCTTCAGAAAACAGCAACCCCTTGCCAATCCGTCTGTGATGTGAAGTCCGGGACAGGCTTCGGGTAGTGTTGGTGTGTGTTGAAAGTTATGCCTGCTCTACCAGAAGGCCAAGGGTTCAAATCCCACCTCTGCCATTGTTTGAGCAAGGCCCATCACCCGTAATAGCCTGGATTTGCATGGCCATTTAACAGCCAACAAATATGAAGCAATTTTAGAGAACCAGATATTGAACTAATGGACTGTGGACCTTTGGACATGACCTACAGCCAAGTCGCTCTGGATAAAGGGCGTCCACCTAATGACTAAATGTCAATGTCAGGTGCCATACCTATAGCTTGCCCTTTTTTATTGATGGGAAAAGCACTGGGACCCACCATGTTCACAAAGCATCTCCTAGCGAGGAATCAGACAAGGTCGTGTGACAGCCTAGAGGTTTCACTGGTTAAGGTTAGACTAGTAGTCAGAAGATTGTGAGGTCAGACTGTGCTCTGCCAAGCTGCCACTGTTGGCACATTCTTGTCCAAGGATATGGGGATAAATCAAATAATCAGCACATCCAATGATATTTCATTGACCCTCTGGGGTACCACCCCCAAGTGTCCATCTGATTACTTCAGTGCAACAATATGGGGCAATTTAGGGTCTTTTATGGTTAATTCAATGAAATGTTCTGAAGTTAATGGTAGGATCAGATCTCTAATCAGTTAATTAAGTTCAGTATAATCCTATAGCTCTTGAGTTGGCATTGGTTAAACAAATCAGCAGGTCTCCTTTGGCACAGCATGAATTCGTGCCCTTTCTGAGTACAGCCTGCAGGAACAGCCTACTAGATACATGGCATTCACTTCACACCCCCATGAATTAAAAGTACTGGACCTATGAATGAAGGGAAAGAGAGATTCGGTTTACACCTCTCCCACTCGGAAGGCGCTGCACATGCGTGGTGAGTCGCTCATAGAAAACACTTCCACCCAGTGGAGAAATGGGAAGAAGAGAGCAGAATCCCTCTCTGTGTACTCTGGGGTTGGCATGGTAACTGCTGTGTCTTTCTTCTTCTTATCATTTTTCTGTAGCTATTCCCTGTGCTTTAGGCATGAGGCTAACCTTTTCCCTTCACAATGGAACAAAAGCACCCATTCACACTCCATGCCTCTATCTCTGTGCTTCGGCAATCTAACCCTCCTTGGCAGCATGAGAGAGAGCGCATGAGTGTAACGCATCTCTTCTTTTCGCCTCAATTCCTGGTTTCCTCTTCTGCCACACTACTTGCTGACCTTTTGCCCTTCGTACAGGTCAGACCGTAGTGACTCTCTGCACACCTCTATCCCATGCTTCATTTTTTTTTAAATGTTCTCTCTGTCTGAAGTTTCTTTAAGCTTAAAGTCCACCCAGGAAGTGTGGCCCATTGCTAGCACCAGCACTATCACCATGGCTACGGGTGGTCCTCAGGTGACATAAGGCAGGTGCTGTAATAGCTCTTAAATCCAGGACAAGACAGCAATCAATTTTACATGCCTGTCAGGCAGCATGACGGACCTGGGATCTCTGTAAATATAAGCACCTGAGGCTCAGGCCCATTGTGGTCAATAAAACTGATTAAAGAAGAAACATTCCTAGAACGGGAATTCTTGACTCAGTCTTGAATGCTGGGAAGATCCCGAGGCCAGCCAAGTCCACTGAATGTATGATCTGCGGATAAAACTGTCGAAGTGTACGACGTTGTCACATAACAGTCACTGAAGTGAATCCAATTTCTGCCAGCATGTAGAAAGGAAAAGCAAAGAAAGATTGGATATCATAGATATGTTCTGTCCCATTCTAGGGTTTGGATGATACAATTGGAAAGGGGTAAAGGGAAAGGAAGAAAACGACCAACAATACCCATCACCACACACATCTCGGAAGAAAGTACACAACCAGCATCTGAAATCTAAACGTAATGGTACGATCAGATTCCTAATCAGTTAATAAAGTTCAGTCCAATCTCTCTCCTAAAGAGAGAGAGAATACTGAATGTATGATCTGTGGATAAAACTGTTGAACTGTTGGGCAGTACTTCCAATATCTACCAGCATGTAGAAAGGAAAAGCAAAGAAAGATTGGCTATCGTAGATATGTTATGTCCTGCTCTATGGTTTGGATGTTACAATTGGAAAGGGGTAAAGGGAAAGGAAGAAAACAACCAACAATACCCATCACCACACACATCGCGAAAGAAAGTATACAAGCTGCATACAACCAGCATCTGAAATCTAAGGTGTGAGAGCGATAAGAACAGGCAGAATCACAAGTAAGAAACACAACAGTACAGGTAAGCACCATTTGCCTTAATGACCGTTCCACTCAATGCCCACTTGCCAGATCACGGCATGCTCGGTGTTCCCTTACCTCACGTTTTACAAATTAAGCACCCTCTGCTTCTCTTGCTGTGGTTTTTGAGCTAGTTCCCCAACATAGTGTGTAAAATGATTTAAGTTCACAGTTTTATTAACTAAGACTGTGCTGAATCTGAGGTTGCAGAAACGTAACTAAGAAGGCAAAGAGTACAGAACCAACAATACTAAAAAAAAAAAGCACAAAGCTGAGTACAAAATTGAACCCAAGTTGGTCCATGCAAATGAAAGTGTTGTTGTTACATTAAATGATTTCCCACCCAAATGATTCTTTTTAATCACATTAGACTGGAAAATAGCCTTGGGCTAGTAGATATAATTGAGTCTGTAATGTGGTTCCAGTTCATGGTGAGTTGAAAGCAGTCAATCCAACCTGGCAGTTCCACTCTATAATGTGCTGTGGTGATGCATTGAGCCTATTTTGCAGATAAAGATATTCTGTCATATAAAATATATAGCCTGGGCCAGGCGACTCGCCTTTTATGTCTAGGACTGAGTTGATTTTTCACCGCTGTGAAAGCAATCAGGCAGCACAGCAACCGCTAGAGACACGACAGCTAGCCATCTACATTTACTCGCCCTTTCTTTTGCTTCACATTAGCTTTTCGGAGCGTTAGGAGTTTTCAATTACAAAAAACTCCTTCATGCTTCTAAGCTGTGCTCATAGTTGCATTTGTCAGCTAAATTTTCACAAGCTTCTTTGCATTTCTGTCAATGGAATCACCACAACTAGTGAGACTTGGCCTAGTTTGTAACTTTGCAACAAATCACAGGTTTTCAAAAATGCCCAAAAAACCACATGTAAAATAAATGAGCAGAAACAGGAGTCAATGTTTGCGAAAGTATTGGCTGAATGTAATGGGATTTACGTATAGAAAAGTCGAATTGCAACCAACACTAACACCTAAAGTGAAGAAAACAAGGTCACAGAGGGCTAAAGAGAAGCAATTGTGGATGATTGGATGATGGTGATATTCAGTCATGAATCACCAGTCTGCACTCGCCAAAGAGATGATGTTGGAACTCCTGTCTGGTGCCATTCTAATGAAATATATAAAGATGACTGGCTGAAAAACAATTAATGGGGCTCTCAATTATGGGGTCAGGTATACATTAAAATTTCACACACTTTTCTCCTTCCATCGATTGAGGTTTGGTGATGATTAAGTTATTTTTCAGAATGATAATGCATCTCACCACAGAGCGAAGAGTGTTGAAGCTTTTCTTCAGGAAAGGCAAATCCACTCAATGTCACGGCCAGCAAACAGCCTGGACGTCGGTCTGAGTGGAAATTTAGGGTGGAATTTACAAAATTGGTATTTGAGAAAGTTGGGATCTTGTTCTTCCAGAGAATGTTTTTCATTAGTGAAGTCCATGTCTCAAAGAAAGACCTAGGAGGAGCAACAAAGTATTAATTGCGATTTTTTTGTTGTTGTTGTTGATGATTTCATACATTTTCCCTTAACATGACGTGATTCCAATTTTTCCCTTCAGTAAGTATAATTGGATTTGTTTGAGGTATGATTCTCAAAGCCAACATGTACAGCTATTTGATCAAATTTGGTGTCATATCTGTGCCTTGTTTCTTTGCTATGAAGTTAAAAAGCTGGCTGAACATCCTCTCAATGGGGTGATCATTTTTGCAGGGCTAGTATGACGGTTTTTGCATCATTCGCATTTGAAATCATCACATCACCCAACCCAACTTCCAGTTAGTGGAAGTGTGGGCTAATGTTTACTTGGTATGAAATAGCATTTATATACAGCTTGTTTTTCCTCACAGCCTGTATTTTTTCAGATAAGCGTGGTTTAAAGCAAGTCACAGCGCTGGATTATCTGAGCCTAATGTTATGGCAACCTACTTGACTTTGACTGGGAATACCCCACATGATGTTCTGCTGATGTCTTTCCCCTGATTCGCTCTTTCTGACATGTTTTCAAAATTGAAAGTTCAATCACTGTCAGCAAAGATGATGAAGCTTGGGACTGAACAGAGACCTGCTGACATTTTCCAAACCGATTATGTTCACGTCTGTAATGGGAGACGGTTCGCGATTAAACTGATACAGTGGCTGCAACAGACACAGACTCACCGACCACTTCACTATGGATATCTAACTTGCATGTACTCAGTGGCCATTGTATCAGATTTGCTGACTGCAAAATTTAGCAGCCATCCCACCCGACCTCACCCCACCCTGTCCTTTGATGACTGACTTAATGTTATTCGAGAGGTGGACCGGTCGATACAATGGCACTGACATTAGAGTGTGTGGTGCTGGTATGAGTCACTTTATTTATTTAAAAAGGGCTGTACACCAGGGCAGTCATGCATCTGTCAATCTAATATCAAACCATCCAACGTCCTGTGGTCAGCAAACAATGTGAATAGCTTCAGAGTTACAGTCAGTAATTGTATAATCTATAAAGTGCCGCTACAGTACTGTGCAAAAGTCTTAGGCCACCATTAGATTTGTCTTTTTAGCAATGACGTAATGGCCATAGAGAAATTCTCAGTGTCTTTCTTAGAGTACAAACAGAAAACATAGGAAATGTGTATGTAGTGTTAAAAACGGACATTAAAATTCATTCAGAAAAAACAGCTATAGGTTGCAAAGGCAACACAATAAATAAAAAATGTTCATTTACATTTACAGCATTTAGCGGACGCCCTTATCCAGAGCGACTTACAATTCAAGCAATTGTGGGTTAAGGGCCTTGCTCATGGGCCCAACAGTGGCAGATTGGCAGAGGTGGGATTTGAACCTGGGACCTTTTGGTCCATAGTCCAGTACCTTAACCGCTAGGCTACCACAGTCCTGGTTCATGTTAACGTGTTCTTAATTTCTCATCCATTTACATTTACAGCATTTAGCAGACGCGCTTATCCAGAGCGACTTACAATTGATACAGTCTTACAATCCAAGCAATTGTGGGTTAAGGGCCTTGCTCAGAAACCCAACAGCAGCTTGGCCCAGGTGGGATTTGAACCCTGGACCTTGTGGTCCATAGTCCCTTACTCACTAGGCTACCACGGTCCCATCCATGGTAGAGTAATGCCCAATCTAGCGTTGGATCACTTTTAGTGTATTACATTCTTATTTTTTATGCACAGTTGTGCCCCTATGACTAATTGGCGAGCAGTGCCCCTCTAAATTCTGTGAGCCCCAGTACTACGAGTAATATAGAAACTGGGTTAATTGGTCACTCTAAATTAGCCCAGTGAATGTGACTGACTAGTATCGATGCAACCTTGCTCTTGTCGTGAATAACGCTGATGCGGTGTTCAATAAAACAAACAAACACTTGCGGGGCATAATCATGCATGGTCTTAATGGTTCTGGTGGACTCGTGCATTCAAAAGCTGCTAATAGAACTTCCTAAACCAAGAATACAAAGATTTGGAGGCTTCTACTGTAGACCGTGTTGACATGAGGCCCAAACTTTTGTTTGTTGCCTACAGAGGAAAATCAGCCATGTAACTTGACAAGAGGGAACGAAAATCTTTTGCAGCAAGACTGTATGCACTTACATTTGTTTATTATTCGGTGAGACGGATAGTTTATGGGAAAAACGCACCCAGACTGTTTGTATAAATGAACAACGGTATTAAAAGCGATTCATTTTTTGTATATATTGTCTTCTTGAGCTGTTGTCCAATGAAAGGCCAGGGGGCGGGGCCGGGGGAGGAGCCCTAAGTTAAGAGAAACAGAAGAGAGTGAGGGAGAGCGCGAACGCGCGCGCGCGTCCAACGGTGAATGAGCGCGCGCGCGCGAGAGGGAGTCTGACAGCTTGGAGAGAAACCAACGGTTAAAGAAACGGTTGTTTCTACTTGTTGTTTCCTCAGACCTTACGCCAGAAATGCCTTTGGTTTGTTGAGACAAGAATTTAAAGCAAGCCGCGGACCACAAGACGCCTCTTAAAATGTTTGTTTTGTAGTCCGGCGTCTCTTTTGCGTTGTTTTTTTTTTTTTTCCTTCGTAATTTTCCCCCCACTTGTTTCGCGTTCGACATGCAGGTAGCTCGCTAATCGGTGTAGCCGTTTCGGAGAGGGATTACATCACCTTGGTGTGATTTAACACGTTTAAAGGGGAAGAAGAAACCGAAAAGACGGTCGGTCTGAAAGGAAACTGGGGAGAAAAGACGCTACGGTCGTGACAACATGAAAAAGAAAAAGTGCGGAGGACTGTTGTGAACGGGGGAGCTCGAGACAGACAGGAGGAGAGGTGAGTGATGCCGCCGCCACCGCCGAGCTCCGAGAGGCAGGAGCCACCTAACTGCAAGCCTGCTTATTATGGTGATCAGTGAGTACAGTACGAATGATAAATCGGTGCTCAAAGTCTCCAGGCTCTCAGTCATCTGCTCAGACACAAGTTACACCCGGTACCGATAAGCAGTCGGTGCTCAAAGTCTTCACTACCACACCGCGTCAATCATGTGCCCAAATCTGCCAGAAATCAGTGTAGTACAAATGATCAATCGGTACCTCAAGTCTTCACCAGCACGCCGGCCATCTGCTCATACTTAGCGCCCGTCACAAGTCACACCAGTGGTTGTCTGAGCGCTGTTGAGGTTGGTAGAAGGTTCTGGCCAGCATTGGTGTGACAGAGACTGCTGGAAGGAGAGAGAGAGAGGGAGGAGGAGAGGGTTTGGAGAGGCTCATCGTTTGTCTTCGCTTGAGTCTGTCCAGACAGTCCGGCTGAAAGTGTTTAATCTAGACGCCTACTGGCTGTACTACTGTTCAGAACCTGTAAACTTAAACCTGGTCCAAATCAAAACATGAGTCCCCAGCCCTAGCTCAGGTTTGCCACAAGTCAGTTGTCGTTTGAGCACTCTGAAGGTTGATCGAGGATAGTCTTGGGTTCTGGCCAGCGTTGGTGTGACTGAGATTGCTGGAAGGAGAGAGGGAGGAGGAGAGGGTTTGGAGAGGTCCGTGGTGTTTTTTTTCCTTCGCTTGAGTCTGTCCAGACAGTTCGGCTCAGAGTTTAATCTGCACGTCTACAAGCCGTGCTACTATGCTTAACCTGTAAAGCCTAAACTTAACATTAACCTATCTGCTCATGCTCATGCAGTTATCACAAGTCAGACCAGTGGCTGTCATTTGAGCACTGAGCTGACAGATGATACTCATAGATTCCGGGCAGCGTTAGTGTGGTGCGAGGAGAGGGTTTGATCAAGTGGATCCTTGATCGAGTCACAGGTGCATCTTTGCTTGCACCCATCCAGACAGTTTAGCTGAAGGTCTTCAATCTGTACGCCTACACGGTAGTACTGTACTTGGCCCATAAACTTCAGCGTTCGTCCGACTGACAATGCTGGAAGGACAGAGGGAGGGTGCACAGATGGAGTTGGAGTGACAAGTGAATCCTTCCTTCAATCAAGCCCATCCAGGCAGTCTGGCTGAATGTGATGTGTTTATCTATAAGCCTGCATATTGCGCTGCTGTACTGCTACTAGCTCATAAAGTGAAACCGTGTCTTAATCCCAAACGTCGAACCCAGACTTCTACTCTTAACCTTCAGCAAGATCAAGCCGGAGCTTATGCAACATAAAACGTGGTCGTGTTTATGCTTGACATTTGTCATGAGTCAGATCAGTCGGTGTCATTGGAGCACTGTTAAGGCTGGGAGATGAAGCCCATCGATTCTGGGCAGCATTAATGTGGCAGAGACTGATGGAACTATAGAGGGAGCAAGAAGAGGATTTGCAAAGTGACAGGTGGATCCTTGAGGGAGCCAAGGGGTCCGTTGGTTTTAATCTGCTCAGGGCTTAATGTACTGTCCTGTGCAAAAGTCTTCAGCCACCATTAGATTAGATATAACGTGGAACCTCAGAATTCAATCTTAATTGGTTCCAGAAAGCCGTCGGAATCAGATTTCCTCATAAGAAGTCATGTAAATAGGATTAATCCGTTACAGACCCTCAACTGATTGTTTTTTATGCCTATATTCGCATGTAATTAATGATTAAAAGCATACATAAAGCAAATGAATGCAATACAATAATATGAATCAATAAATAATTGAAAATAAAGTGAAACTTTATAACCATTGTGGTGAACGCAGTTTCGACATGTGTCATTGTTGGGACAGCGGATATAGGGATAAATATATATATCAAAAAACAAAATCAAACAGACCGTTAAATGTCCAAATTGTTCGAGTGAAGAGGAATTCCGAATTCCAAGGTTCCACTGTACCTTGGTTTTAACAGTGGTATAATGACCATCTGTAATTATTTTGCAGTCTGTTTATTATAATACAACCAAAAATACAGGTAATTTGAATGTATTAGCCAAAAGAAATCAATAAAAACCAGCTTCTATAGGCTACAGTGGCAAGTGTTTAGTGTGACCTCGTCTTACATTTGAGCAATTGCAGCATCTGGCAGTTATATCGGGATGCCAAGTTGAGCCTTTTACAGTCCGAAGAAGCTTGATCAGAAACTGTCTTCTTGGAAGAGTAGCAGCCAAGGAACCACTTTTTCAGCGGGGTGAAAAGGCTAAGATATGAAGCTCCCAAAGATTGGAATGAAATCAGTGAAAAAGCATTGTGGAGTGATGAATCCAAGTGTTTTGGGTCCAGTGATTGACAGTATGTTATATATATGGTCATAATACCATTGCTAATACAATAGTCTAATTGCGGCCTAAGACTTTTGCACAATACTATATGTGCCTACTCACTGTAGTACTGAACAAACCGATTGTCATAAAATTTAGCCCAAGCTCATGTTTGTCCTGATTTTTAAAAACCACATCAAATTGGATTTGTGTCCGAATGTATCAGTAGATAGTCAATTATGATTTGGGTTCAGTTCTGGGATAGTATTAATCTCTGTATATCAATATTTATGAAACTGGATTTCCCCAAACTCTCAAACCACCTTTCCCTGGCAGTCTTTGCTAAACTAAGATTAAGAATCTGACTGAGTTGATCTACCTTTCAAGCCATCTCACCATCTCTTTCACCACACTGTTTCTCTAAACAGAGTCAAGGAGGAGACCACACCCAATCCGCCAGAGTTTCCTGGTCACCATGGATCCCCCTCCCTCTCTAAGCCTGGCCCTTCTTGCTGGGAACGAGGAGGAAGATCAGGGTGCCTCTCACCCCCTGAGTGGTATCTCCCACACGTCACTTTCCAGCAACTACCCTGGTAGCAACCACTCTAACCATACAGGTGGGACCAGCAGCCTGGAGAGGCTCAACGGCACGCCGTCGCTCGCCGGCCCGAGCCTTCCGCCGGTCTCCTTGCCTAAGCTTCCGCTGGTGACGACGCCGCAGCTCCCGGCACCGATCCCTAACGCGCTGCACCCGACCAGCACTCCCCTCTCGTCCTGCCTGGGAAGCCAGCACAGCCTCAGCGGCGAGACGTCACCCATCTACAATGCGCTCTTCTATTCCTCCCACTCACCGTCCTCGGAGCGGGAGCGGGAACGGGAGCGGGAGCGGGACCGAGGCAAGCACAGGCAGGCCAGCCCCCTGGTGCATCGCAGGGACAGCAACCCGTTCACCGAGATCGCCATGAGTTCGTGCAAGTACACCGGCGGCGTGATGAAACCGCTCAGCCGCCTCAGTGCCTCGCGCAGGAACCTCATCGAGTCCGACAGTGGAATCGACAGCAAAGAGGGAGGGGCCGCCACTGGACAAGGGGCGGCGTCCTCCTTTTCCTCCTCCACCTCAGCACCTCAGAATCCGCCCGAAATTGTCATCTCATCCAAAGAGGATCCACCTTACGGACAGGTCTACGAACTCGAGTCGTCGGCAAATCAGATGTCCATCTACCACCAGAACCACACCCTCTCTGAAAGCAGGGGGACCTTGGGCGGGACTGGAGGCGGGGGAAATGGGCGGCAGGGGGCGGGTGCTGGGACTGGTAGGACAGCCTCCAAAGCTCCTAAGCGTAAGAACCAGAACATCGGCTATAAGCTCGGACACAGGAGGGCGCTGTTCGAGAAGAGGAAGAGGCTCAGCGATTATGCGCTCATCTTTGGCATGTTTGGTATTGTCGTCATGGTGATCGAGACTGAGCTGTCCTGGGGCGTCTATAGTAAGGTGAGTGATCGGCTGAGCTGAGTCGGACAGGTACGAAAGATTTTATGGTGTGTGGGCGTTTGATCACGAATGACGTGTGCGAGTGTGTACGAGAAGTAGAAAGTGTGTGAATGTGTGTTACAGAGCCTAAGTACTTGTGGCATGAGGCACTTAAGACAGCCATTGCGGTTATGACTGTATTTTCAAGGAAACGCCTTGGATTGCTTAACAAAGTGGTTTGGTGCCTGGAAAACAGCTCTCGAGTTTGTGTGTGTGTACCATGTATATATTACATTGTGTGGACCAAATGGCTCCACAACAATAGAAAGGTTTGACATGTTTTAGATTGAGGGGATCCACAAGGAAAACGTTTTTTAAGAACTACTACTCTTGTTTGAACCCAGAAGAGTCAAAAGATTGGAAAGAGGTTAAGCTACAGTAATCATTATGTCAATGGAAAATCCCCACAATGACAGAGAGAGACGAGCTATTTTTTAAAACCTTTTTAACGGAAACTGCATATTTTTTTGGAAAAGATTTGCTTTACGTCCCTGAGGTTAAGGTAAGAGTTACGTGTGGTTGAAGCCCACCTGGCCAGGCGTGGGTGTGTGGCTGTGAGAGCAAAGGATCATATATTTATGGCTTTGTGTGGACATTGTGCCGGCTCCTACTATTGTATTTATTGATTTATGTATTTATTTTTTTTAACAAACTAACTTTTATTTGAAAAACCAAAAAAGCCAAAAAGATTCCAGTGTTAGGGTTAGTTAAAGGTAGAATTAATATGCTAATCATTTTGTCAGTGAAAAGTCTCCATAAACATACCATTACCAAGTGTGTGTGTGTTCGGGATTTCCTTGTATGTAATCATTTGCTTGAGGATATATTAATCATTACTTAACCATTACCTGAATACATTATTTTAGTAATAACATGTCAGGAATCCTGCACTGTGAAGTATAATAGTATAGTAGCTGTGATCTGCAGCCATGTTCATCATAATGTGTGTCCATGTGAGAAACAGCAGCACTCGAAATCAAGTCGTTTATGTTGGTGTTAACATGGCGACCTGAAGTCTAGCCTCGTGTGCTGATATGTGCATGATTTATGCACCTTAAAGAACTCATTTGTATGAATTATTACGTGTAATGCCTGGATGATATATAACGTTATTATGGCAAAATGGACTGGGAATATAAGTCGATGTTTCCCAATCCTGGAATATTAATATTCTGTAATACAGTTACACACAGTAGCCATGTACGTATTTGAATATGGCCTGTTGAAGGTGGAAGAAAAATGAAACAAACAGTGTATTTTATTTCCCAGGCAAGAACATTGCATTTAATTGCAAAACCTGGATTTCATCTTGTTGCACAATAAGGCGCAAGGGCTGATAAAAATTAAAATCCATTTCGGTTTTAATATATCAACAGGTCTCCCTCTCTGTCCATTGGACACTTTAGAGATGCCATTTCACCTAAGGCATGTCTTCAGAATGTGGGAGGACGTACTCCTCCATAGTATAAGGAGGAAAGCCATGCAGACATAGGGAGAACATGCAAACCCCATATAGTCAGCAGCGACTCTGGAGCTGTGAGACAGGTCTGATTGTTCCACACTAGCAGTATAGTGTCCTGCGTTTAATATTGCACTTTCATCTCTGTCCAAACAGCTTAATTGCAGTCCTGTTTGCATTAGCATTTAACTGCCAACCCACTGCCTGGGCAAACACACTCTGTGGGTGGGACTCTGGGTGGAGCACCGCGTGCAATCTGTCTCTTACACATGAGAGGGCTCCGGCCTTCCTGTGAGGGGAGTTAACAAATTAATCAGTGCTGTGAAATCGTATTGGAAAACAAGCTCTCTGGTCAACTACACACACACACACACACACACACACACACACACATGAGCGGTATATGCAGTGTAAATATTATGCTCTGTAACAAGTAAACCACATGAAGTTGATCATCCCTGTCTTGCATCCATCCGCTCAGACATTTCAAATACAGGGATGCACCATTTAATGAGCTTTTGTCAAACAGGACTTTGACCGATATGGGCGTCGACCCACCGTTACCATCCACCAAGCCTGTTATGCTACTGTCATGTAAATATAAAGGGTATTTCCATAAGAATACTGCGTGCGTCAGAGATCCTGCTGAAAACACGAGTGGAACGCTGCCATCTACACAGCATCCCTGATGCCAACGCATATGTCATTTATGGAAAGTATTTATAGAAGATACAGCGATGTACTGTTACCACTCTGTGTAGGTTAAAGCCCAACACTTGAGGATTTTATGATGGACCTGATACTTTTGCTTGACGGAAGTCAGAAATGCATCGATAGACAGTATTACGAACAAGACGGAAGATCAGCCAGGTGAAACAGACTCAACGAGTCAATGTGTATCAATGTATACAGGTAGTGGAGGACAAACAAAGGAATACTACTAACAATAGGACAGGCACGTACACTTAGAAACACCATTTACTGCTTGGTACCAATAAGTGGCGGAAAGTCATCCGTACAAACACGTGTAACTTACGCAAACAAGTCTCTAAACACATCAACACAGGGTAGACCAGGAGGGTCGGGTTCCTGAGAGACCAAGAAGGTCCTGGTTCAAGGATAGTCGCCAGGAAGAACTGACAGAGCTCAGGAATGGACCAAGTTTGTTATGGGATACGGGGTACAACGATGCCCCTGAGTATAACAAGGGTCACTTGGGGGCGGGACAATATCGGTGCATCCCTAGTATATATTAAAGTCCTCAGTTTATAATACATTGAACATATGATGGTTTTCTGAGGGTCTGGTACGGATTAAATCAATTAACATTGTCTTATGGGGAAAAATGTTCTCTGTACTTGTCTGGCTCAAATTAACAACAAGTACCACAACCAATGGCCATGTACCACTTTGGTAAAACTCGTCCACCTACCATGCTTGCGTGTCTCACTAACCAAGCATCACAACAAGTAGCTCCTGAATTCTAAAGCGCTTTGGGGTGCAACATGGCACGATGTGTGTAAATGACTCATAGGACACTCTGGGAGCTCCTGCTGTGGGTGGAATCATCCTCAGTGGTTTCATTCCTCCTTCAATTTCTGTACGTGCACTTAGTGGAACAAATGGGCCAACCTGAGCTGCAGAGCTTATAAATGTATAGGATTGTTTCCCGTTTCAAGAAGCATAAACTCAGGCTCTTGAATGATGCATCAGTTGCTCGTTGTTTCAATGTCAGTCGTCTCGTAAAAGCGTTGATATAAAAATTGATTTTTTTGAAGCATATCAAAGTGCTCTTTATAGGCTATATTATTGGCTATTTAACTGGTCCTAAGTGGGCTTTAATATGTTAATTGATTTTAACCACTTAACACTCTGAGGACCAGTCCTCAGTCCTTATTCTTGTAAGTACTAATAAATTCACAAATCTTTGGCATCTGAGAAGCTACACATTGCAGTCAACACCAGGGGTGTAGCGATACACTCTGCTCACGATTCGATCGGATTCACAATACTGAGTTCACGATTCGATTTGCTCACAATTATCCATTTTTACATTTGAAAAGACATTCGTTTTTAATTCTGAAGAGTAAACAATGCAACGCAATGCACATTCTCTTGTATGAATTTCTATAAAAAAAAGTTAGTCCCTTACAGTTAAAATCATTGTATTAACTAGAAATATAAATAAGTGTGATTTTAAATTGAAAATCACAGTAAAACAAATAAGCTCACACTGAAAAAAAATATATTTAGTCAGCCACTGATTGAATTTAATTGTAAAATCATGGTGGAAAATAAGTATTTGGTCACCCACAAACAAGCAAGATTTCTGGCTCTCACAGACCTGTAACTTCTTCTGTAAGAAGCTCTTCTGTGTCCACCCACTCTCGTTACCTGTATTAATGGCACCTGTTTGACATCGTTATCTGTATAAAAGACACCTGTCCACAGCCTCAAACAGTCGACTCCAAACTCACCATGGGCCAAGAACCAAAGAGCTGTCGAAGGACACCAGGTAGAGAAACTTGTAGAACTGCACCAGGCTGGGAAGAGTGAATCTACAATAGGCAAGCAGGTCGGTGTGAATAAATCAACTGTGGGAGCAATTGTAAGAAAATGTAAGACATACAAGACCATTGATAATCTCCCTCGATCTGGGGCCCCACACAAGGTCTCATCCCGTGGGTCAAAATGATCATGAGAACGGTGAGCAAAAATCCCAGAACTACACGGAGGGACCTGATGAATGACCTGCAGAGAGCTGGGACCAAAGTAACAAAGGCTACCATCAGTAACACACACTACGCTGAGAGGGACTCAGATCCTGCAGTGCCAGTACATGTCCAGACCCGTCTGAAGTTTGCCAGAGAGCATATGGATGCTCCAGAAGAGGATTGGGAGAATATCATGTGGTCAGATGAAACCAAAATAGAACTTTTTGGTAAAAACTCAACTCCTCGTGTTTGGACGAAGAAGAATGCTGAGTTGCACCATACCTACTGTGAAGCATGGGGGTGGAAACATCATGCTTTGGGGCTGTTCTTCTGCAAAGGGGACAGGACGACTGATTTTTGGTAAGAGAAGAATGAACGGGGCCATGTATCGTGAGATTTTAAGCCAAAACCTCCTTCCATCAGTTAGAGCATTGAAGATGGAACGTGGCTGGGTCTTCCAGCATGACAATGATCCCAAACACACCGCTCGGGCAACGAAGGAGTGGCTCCGTAAAAAGCATTTCATGGTCCTGGAGTGGCCTAGCCAGTCTCCAGACCTCAGCCCCATAGAAAATGTGTGGAGGGAGTTGAAAGTCTGTGTTTTTGTCATTTTGTCTCTCATAGTTGAAGTGTACCTATGATGAAAATTACAGACCTCTCTCATCTTTCTAAGTAGGAGAACTTGCACAATCAGTGGCTGACTAAATACTTTTTTGCCCAACTGTATAAAGTATCTGATAATTTGTTAATTGTGTTTTTGAACAGCGTTATGGTTTTGTTTCCCTTGGTTAGGCTGAGACCTTTTTATCATTGTGAAACACCTTTTGTTGTCAGGTGTGTGTGTGTGTGTGTGTGTGTGTGTGTGTGTGTAGCACTATACAAATATCTTTAAACATCTCCAATATAACCACACATATTAAAATGTATCCAGTTTCCATTGTAGGATGGAAGATATAGCGTATGCAGCCTGCGGTGTACAGAAAATGCATTTGCATGAGATGTTATCAAGAGAACACACGCAATATCATTTCCCTGATGCAAATCGTCACATTTTTGCATAGTTGCATGCATGGTTACACCTCTAGTAAACACTGAAAACTAAATCAATATTTGTTTTGACCATCCTTTGCCTTTGAGTTACATCGGTTCGTTGTGAGTTTATAAGGAAGCACTTCTACTTGAAGCTCTTTAATTGTACGTCATTATACGTATAATTTGTAGCAGTACAAGTCAGCTAGGGGTGTTTCCTGGAGTTGTGGCAACAGATGCAGAGCTTTCTCAACAAATTGCCTACTTTTCAGAGAATCTCCTCAACATCGAAACCACTTCCACAAAATGGCAGCGTTTAACGAGCGATTCCGTTTGGGTCCTTTTATTTCCTACTCCGCTTTTCTGTTGAGTGAAAAAATCATCAACCTCTGTCTTTGTAAGGCAATCAGTTAGCACAAATCATCAGAGGCTGATTGACCCATGTCTGTGTTGAGTGCAGAGCTCATGTGTAATCAGTATCAGTCACCTCATTAAAGGGGGGGGGGGGGGAACTGGAATCTTCGTTTGATTTTTAGCAGGAATTTCTAGCTAATTGATTTTATACAGAAAAGGGAACAACATTAAATATGAAGCCTCTTCACATATTAATTCATACATTTAAAAATATATTGGAGTAACTGATCTGTGTCACATGCTGAATCTGGTGCACCAATATGTAAAAGGCCCCGCCGGGTCTGTGGCACATGGATCAGACCAGGGTGGCCCGTCACATAAGGAATGTTCAAAAAATTGGACTTCTTTCCAGATGATCTGCTAGCATTTATTGTAACGTTCATTTGTGTAAATGTTAGTGGTGCCCTGATGCCATGCTGGCCTTATTAAACAGATCGGCTGTCAGCCAGACATGTTCGATTGATATCTGATACGTTTCTTAGTTGCGGCTGCATTTCACTTGGAGTGCGTTATTCCAGAACGTGAGAAACATCTAAAACTGTTTTAATTAACACGAGTTAAAGCTCATAGATACAGTGGGCTAAAAAAGTATTTAGTCAGCCACTGATTGTGTAAGTTCTCCTACTTAGAAAGATGAGAGAAGTCTGTAATTACATTGTAGGATTTTTAAAGAATTTAATTGTAAATCATGGTGGAAAATAAGTATTTGGTCACCCACAAACAAGCAAGATTTCTGGCTCTCACAGGCCTGTAACTTCTTCTTTAGGAAGCTCTTCTGTCCTCCACTGGTTACCTGTATTAATGGCACCTGTGTGACCTCGTTATCTGTATAAAAGACATCTGAAATCTGCCATCTGTTTTTTCTCAACGCTGCGGTGTGTCAGAATAAAAGCTCCATGCAGGAATTTTGCATTTTGCATTTTTGAAAGATTAGACTGCCAGTCTTGACCAGTCCTGACCTAGAGTGACTGTGGCTTTAGTCCAGTGTTTCCATAGCCAGTCCATACATTGATAACTTTCCAACAGTTATAGTAATTATAAATATAATTGGAGTCTCGCGTTAGACACTGAGGTATAAAGAATTTAATTCATACTTTAACAAAACATTTACATTTACAGCATGTAGCAGACGCCCTTATCCGGAGTGACTTACAATTGGTACAGTCTTACAAACCAGGCAATTGTGGGTTAAGGGCCTTGCTCAAGGACCTAACAGTGGCAGCTTGGCAGAGGTGGGATTTGAACCCTGGATCTTCTGGTCCATAGTCCAGTACCTTAACCGCTAGGCTAAGGTAGACAGTGATATCAGATCACACAGTTCAGGTGTCGGAAGTCATGCCTTCAAGACTTAAGTTGAATTTATACGAAAAGACCGAATTAAGATAGCAAATCCTGACCACCTTACAACAGACGATCGAGATGCTCCAAATCTAGCAAGACTCTCATGAGTCTTGCTAGACTAACATCAGTGAAAGTCATTGGGTGTAAGACCGGCATACAGAAGTCATGGGGCTGTGGTGGTTAAGGTACTGGATTATGGACCAGAAGTCCAGGGTTCAAAACTCGCCTCTGAAACTGTTGGGTTCTTGAGCAAGGCCCTCAACCCATAATTGCTTGGATTGTAAGATTGTATGAATTGCAAGTCACTCTGGATAAAGGGTCTGCCAAATGGGATCACTGTGAGACAAAAGAAATCCCTTATGGAAAAACCAAGGTGCACTGATGATCCATTTATAATCGCATCGCAGCCCTCTGAATTGTGATCGAATTGAATCTTGAGCTGCCTAGTGTCACACCTCTGGTGATCTTGTAGTTTTGTGGTTTTTATTTCTATAGCCCTGTTTGCTTGGTGTTGTCTTTACCCCGCAGGTATATTTTCGGAATCCAGCCCCCCCACCATGCTTTCTTTTTCTGTCTTTCTCTTTCTCTCTACCTCTTACTTTCACTCTCTCGCTAGTCTCTCAGTCTCCCTTCCCTGTCTACACTTTGGTCTGTTTCTCTCTCGTTCTCTCTTCTCTCTCTGAGGCTTTTCTTCCTCTTCTCGCTTCGTCTCACCCACTCGTTTTCTCTTCTGATCTCCTTCCCTCATAGGGTTCCTTTTCTTTTCTCGCTTTATAATTATACTTGGTCACGGTTGCTCTTGCTTTCCTTCAGACGTGCACCCTATGTTAGCGCTCTTGTAACCCCTTTCCAAACTCTCTCTCTCTCCTGTCTCTCTCTCTCTTGCTCTGTTATTCTAGTGGGCGGTGAACAGGCAGTGATATTGGAGAGAGACAGGGGAGAGCTGAAATGAAAGGCTGCAATAAAATCTCTTTATTTGAGATCGAATATGGTCGAGTGAGTCAAACCTGCGTGCTAAATAACGTCTGCTGTGATTGTGTACCATTATCGCCATTATTACCCAACACCAGAGGATGCTGTTAGTGCCACGTCCCCCTCGTAGCAATTAAAGGGCTTTTCTCGCCATTCATCCGCCTGACTCGTGATGAAATCCTGATGTTCCCTGGAAAAGCGAGAGACGATGCATAAACTGACAATGGATGAGTGAAAGCTGGATAAATGGGAAGGGGCTGCGGTAATGCTCATTATACCCATAGGAGAGGAGAGCAGTCTCATCCATTGATTATTGATAGTCGTCCGCCCACACATTGGCCCATCCAGGTCTGTTGAGTGCGTTTGTCACACGGATGTGCTAATGCGGACCACGTGTGATAGAACGTCGGCTGCTTTTGAGGGCGACCGAGAGAGGAAATGCATGTTACGAATGTCTTCATGAGTATTCAAACCTCTTATCTCACCCACTCGCTCTCCTTCTCTCTGGCAAACTCACCCTCTCGATCCTCCTTCTCACTTAGATCTGACAGCAGTAACACTTTCCTCTGCAAGGAGATCCCCACTTCAGGAACGCACATGCCTTGTTCCTAAAGCATGCAGGTAAAACCCAAGAGCCGTGAGGGAGACAGAAACAAATGCGAGGTGGGGCGAGTCAGACGCAGTGATGTAATGCTCGAATTGTGGGAGAGTGTGCAAATGTTACAGAACATGGTAGAGCCCAAAGTCTTGGAAGGAGGGGATTTTGTTGGTGAAAAAGCAACGTCTATGACATCTATACTGATCAGACCGATTACTTCATCGATTAATCACAGGAAGGACCCAGACTGAGCAGTTCGAACCCAGGACCTTGTTGCCGTCCATGGGCATAGTGGCTGAATCTCAATTGTCTGCTGGATATCTAGTTTCGTAGGGAACCTAGTTTCATTCTAGTCTTGTTTAGTCAGAAGGGAAAGCAAGTTGGGACTTTGTCAATAAAATCCAGCCAAATACGATCAAGAAGAAGATTGTGCTGTGGGTGCATGCATAAAACACAAATAAGAAGTTGGCACGACTCAAATAAACATCTCATAGTTCCCTAATCGGTCAAGTTCATTTAAGCGGTTGGTTGCCATAACACAGGGCAACAAAGTGTTTTTGTCGCACAACCTAAAATAGGTGGACCTTGTAGTACTTTTTACTCTAAATTTGAATCGGTGTTATGAGTTCTGAGAGATGGAGCAATTAATTCTACAATGACTGTCTATTATTCATACACAGGGCTGGTATTACACTTACAACTGTACAAAAAAGTCCGCGTTTTCCGATGGCTTTCAGACTTTACGATTGAAATTTGATAATAAACATAAATATACATTCAGCAGAAATAGTACTCTGAGATTTGAGTTTTCCCCATCTAGCGATACGTAGTATACGCAGCACTCTTCTGCACTCGGATGAGGTAGACGGCAGCACGTGTTAGGAGTGATGGGCGCTTGGAAATGTAGTGAGGAAAAGCCATGGTCATACGATGGATTTGTCAGAATGTCTTCCCATCATAAATCGGGGCTTCCTGTATATCCATATTGTCCTCTGCTTGGTCTTCTGCTTCATCACCAGATTCATCGTCATGTTTTTGGAGCCTCTGGCACAAGTACTTCCACACTGTGAGGTACTGGCATCATAGAAGATGGTAAATGAGGATATTTAACAGTAGGTTGGATTTTTGATGTTATACCATTTTGATGTTATGCCAGCATGATCCTCTCTTCAAGCCATAGAAGCAGCAGAAGGCGTATGGCGCGAACCTTTTACCCATGCTGTGAGAAGCCTGACATGTGAATGCTACAAATATGGGGGGGTCCACCCACTTTCCTTTCAAAGTAATCTTCATAACGTTTCTTAGCGAGTTGCGTGTAAGAACATTTCGGGATTGGAATTAGAACGCTACTTGGCGGATCAGGATTCTAGAGAGGCATCCACCCCATATGGTGGAGTGGGAGGAAAGGAAAGAAAAGAGCAAATGCTGTTAGGAAGCTTACAGTGGTGCTTGAAAGTTTGTGAACCCTTTAGAATTTTCTATATTTCTGCATAAATATGACCTGAAACACCATCAGATTTTTGCACAAGTCCTAAAAGTAGATAAAGAGAACCCAGTTACACAAATGAGGCAAAAATATTATACTTGGTCATGTTATTTATTGAGGAAAATGATCCAATTATTACATATTAGTGAGTGTTGGGGGGGGAGCTGAAACAGCTGAAAGGACGGATTATTTTCCCCCTTCCTTGTTCACCTTTGCTTTCAAGTATCTGGTGTGACCCCCCCGTGTGCAGAAATAAACTGCAGCTAAAACGTTTTCCTGTAGCTGTTGATCAGTCCCTGCACACCGGCTTGCCAGAAATTTTAGCCCATTCCTCCGTACAGAACAGCTTCAAGCTCTGGGATGTTGGTGGGTTTCCTCACATTAGCTGCTCGCTTCAAACTCAGGTCCTTCCACAACATTTTGATTGGACTAAAGGTCAGGACTTTGACTTGGCCATTCCAAAACATGAACTTTATTCTTCTGTAACCAAAAAAAATTAAACCATTCTTTGGTAGAACGGCTTGTGTTCTTAGGGTCGGTGTCCTTGCTGCAATGACCCACCTTCTCTTGAAGATTCAGTTCATGGACAGATGTCCTGACATTTTCCTTTAGAAATCTCTGCTATAATTCAGAATTCATTGTTCCATCAGTGATGGCAAGCCGAAATGGCCCAGATGCAGCAAAACAGGCCCAAACCATGATACTACCACCACCATGTTTACTTACTTTGTCCAGGGTCTGTGTTCTTCACTGATGGACGCCAGAGCCCCTTGACCCTGGCTGTAAAAAAGTATAATAAAAATATTGGGGTTGAAACAAAGTGTTGGCTTAATACAAGTGGATGTCTCGCGAGAGAAAAGCAAATAACTTGGCTCCGCCTCTGTCTGAGGGCAAGCTCTGTTGGCACACGTTTGGTGGAGCAGTGCTTCCGTTTCAGAGAGCTGAATGCTGATGTTTTGGAAACTCTTGGTCAAAGTCAGTTATGCAAATTACATCTACATCTTGGCATTTAGCAGACGCCCTTATCCAGAGGGACTTAGAACTGATACAGTGTTAGCCGTTACAACTGGTACAATCCAAGCAATTGTGGGTTAAGGGTCTTGTTCAAGGACCCAACAGTGGCATCTTGGTGGAGGTCTGATTTGAACCCTGGATCTTCTATTCTGTAGTCCAGTACCTCAAGCATTAGGCTACCACAGTATCATATTTACCAAAATACTTCATTTAAACTCTGCAATGATGACGTACAGGGGAAAAAAAGACCAAAATACTCAAAGTGCAGGTACAAAGTGAATCTCCAGTGTGTTATACAAGCTGGCCACTTGTGCTGAGTGTGTTATAGTGGGTGAACCATTTGGTGGAGGCATAACAGGTCACTGCTGTGTTGCAAGGCCAAACAGAATGTATAGATGCATTGTCTGACCTGTTGTGGCAGAGGCCCTGCAGGTAGCATAAATAGGGATGACTGTCCATTTGTTTTTCAAGTGCTTGCACTCATCGTTTATCATATGGCCTTGTTCACCATAATTTATTTGGAAAAAAAAAAAATCTGCCCACTTCAACTTTTAATAGAATGGAAAGTGCTTAGACCAGCACTGACTAGATGGACTGACCAGTGAACCATACATAACACATCCATAAGTCAGCTGCTCCTGGGTTTTTAAACAGTGTACGTTAACGCTATAGGCAAACTATAAACAGAGTGTTAACTGTAAGATGAGAAATGTTTTGGAATGTAGTCTTGGGGGATAAATAGGATGCCTGTAATCATCTTCTCATGTATGGCTGCATGGTTCGTCTCATTCAGTCGAAAATCAGTAGCTGTTGGATTAAATAGAATCCAGAACAGCATAGTTTCTGAATTAGCGCCTCACTGAACCTCATTTGGTTCCTGCTGCCATTTCATAGTCAGATCAGATCAACGTTGAACTTTTCGGACTGAAATAAGCCCGGTCAGAATTTGAGAGCTAGTGGACCATCGCCAAATTCCACGCCAACATTAAGAGTGGAGGTCCTCTAGACTTTATACATGGTAGCTTAAGCTTAGTTATGGAAAAGCAATAAAGACATAGGGGAGCTGTTTCCAAATGTGTATGGAAAGGGCCACACATCTAGGATTGGCAGATTTCATTAAGAGAGGCCTCATCACAAAACAAAGCTATTTAGGCCTGAAATAGACGAGAAATAGATCTTAATCACTAATGGTCTTCCACTTAAATTGGTGAAAGCTGCAGAAACCCTGCAGTACACCCAGATTCTTGAGGAAAATCTGTGGCCATTTGCTAGACAGCTGAAGATGGGCAGGTGGTTCACCTTCTGGTGTGACAGCGACTGAACACAGTGCCAAAAAATTAATGCAGTGGCTTAAGGATAGGAATGTCCTTTACATTTAAAGTCGAAGCTCTGACCCAAATCTGAGAAAATCTGTAAATGGACTTGCAGATTGCTGCTCACTCAAATTTGACTGAACTCGATCCATCCTGCAAGGAGGAATGGGCAAATATTCCCCAGCCTAGCTGTGCAAAGCCGGTAGAGACGTGTCCAAACAGAATGATGGCTGTAATTAAAGCAAAAGGTGGCTCTGTGATGATTAAATCAGGCCGCTGATCACTTTTGCAACCCCATTATTCGAGTTTTACATTTGGTTAGTAATTTTCCAAATGACTGCATTTTTTTTGTTATGTGAGCATTTTTAATGGGCTTTGATTTTAGGCTGTAGGATAAAATGGGACCATTTCAAAGGGGTATGGATACGCTCCTAGAGTCCTTTGTGGTCTGTGGTACTTTCATATCAGCTAACGTAACCTGGTAGTGAAATGTACTTTGTTACCAATCCATATTCAGCTGAGAATTCTCATTACATGAATACGTAATTTCATAATTTACATTATTTGCTAAAAACACAAACCGTCCATGAGTCTATAAATGATAGATCTCCTCACAGAGACCTCTTTCTGTTCCCACGCATTTCTTATCTATTCGATAGCTAAACTCGTTTTCTAATTAAGAGTGGAGTGCAAAGCAATCGCCCAACTGGGAAAGCAAAGAGACGTAGTAATCAACATTGTACACTAACAAAGTAACCGTTCATTCATTAATTTTCTTACCTGCTTAAACCTGGTCAGGGTCGTGGGAAATCTGGTTTCTAGGCAGGAACAACACCATGTATATTTACCATTATATAATTATTACTCAGTGTCTTTATTAGAATACAAACAGAAAATACAGCAAATCTTTAACAAACTGAAATTTTTTTTTTTTTTTTTTTTTTTTTTTTTAGAAAAAACAGCTTCTCTAGCTTCTATAAGTTGTCCCTTCTACAGTCTGAAGAAGTTTGATCAGGGATGGTGTTTTTAGAAGGGTAGCAGTGGGAAAAGGCTAAGAATTGCTAAAGCTCACACAAACTGCAATGAAGATAAGTAGGAAATAGTATGATGGGGAGACAAATCCAAGTTTGAAATTTTTGGATCTAATTGTCGACAATATGTTACATATGGTCATTATAGCATTGCTAAGACAACAAATCTAATGGCGGCCTAATACTTTTGCAAAGTACTGTGTATATGTGTATTTGTATATGTGTGTGTGTGTGTGTGTGTGTGTGTGTGTATGCAGTGGGGCAAAAAAGTATTTAGTCAGCCACTGATTGTGCAAGTTCTCCTACTTAGAAAGATGAGAGAGGTCTGTAATTTTCATCATAGGTACACTTCAACTATGAGAGACAAAATGAGAAAAGAAATCCAGGAAATCACACTGTCGGATTGATAAAGAATTTAATTGTTAATCATGGTGAAAAATAAGTATTTGGTCACCCACAAACAAGCAAGATTTCTGGCTCTCACAGACCTGTAACTTCTTCTTTAAGAAGCTCTTCTGTCCTCCACTCGTTACCTGTATTAATGGCACCTGTTTGACCTCGTTATCTGTATAAAAGACACCTGTCCACAGCCTCAAACAGTCATACTCCAAACTCAACCATGGCCAAGACCAAAGAGCTGTCGAAGGACACCAGGAAGAAACTTGTAGACCTGCACCAGGCTGGGAAGAGTGAATCTACAATAGGCAAGCAGGTTGGTGTGAATAAATCAACTTTGGGAGCAATTGTAAGAAAATGGAAGACATACAAGACCATTGATAATCTCCCTCCATCTGGGGCTCCACACAAGATCTCATCCTGTGGGGTCAAAATGATCATGACAACGGTGAGCCAAAAATCCCAGCAGAACTACACGGAGGGACCTGATGAATGACCTGCAGAGAGCTGGGACCAAGTAACAAAGGCCTACCATCAGTAACACACTACGCCGAGAGGGGCTCAGATCCTGCAGTGCCAGGCGTGTCCCCCTGCTTAAGCCAGTACATGTCCAGGACCATCTGAAGTTTTCCAGAGTGCATATGGATGATCAAGAAGAGGATTGGGAGAATATCATGTGGTCAGATGAAACCAAAATAGAACTTTTTGGTAAAAACTTAACTGGAGGAAGACGAATGCTGAGTTGCATCCCAATAAAACCATACCTACTGTGAAGCATGGGGGTGGAAACATCATGCTTTGGGGCTGTTTTTCTGCAGAGGGGACAGGACGACTGATCCGTGTTAAGAGAAGAATGAACGGGGCCATGTATCGTGAGATTGTAAGCCAAAACCTCCTTCCATCAGTGAGAGCATTGAAGATGGAACGTGGCTGGGTCTTCCAGCATGACAATGATCCCAAACACACCGCTCGGGCAACGGAGGAGTGGCCCCATAAAAAGCTTTTCAAGGTCCTGGAGTGGCCTAGTCAGTCTTCAGACCTCAGCCCCATAGAGAATGTGTGATGGGAGTTGAAAGTCACTGTTGCCCCAAAACATCACTGCTCTAGAGGAGATCTGGTTATGTTACAAAGTATTGAGTTGAACTTTTGTTATTGACCAAATACTTATGAACTTTTGTCTTATTTGTTTAGCTGGGTTCTCTTCATCTACTTTTAGGACTTGTGTGAAAATCTGATGATGTTTTAGGTCATATTTTTGCAGAAATATTGACAATTCTAAAGGGTTCAGAAACTGTCACCACCACTGTAGCATTGCGTGGTGGTTTTCTTGGTCATTTTAGTTGTGTGCTTGGCTTGGGTGTTTGCTGTTACAGACGCGCTCTTGTGTTTGATAATGGTGGCAAAATATGTTTCACTTGTATTATCACTGCCCACTTGAAACTTTGAAACATCCCCCATGTGTGTGTGTATTTATGTCTACCCCCACCTCTCCTAACAGTGGGGTTTGTATATTGCCTATAATGGACCCTGTACTCCATATAAGAGCCGCTGAAGTGTCTCTGTGTGCTTGTTTGTACCTCTGCACGCACCTATACGTTCTCTCTTCGTATCCTGTCTGCCTTTGAGTGTGCTCCATAATTGGGTTTTCAGGAGTCTAATGGCGTATGTCGGAGTGTAATCAAGTGCGCATGTACGTGTCAGTCAAAGTGTAATTGAGCTTTACAGTGCAGTGTGTGTGCCCGTGTGTGTGTGTGTGGGTTTAATTAAATGTAAATTGCGTCGAAAGGCTGTGATAACTTGAGAAAGATGCAGGTGAAAGCAGGTTCAGGGGAGAACTTAGTTTTTCCCTTTATACATTTAATGTTCCTTTATAGTTAAGCTATAAAACCAAAGGTGGAAAGATTAGACACAAAGGAAATTGCTAAATCAATAGTGCAGAGCTTTTCTCGGGATTCTAACTCCTGCGCCTTTTACTTTGGGAAGTCAAACACCATTATCATCTGTGATCACCAGCAGTCCCTTATATGGACAAATAAATAAGCGATGAGTGAACAAAGATTGCTGTTATTACATCGACCCGGAGGCCAGTTAGCGAGGCATCCAGCGGTTTTCATTCTGCCTTTACCTGGATTGGTGGCAACACACGACTCCTGGCAGGACAATTCTGCATTTTGTGGAGATATAAGCAGATATTGATTGCTTTATTTATAGCTTTTGGGGCGGCTCAGTGGCACAAGCGGTTAGCACGGTCGCCTCACAGCTCCAGAGCTCCCTGGTTTGGTCCTGACCTTGGACTCCGTCTGGTTTCCTGCCACATTCCAAAGACATGCGTGAGGTTAATTGGTCGTGTCTGACTAGGGTTGATGTAACCTTGGTCCTGTCATGAAAAGCCATTGATGCTCATGTGATGTTAAATGAACGAACAAATACACAAATAAATAAATAAATAAATAAATAAATGTATATTCTTTCACATTCTAACCTAACCCTAGTGTGACTGGAGGGGGAGTAGGGCGATTAGCCTGTCCTGGAATACAGGCGAAATGCTGCTGTGCCACCCAAGCACCCAGATCTGTCTTTCTTTCTTTCTTTCAGTCTTTCTTTTTTTCTTTCAGTCTTTCTTTTTTTCTCTTTCTTTCTTTCTTTCTTTCTTTCTCTCTTTCTTCCTGTCATTTTTTCTTTCCTTCATTCTTTCTCCCTTTCTTTTCTTTCTTTTGGTCTTTCTTTCTTTCTCTCTTTCTTCCTGTGATTTTTTTTCTTTCCTTCGTTCTTTCTCCCTTTCTTTTCTTTCTTTCTTTCTTTCTTTCTCTCTTTATTCCTGTCATTTTTTCTTTCCTTCTTTCTTTCTCTCTTTCTTTTCTTTCTTTCTCTCTTTCTTCCTGTCATTTTTTCTTTCCTTCGTTCTTTCTCTCTTTCTTCCTGTCATTTTTTCTTTCCTTCGTTCTTTCTCTCTTTCGTCCTGTCATTTTTTCTTTCCTTCGTTCTTTCCTTCCTTCCTTTCTTTCTTTTGGTCTTTCTTTCTTTCTCTCTTTCTTCCTGTGATTTTTTTTTCTTTCCTTCGTTCTTTCTCCCTTTCTTTTCTTTCTTTCTTTCTTTCTTTCTTTCTCTCTTTATTCCTGTAATTTTTTCTTTCCTTCTTTCTTTCTCTCTTTCTTTTCTTTCTTTCTCTCTTTCTTCCTGTCATTTTTTCTTTCCTTCTTTCTTTCTCCCTTTCTTTTCTTTCTTTCTTTCTTTCTTTCTTTCTTTCTCTTTCTTCCTGTCATTTTTTCTTTCCTTCTTTCTTTCCTTCCTTCCTTTTCTTTCTTTCTTTCTTTCTTTCTCTCTTTCTTCCTGTCATTTTTTCTTTCCTTCTTTCTTTCTCTCTTTCTTTTCTTTCTTTTGGCCTGTCTTTCTTTGTTTCATTTTACTTTAAAATGTCCTGCAGTTTCTCTCCAGGGCTGCACTGTGGCACTAGTTGGTGGTGTGTCTGAAGGGAATTTGCATGTTCTTTTTGCGCATGGGTTTCCTCCCACAGTCCAAAGAAACGTTGGGTCAGTTGGCATCTCTAAAGTAAAGTAAAGCCCTATGAAATCTGTTTAATTTTTTCCCAAATTCCATTTGCTTTTTTTTCCCATTTTCGTTTTCTTTAAGAAAATACCTACAGTTAAACAAACAACAGCAAACTGGCACCTTTTTATTCATGAAATCACCAGTTTCCTTAAACTGTCACGGGTTCTTCTGTGTATAAACTAGACACGGGTTCGATCCGATCCTATATCAGTATCCGATATGTTATCAGGGTCCGATATTGACCTCATTCACTCATGGGATATGGGAAGGGCCGATCCACTTACGGATCCATATTCCTTCCACACCTTACCATGAGCACGCGGCAACATCAGCCTGCAGTTCGGTGAGCAAATATATTTAATACTAAAATGTTGTTTGTGTGGAGATTTGTTTTGCCTGGAAATGCCAAAAAGCAAGACAGTAACACAGTACCAACAATAATAATCATAATATTAAATATATACATAAAAACCTGTATCGAATTCGGTATCGGCAGTTGTGCACTGGAATCGGATCGGAACCGAAAAATGCAAAACCGTGTCGGTTAGTTCCACGTGCTACTCCTTGGACCCCTTTTAATCGCATTTCTACTAACTGCTTAAGACACAGGATTTAAAACCTCTGTAAAATGCGGAGATGGTCAACCACAGCATGAAAGCAACCGAGCATGTAATTTGTCCAGGGCTTCCCAAAGTTCTGCATAAGGATGAGGTTGTGGGGTAATTGCTGCAGCTTTCGCTGATAAGTACGTCCCACACACAGTCTGTTAGGCAGAATGTGGCTTGGTTCCATGTGAGTTCTGCTCATAGTATCTGTACTTTTGACTGGTTTGACAGTCCTGTACAGTGAGTGCCCGGGATGGGTAACGTGTACAGGTTTACTGTCAGAAGCATGCTTACCATACTATGCAAAAGTCTTAGGCCACTGTTAGATTTGTTGTTTTGGCAATGGTACTCAGTCTCTTTATTATAATACAGGAATATGTCCACAAAATTATAGACAAAAGTCAGTAGTCAGTGTGACCTCCCCAAACAAAATGGTTTCTTGGCTGCTGCCCTTCCCAAAAGACTCCTGATCAAGCTTCTTCAGACTGTGGAAGGGTCAGCTTGGCATCCTGATGACGCTGCCAGATGCTGCTATTGCTCAAGTGTAAAGTCACTGTAGCCTATAGAAGCTCTCTTTCTGTTTTTTTTTTTCTGTTTTTTAATACTGCATACAAATTTCCTGTGTTTTCTGATTGTATTCTGAGAATGAGACTGAGAAATAGTTCTATATGGTCATTGTACTGTTGCTAAAACAAGAAATCTGTTGACGGACTAAGACTTTTGCACAGGTTTGTCAAAGACCTGAGGGAGTAAAAAATCAGAATAACAACTACTGAATACAGTCTGCTTAAAATGCAAGCCTTTACCCAGAAACACTTGGCTCAGGGTGTGACTACGTTCTGTACAGAGCATCAGACGTTCACGTTCATTCATGTCTGTTAGGTACAAGGAGCTTAGAGCAGGTCCTTGACCTACTGGCATGTCTTTTGGAGATGACACTCAAACACTGGGCATGGACTGAAGTGTGTCTGTACTATAGTACCTAAACGTTTCGACAAAACAAGAGTTGAAGCATGGTTAGGACTTTTAGAAAAACAAGGGAAAAAGCTATAGGTGTATCGTACCTCCTTACTCAACCAAAGCAAAAAAAAAAAAAAGAAAAACAACAGTTCCTAGTGCGATAAACGCCTTAAGGTAGTCGATGCCAAACCTGACAAAACGTATCTCATGAGCTGTAATGAAATGGCAAACTGCAGGTGTGTGTAACAGCTTGAACAGCACTACTCTCACACCGCCATCAGAGACTAAACACAGACACACATCTTTTTCAAGAGAATGTTAGATGCCATGTCAGTATGCTGCAGGTTGGAGTTCTATTTATTGAAATAGATTCTTGTATATGAAATGTTATTTTGAAATCTTATTTTAGCCGATCCCAGTCCGGTCACGTGTAAACTTGACACACACCTTCACATCATCAGCACAGTGCTTATACTAACCTGAATTCAGAATTCGGTTCATGTGTACGGGGCTCTCCACAGCTCAGCCGCTCGTGGGCTTGTTTGAGACCGCTGCTGGCGTATGCCCATGATGAGGAAGTGTTAGATTTCAGTCGTGTTTTGACTGCTACTTATTCAACTAAATAGTTTCTCTCGATATAGCGCAATACTAATGAGGGACTAGGGATACCAATGAGGGGGTAGGGATCCTTTTCGGACACAGCCATGTATTCAGTGTGGAAGCTCTTGAGAGCATTTGCCATGTGGGCAGGACAAAAAAAGTGATGTAGGAACAACAAAACAAGGAAAAACTTTCGGGACAACACATTTAATAGGACATTTACACCAGCTTCACCAGAGCGTATGTGGAATATAACAAAGGCAAAGAGATTAAAGCTAGAGAGAGCACACAGCCAGTGCACAAGCTGTACTTGCTTAATCCAGTTCAGGGTCGCTTGTAGGATGGCAGCACAGGACGCAAGGTGGGAACCAACCCTAAACAGGGCACATCAATCCATCGCACTTTAAAGACACTGGGACAAAATGTATTCATTCACTGGGTTGTTCATTGATATCCCTTCCTGTCATGTCGTGTTTGTTGTCACTCTTAGAAGGCAGCATTGTTATGGGATTCGTATCAAGGTCGAGGTATCAGACATTTTTAAGCTCAGTCCTAGTTTGGAGTACACCAGTGGCTCAAACCTGGACTTCCGGATTTGTATTGCTATAGACAGTCGGTCCAACCGGTTAATTAGAGAAATAGAACTGTAATGGATTAAAGTCTATAAAGTGCATTAACAAGATAAAAAGATTTCAGTACGCCAGAACTTTCCCAGAGTTTGTCTGCATTACAGTTTCATTCTAATTAATCTAGTTCTTCTAAATAATCATTTCTAATTACTTTCTCCCTACACAAATGCTGTTATGCAATGCCTTTAAGAGGCTTTAATGCGTTAAAGACTTACTTTGCAGAGCCTCTCGGCGCAAACGGTGCGAGATACAATCATTACCTAACATTTCAGCTCCTCGTGCGAGCCCCATACCATGCAGGACTCAGATAAATAGAGAGTAATTATTCCTCCTCAGTCTCTCTGTGCAGCCTTCTACAAGTGCTGCTGAACCCTTTTGACTTTCGTTCATGAACGATGGAATGATGGGAACGGATTCGACTGTCGATCAGGAAAAATGGAGCATTAAAACAGTGGAACCATCTTTTAAACCATTTTTCGCTTTTAATGAAACGCTGTATTACTCGGTGGAATAATGAAACTTTCATTTGACTCGCCTCATCAAAAACTAATGTGAAGTCTTGGTTAATGACTGTGCGATTTTCTTCTTGCGGACTCAGCTTAAACGCTTTTCGTCCCCAGACATTTGATTTCCTCCTTAATTTGCGATTAGAGATCATATCGTCGAGTGCGTTTGCGACACAACTTGGTCAGAAGTTCTGCAGTATATACATGTTGGAACAGCTCATTCTGAAGCCATGGGTGTTAATATGGGTTACTCTCCAACTTGGTGCTAATATGGTCTTAGCCATTCTGGGAAGATTGTCAGTTTTTGGAATATGACTGCAGGAATTTGCTTCCATTCAGCCATAAGAGTGTTATTGAGGTGGGAAGTAATTTTTTCCTTGTTATCTTAACTCTCTATCCTGGTCAGGCTTGTATTGTGGTTGAAATTCGTCAAATAATATCAGTGTTCCACTAATAACTGGCTCAGGTCGGATTTGAAAATTTGCCTGTCCATACAGCTCTGAAAAAATGAGATGTGTAGATTTTTAAAGGTGTAAAATCAGATTTGTGCCGCTTTAGGCTGAACGTAGCCTCAGTATGGGGTCTGACTAGTATCGATGTACCTTCCTCCTCTTATCCAGTCCTCCTATTGTCCTGATGTGACATTAAATAAGCAAAATGGGGAAATAAACCTCAAAAGTGTTTGAAAGCAAATTTGAAGGATGGCTCAAGTAAGTAACACGTTCTGATTGGTTACACAGTGGTCTCCAGGCAATTTAGCTGTGCATTCTAAACATACTGGGTTCTCTTATGCTTTCAATTCCTCCTTGTGGTTACGTTTCTGTACACCTTAAAGAGTCCTCATACTTTCCCTTTTAGAGTTAATTCTGCAACATTTGATTAATAATAAATTCAATAAATATTCCATGTGAGGCTCCAGACCTTCCTCCATGACCCTGACCTGGATGAATGAGGATAAAACAAGATGCTTTGCCCTTTATTGATGTGAGTAGTGAGACCAGCTTGTTGTATGGGTTAGAGACAGTGGCACTGACAAAGAGACAGGAAGCAGAGCTGGAGGTGGCAGAACTTAAGATGTTGAGGTTCTCTTTAGGAGTGTCTAGGGTGGACAGGATTAGGAATGAGATCATCAGAGGGACAGCACAGGTTGGAAAATTGGGAGACAAAATTCGAGAGGGAAGACTGAGATGGTTTGGACATGGGCAGAGGATAGTGGATATATTGGTAGGAGGATGTTGGAGATGGAGCTGCCAGGCAAGAGACGGAGAGGAAGACCAAAGAGGAATTATTTGGTTGTGGTGAATGAAGATATGCAGGGAGTTTGGGTGAGAGTAGAGGACGTGGAGGACAGAGTGAGGTGGAAACGTTTAACTCGCTGTGGTGACCCCTGATAAAGGGAGAAGCCGAAAGAAGAAGAAGAAGAAGAAGAAGGAGTGTTACCTCCGTTATCGACCACTTTGGAATTCGTCGAATTCAGTTCTCGGCGCATTTTGACTGGAAAAATTTGCTTATTGTTATGAGTCGAGCCACCTGACTTGATTCATGATTCACGAGTCACGATTGAGTACACAGGGATTTAGTGATTCGGAATAGCCCTTGCTCAGGGATCTTGACTTTCAATCCATTACTCAGTAAATTAAATGAGATTTTTCAACACTCTACTGTATATTAAACTCACCGGTTCATGATACGTTTAACTTGTGATGGATTTGTTCGTAATGTATTCCCGTCGGAAATCGAGGAGCGCCTGTACGATACTCCGTTAATGCATATAATGCCTTATACAGGGTGAATTTTCTGGGGGTCTGGAATGGTTTCATTCAATTTACATTATGGGAAAAATGATGACATTGAGCTCTTCAGCGTGATCCACCCCCCTGCCATGATCTGTCAGCTTCATATCAGTAATGCTCTTTCAAGTTCTTAACGGCGAACTCAGCACACCATATTTTTGTCCCTTTCCTTGTCGTTCTATAACAAGAACCTTTCGCAAACGGTCTCAGTTTGAAGCACACTGTTCCCTAGATCAGGGATATACGAAAGTGAGACCTGCACTGTTAATATGCATTATACTTTAATGCATGCGTGCCTCCCTCAGGACCAGCTGAAGGCAAATGTTGGTGAAAACATTGAGAATTGCTGCTGAATGTCACTGTTTGCTCCAAACTACTGTTCCTCCACCACCAAACTATACAGTGCCCAAATGTATTATATTATTCTCCTGCCATCTCCAATGCCCCGATTCATCCATCAGGCTGCCAGATTGTGATGTGCGATTGGTCACAGCTCCAGAGTCCAGTAATGATGGCTGAAATGAGAGCAGAACAGATATTTTTAGGTTGTATATGCTTATGCTTGACTTGTGTGACCTACAGCTGTTTTTGCAGCCAGGACACGACATTATTTTTTTGGTTTTCCCAAATTCTTCAATGAACCTGAGTGACATGACCCAGGTGGAGATGCGATCTTGTAGCTGCAGTTCTGGGGTGCTGACAAAATGAACGTATGTTAATCCACTTAAAAGCCACACTTATAATAACAGTGCATGTCTTTTCAGTTCTTGCAGCTATGAGAGTTTGCGAAAGGTTCTTGTTCCAGTACATTCTGGTCCTCAGTACTGGACGTTCTGGTCCTCAGCCCGGCATCTTAACTGCTAGGCCAAAACAGTATGTAATGAATGCACTCATACACTGCTATGTCACAGTGATTTATCCATGTAACATCTGCCCGGTTGTGGGCTTGGATAAAGGCTGCCAGTTTGTGCATTGTATCTGATTGGCTACAGTCAGTAATTATCTCACAATGGATTGAGAAATAAATTGAAAAACAAGAATACAATAGGGTGGTTATTAATGTACTTGGCAGTGTCAGAGCTGTGTGTTCACTGATGCAGCTCGTAAATGTTTTAATATATGACCGGGCCACACTGAAAGTCATTGAGCTCTTCAGTACGGTCCATCCTACCGCCATTATCTGTCAATAGTCAAGAGATTGTGTGTGTGTGTGTGTGTGCTTGAATATATGCACCTGCCAGCATGATGCTAAATTAGCTGAAATTAGAAGGGGTGCCCTTTTGAAAATTTGAGCCGAAATAGGTCACGCTTTGAGGAAAGTTCAGGCTGGGTTTGACTTGCGTGTGAAAGTTAAGTTCGTGTTTGTCGATATGTGTGTGTGTGTTTGTGGAGGAGTGATTGCTGCCGTCAGTAGATAACACAGTGCATGAAGCGTGTGATTAGTTTGATGTGTATGGTTGCTCTGCTGAAGCAGCCCTAACAGACTTGAAACCAAGCATTAACAACCTGCAGATTTGCTGCTCTGCTAGAGAACGTGAGCCGACGAACACGGAACCCAGCAGTACACGCTAGCTTCGAACCGAGGGTCGATAATTAAATTAGAGTCACGCATGTCGCTACGAGTGTATTCACGTGTGTGCTGGGGGGTGTAACGATACTCTGCTCGCGAGTTCTAGTGCGTGTGCAATACATTGAAGCTAATTTCAATAATTGTTAAATGAAAAACTTTGGAGGAAGTTGTCGGCGCGGTAGGTTAGTTCACATCTCTGGAAGACGAGAACGTTGTTGTTACTCGGTCTCGGTCATATTCGGGATTTATCAAGAAGTCACTGGCTGCCATGCTTGGGCTGAAAGCGGGAGATGAACATTAGAAGCCGGTACAGAGCAGATCTTTATTAAGACACTGAAAAACTATTTGTGATTTAGTGGGATGTGGCATTGGATTATTTCTTTCCATCTTCTTGAGTCTTTTTCATATTGTGTAGCGTTTGTAAACACACGGTCGTATCAAGGGAGTTTTTAAAAAGGCAACCCAAAATAATCGACATGGTTAATGGTTCTGAATGTCGGTTTCGATTCATTTTTTCAGCCCTGCTGAGTTCACTATTCGATTTTCTTGGGATTTTTTTCTATTTCTCAAGTGTAAACAATGTGAAACAATACATTTTCCTGAATACATTTTTAAACAAAAAAAAATAAATCCCCCTGCAATTGAAATAAATTATGATAAATGCTCTATTGTACTTTCACCATACATTAATACATACATTCCTTTTTTATTTCAGAATAACATTTTGCCCCTAGTGTCTGAGTGTGAGTGTATGTGCCCTACGATGCGCCCTATGAGGGCGGCTTTCCCGTGACACTGAACAATGAATGAATGACAATTCAAAATAAGGTGGACTTTTTCCTTGTATAAAACTTTACACAAAATAATCTTCAGTTTGCTGCCATTCAAATAAATGTTAAGGACTTTCTAATGTTAAATAATATTCCAAAAAAATGCTATAGATTGCCATCTGGTGTTCAAACTTGCAATTGCATCGAACTGCGTAACAAGCAGACCACGTATGACATCGTCTATCTCCACGATGCAGACAGTGACATTTTGGCATTGTGGTGCATCGTTCCACCCCTGATGTGTGCTCTATGTTCATGCGTGTAGTTGGTACATAAAGGACGGCAAGCTCATGTTTAACGCGTGAAAATAAATCTCGGGCGCCTCAGTGCATTATGTCAGCAGTCTGCCAACGGACTCCTGATGAGCAAAGGCAGAGAGGGAGAGGAACGATGAAGAAAGAGAAGAGCATGTGTTTCTGTCAGCTCAGGGTGAAGAAATGGAGCTCGAAATGCCGATTAGTGCTGCGTGGTGTCCATCATAGTCTGAATCAATAACCGCTAATCTGTCCACGGCTTCCTCGCACACGGACACACACCACGCTCATGCCGGCCCATTATCTCCTGTGTGTGTAGGATTGTTGTCAAAATACTAAAAGATTTAAGGAGCGTGGAAATACATCCAAACTAACGTTTAATGTCGGGAATTGATATTCGGCTTAGTCTGGTAGAAGGACGGCAGGACAGAGGCTGAGATCCAGACCAATGGCACTATTTTCACTTATCATCTACAAAGGCCAGATTTCTGACAGGAGAGCTTCTACAATTAGGGAAGGAATTTTATCTTAAGCGTCCCACACTTTTACAGATTAGCTACGCGTCAGTTAGTAATATTAAATCCACAAGTTTGAAGACATCATGCTCGGGTTTACATAGCAAAGAGGCTTGCTGTTCATGAAAAGCAGACTTGATGCAGTATCGCCTGAAGGCCCTTCAGATTAATGCAACTATAATTGCGTCTGTAATTAATGTAATAATAATGGTTACTTTTATTAAAAAGAAAGGATATGAGGACGTTTTCCTGCTAGTGAGTATGACAAGACCAAATGTATGTGGACACTTAAACACTGGTTGTGTGTGTGTGTGTGTGTGTATGTATGTGTATGTGTATATATATATATATATATATATATATAATATATATATATATATATATATATATATATATATATACACACTGCTCAAAAAAATAAAGGGAAACACTCAAATACCACATCTTTAGATCTGAATGAATGAAATATTCTCATTGAATACTTTGTTCTGTACAAAGTTGAATGTGCTGACAACAAAATCACACAAAAATCATCAATGGAATCAAATTTATTAACCAATGGAGGCCTGGATTTGGAGTCACACACCAAAATTAAAGTGGAAAAAAACACACTACAGGCTGATCCAACTTTGAAGTAATGTCAAAATGAGGCTCAGTATTGTGTGTGGCCTCCACGTGCCTGTATGACCCTCCCTACAACACCTGGACATGCTCCTGATGAGGTGGCGGATGGTCTCCTGAGGGATCTCCTCCCAGACCTGGACTAAAGCATCCGCCAACTCCTGGACAGTCCTGTGGTGCAACGTGACGTTGGTTGGATGGAGCGAGACATGATGTCCAGATGTGCTCAATCGCATTCAGGTCTGGGGAACGGACGGGCCAGTCCATAGCTTCAATGCCTTCATCTTGCAGGAACTGCTGACACACTCCAGCCAAATGAGGTCTAGCATTGTCCTGCATTAGGAGGAACCCAGGGCCAATCGCACCAGCATGTGGTCTCACAAGGGGTCTGAGGATCTCATCTCGGTGCCTAATGGCAGTCAGGCTACCTCTGGCGAGCACATGGAGGGCTGTGCGGGCCCTCCAAAGAAATGCCACACATCACACCATTACTGACCCACTGCAAAAACCGGTCATGCTGAAGGATGTTGTGTGAAGGATGGGACTGTGGTAGCCTAGTGGGTAAGGTATTGGACTATGGACCACAAGGTCCAGGGTTCAAATCCCACCTCTCTGCCAAGCTCCCACAATTGCTTGGATTGTAATGCTGTATCAATTGTAAGTCGCTAAATGCTGTAAATGTAAATGTTGCAGGCAGCAGATCGCTCTCCACAGCATCTCCAGACTCTGTCACGTCTGTCACGTGCTCAGTGTGAACCTGCCTTCATCTGTGAAGAGCACAGGGCAAACCAGTGGCGAATTTGCCAATCCTGGTGTTCTCTGGCTGTGAGCACAACTCCCATCTGTGGATGTCGGGCCTCCTACTACCACCCTCATGGAGCCACTTGTGTGGGTTGTATAAGTCCGTCTCATGCTACCACGAGTGTGAAAGCACACCAACCAACATTCAAAAGTGATTAAAACATCAGCCAGAAAGCATAGGTACTGAGAAGTGGTCTGTGGTCCCCACCTGCAGAACAACTCCTTTATTGAGTGTGTCTTGCTAATTGCAATAATTTACAAACTTGTTGGCTATTCCATTTGCAACAACAGCATGTGAAACTGATTGTCAATCAGTGTTGCTTTCCTAAGTGGACAGTTTGATTTCACAGAAGTTTGCTTTACTTGGAGTTATTACTGTGTTGTTTAAGTGTTCCCTTTATTTTTTATTTATATATATATATATATATATATATATCTATATATATATATAGATATTATATATATATAAAATTTAAAACCTGCCACTGCACAGACATATTGAAAAGAGAACGTCAGGATGTGGATGTGGCTTTCAGCTCTGTGTATTGTTTGTAAGTGGGACGGTTAGGAATGATTAAGGCTAGGCTGAGTGGTGTGATTAAAGGTCACAGCTTTTGTCACGACTCCATTTGCAGGTACTCCAACCAAATTACGTTTGCTCATTTAGTTTCCTACAAGTTTTTTTTTTTTTTCTCTCCCAAGAAATTAGATTGGCTTGGGCGTCGTTTCTAATAAAGACACACAAGCAGTGGGAGTATCCTAAATCATGAGGCCAAATAATCTAACTAGAGATTCTTCAGCTGTTCTTTTTCATTTACACATGAGATGTTGTGTACTCGACGAATACCGAGCAAATAGTTCCCATAAGGAATAATGTAAATTGAATGAATCCGTTCCAGACCCCCAGTTGCTCCCGATGGGGATATGTCATCGTGACAAATCCATCATAAGTTAAATGTATCGTGGATTGAGGAGTCTTTCATAACGAGCCTATTACACATTAACACTTACTTTAAACTACAGTTGACCAAAATCATTAACACACAGCTTATTTTCTAATCAAGTGTAGAAAAATCTGGTGTAATTTAGTGAGTATTGGCTTTAAAGTGAAAAGTAAAAGCAAAACACGTACTCTATGGGTGCACTCATGGTGCTAGTTGCTAATGCTACCTGCTCAACCAGAAAGTGGTCTGGAGGACTTCATGTCCTTTCGGTTGGCTGTATTCACCAACCATTTTAGGACCCATGGATACTTATTTGCACTCAGACTATAGAGATCTTCACTGAGAAACAGCTATTGTGAATCTGAATCACTGTTCTGAATCGTGACTCGTGAATCGAGTTTCAGCTGACACGGCTCATTTTTCTAGTCAAAATGTGTCGAGAACGGAATTCAAGCAATTCCGAGGTGGTCGAGAACCGGGGTACCACTGTACAGTAGAATCCAAATCCAAATCGCAGACATTTGTTGTTAGCCAGCACGGCCAGTACCCAGCGCTGTTGTCTATGGATGCACAGTCTTTAGCCCACGACTCCATGCGTGGTTTCTTTTGTGCAGCTGAAAAACCGGCCTGACTTGATTTAAACGTAAAGGGATTTGATCCTTTATGATGTCTCGTCCAATATACGGCGCTTTTTGTTATATTAAATAAGCTATTATTTATTTTCTTCATTTCCCTCCTATAACCACATAACCACTCTTTCCAAGGCTGAGAGTTTTATTGTAATATTGCATCACGAGTTTGATTTATGGACTTGCCATACACATGACTGCACACCAGCAGCCCACAACAGCCAAAATTCATTCACGATACGTTACGTCACCCGTAGCAAGAAGGTCCTCCGTGCCATCAGATGCCAAAATTGAATCTCCAACCTGTTTTGTACAGCTCTTAAGGAACGTACAGTGGCTCGTCGGAGAGCTATTAGCTGTAGGAAGAGTTACTTTTTAATACAGGTCCACCACTGTATGTAGGTGGGCGATTTTTATTTAGAAGCAGCTACTGGAACGCCAGTAGAGCGAGATGAAGAAAGGGCTCCTGTTTTCTTGTTTTTACTGGTAAATACAAGACACGCTGCCCGTATTGAATCACGAAGGCATGCGTTTGTAAACCATACGTACTGGTTTAATCCAATAGCGGCCTGTAGATCATAGACTGGGCTCCAAATGCATGCAAGATAAGCTATTACAGCTAGGTGATCTGCCAAAATATCCAATTGTGCCTCAAAGATAAAGTCAGAAAGCAGCGTTACAATGAGTGGGCAGAAAGGTAGCCTGTGCAGAGAGAGCTGAAAAGGCCATTTATGAGTGCGGAGGCAGTCAATGAGTGAATGCTGATAAGAAAACACTGAGGAACGTGATTGATTCAATTAAGAAACTCCCATTATCAGAGCCATCAGTGAAAAAGAGTGAAAGTGCTTGCTTTTTATAGCATTGACTACTTTGGAGAGACTACAGACGATGGATTTTGAAGGCTGTGTCCCTTGCCCTTCAATAATATTTGTCCCCCCCCTGTAGTTTTTGCAATCTGGCTTTCAGGCTGAACTAATGCAATCCTAAATATGAAATGTTTTTTTCAGAATCAGGGGATGGACAAAATAGTGTTATGTTAGAGCAGCATTTGTCAAATATGAGCCAATGGTGTGAGCAAAGAGGAAAAGTAGAAGCTCACTGACAGGAACAGACTAACACGTTTTTGAATAATACACTAAAATGTCCCAAATATCATCACAGAAATGAAGTGGGTTTAAAGTTGATGGACATCAAAAGATGTCTTTAACCCACAATGACTGCAACCAACTGTGATGTACAATGGGGATCCATGAGAGTATGGGCAGCCATTTTGTGAAACTCATTAGGTCCAGTGCTAGCAAATATGAGGCAAATTGTCAGCCAGAGCACCATTAGGGTTGCATTGGGTCTAACCACATAAATCAGTGGTTCCAAACCTTTTTCCTTAGAGCCCTCTTACGAGTAAGAAAAGCTGCACCCCAACCAGCTCGTACACACAGACCAAAAGAATAAAGTGATTCATTGCAAATATTTATTGGCAAAGAAAAAACATGAAGTATAGCTTTTTTTATGTGAAAATTGTAAGTCATTTTAAATACACGTTTACACACTTTTTAAGATGTGCAAATTGTATTTTGACAAACTCAGAGCACCTCGGAGCAGACAAAGCCTGTGATGTTTGGCGCCTCCTGGGGGGGGCTCAGACCCCATGATAGGAACCGCGGATCTAAAGCAACCATCGGAATATCCAAAGCATCTATCAGGCCATCTGAATGACCTATCCAAAGCATCGATGCCACCATTTAAAAGCCCCTAACTGCACAGACCAGGAAGTTTCAGAAAGGAGAGACTTCCCCTATATTCACAGATTTGAATGAACTTTTTATCTATGTATATTTATATGACATGCCTCTGTTATAATGCGTAAGAGTAGGCAGGGCGAGAGGGTGCGATTCTGCATCTTGTTAGATGCAACAGGAGAGGTTACGGAGTGAGAACATGTGCTCTAAAGATGCACCACCTGCCAGCTGCAGTGTCAGCCAGAGCGTACGCACCTGTAAAGTGAAATCACAGAAATGGGCAGGATGCCAGACAAAGAGCTGGTGTCCCAAAGTGGCGTCTGAAAATGCAAATGAGCTGGATATTACAGCTCCCCGTTCCAGGAACTCACAATCAACTCTTTAATCTTGCAAACATCTGGACAGATGAGTCCCCCTCATATGCTGATTACAGCAGCTGCATCTAAGCAAAAGACGTTGCAATTCGCAGCAGCGTTTCACACGTTGAAGTCGAGTCTCTTTAGAGGTGAACTCTGTTCCCGAGTGGATTGGCCCCACAGCACTCTGGGGATTGTAGTTTGTTTACTCATAAACTGCCTGCTAAAGCTTTGCTCCCTTTGGGGCTCCCAGTCAGAGTCGGCATGAAAACGCATGCCGGCCACCCTCCAGCACGTGGATGTGCGCTGTTACGCAATCAGACCATGCAGTGCCCCTATCAGACCACCTGAAGGTTATGCTGGGTTTGGGGTATAAGTGTAAACTCGGAGGTGTGTGGAACTAAAGATGAAAAACAGGCAAGTTTTATGGCACAATAGCCAGAGGAATTCTGAGAAATGCTTGTGCTGGTGTGTGTGTGTGTGTGTGTGTGTGTGTGTGTGTGTGTGTGTGTGTGTGTGTGTGTGTGTGTGTGTGTGTGTGTGTGTGTGTGTGTGTGTGTGTGGAGTAATGGCTCTTGTACGTGGCCTTAAATTAGACCCACAGGTGGCCATTCTAATATTATCTGGAGTTCAACTAGAAAGCTTTGGGGCTCAGGCAGGAAGTGATATATCACCTTGGCTTCTGTCAGAGGGAGAGATGCTAGATGGCCCAATCTGTGTGTGTGTGTGTGTGTGTGTGTGTGTGTGTGTCCCATTGATTTATTTGGATTCCAAGTGATAAGTGGTGCAGACAACACTGTTGCGTTTATCAAATATGAGCCTGGAGCAATCACAGAGCCTGTTAGAGCAACCGCGGGATGTGTTGTGTGTTTGTGTTTGTTTGTTTGTGTGTATTCCTGATTGTACATGATTAACAGGGTGTGTGATTTGTGTTTGCAGAGCTCCATGTATTCCTTGGCTCTGAAGTGTCTTATCAGCCTGTCCACCATCATCCTCCTCGGCCTCATCATTGCTTACCATGCGCGGGAGGTGCAGGTAAATACGCACACACACGTACGCAGATGTGCACAGACATGGACGTTCCATATACTGATATACTGTGTGCTCCAGTAGTCGGGACACTGCTATAACTCTCTTATTTCATCCTTCACGGATTGGAAATTTGATTTGTCAGACAAGTTTACATCAGTTTTCTTTAGGGAAGGAAAAGTAGAGAGGCTGATTTGCTGATTAACAGGAGCATGAATAACAGACTGCAAGACGCCCGGGACTCTAATCAGCCTTTAACGTGCGAGTCGAGTCTCTAGTCTGAAACGTACGAGTCGAGACTCAAGTGTCTGAGTCCAATTCGAGTCAAGTGTCTGAGCCCTCAGTCCGAGGCTCAAGTCTCGAGTCTCGATAGTCTGAATCAAGTCTCGATTCAGAGTCGAGTCTCTAGCACGCGAATCTGACTCAAGGCTCGAGTCAGAGTCGAGTCTCGAGTCTTCAGCACGCTAGTCTGAATCAAGGCTCGAGTCTTCAGCACGCTAGTCTGAATCAAGGCTCAAGTCAGAGTCGAGTCTTCAGCATGCTAGTCTGAATCAAGTCTCGAGTCTTCAGCACGCTAGTCTGAATCAAGGCTTGAGTCAGAGTCGAGTCTTCAGCACGCTAGTCTGAATCAAGGCTCGAGTCAGAGTCGAGTCTCCAGCACGTGAATCTGAATCAAGGCTCGAGTCAGAGTCAAGTTTCGACTCTCTAGCACGCTAGTCTGAATCAAGTCTGGAGTCAGTCGAATCTCGAGTCTCCAGCACACTAGTCTGAATCAAGGCTCGAGTCAGAGTCGAGTCTCGAGTCTTCAGCACGCTAGTCTGAATCAAGTTTTGAGTCTGAATCAAGTCTCGAGTTTCCAGCACACTAGTCTGAATCCGTCTCGAGTCAGAGGCGAGTCTCCAGCACGCTAGTCTGAATCAAGGCTCAAGTCTCTAGCACGCTAGTCTGAATCAAGTCTCAAGTCTCTAGCACGCTAGTCTGAGTCAAGTTTTGAGTCAGATTCGAGCCTCCAGCAGGCTAGTCTGAATCAAGTCTCGAGTCAGAATCGAGTCTCGAGTCTTCAGCACGCTAGTCTGAATCAAGTCTCGAGTCTCTAGCACGCTAGTCTGAGTCAAGTTTTGAGTCTGAATCAAGTCTCGAGTCTCCAGCACACTAGTCTGAATCAAGGCTCAAGTCTCTAGCACGCTAGTCTGAATCAAGTTTTGAGTCAGAGTCGAGTCTCCAGCAGGCTAGTCTGAATCAAGTCTCGAGTCTCTAGCACACTAGTCTGAATCAGTCTCGAGTCAGAGGCGAGTCTCGAGTCTCCAGCACGCTAGTCTGAATCAAGTCTCGAGTCAGAGTCGAGTCTCCAGCACGCTAGTCTGAATCAAGTCTCGAGTCTCTAGCACGCTAGTCTGAATCAAGGCTCAAGTCTCTAGCACGCTAGTCTGAATCAAGTTTTGAGTCAGAGTCGAGTCTCCAGCACGCTAGTCTGAATCAAGGCTCGAGTCCCTAGCATGCTAATCTGAATCAAGTCTCCAAGTCGGGCCTTGAGTCTCAAGTGTGAGTCTGTATCAAGTCTTGCCTCTCTAGCATGTGAGTCCGAGTCGAGTCTTGAGTCTCTAGCATGAGAGTATGTGACGAGTTTCATTGACGTTTAGTCATTTAGCAGACGCCCTTATCGAGAGAGACTTACAATTGATACAGTCTTACAATCCAATCCACTGTGGGCCCCAACAGTGACAGCTTGGCAGAGGTGGGATTTGAACCCTGGATCTTCGGAGCTGTGTCTCGAGTGATTCCCATGCGAGTCTGAATCAAGACACAAGTCTCTGGTGTGCCTGAGTGTTGAGTCACAGTAGTGACCTGACTACCCCTCTGCTTGTGAGGTTGAGAATCAAGACCCATCTCTCCTGCGTGATACTACACTATATTCCAGGGCAGTATGCAGTTTGCCCTTTGGAACCAGGGCAACATTTTGAGAAGCTCAGGATACAAGGGAGCGTTGTTAAGAATTACAACTCGACAGTATTAGAACCAAAGGAAAGGACAGGAAGGATGGCACTGAAAACCGAGAAACCTGGGAAACCGGAAAACAGTGGAAACTAAGCAATGGTGGAAACTCTGTAACTTTAAACCTGAGATAAATGCTGGACGGACCAACACTAAACACCAAGAAATGTTGACACCTAGTGTTCTCTATAAAGTAGCGGAAAACAAGAGAAACTGGGGCATACAGAGAATATTTACTTTTACATTTAATGCACTTAGCAGACGCCCTTATCCAGAGCGACTTACAATTGATACAGTTACAATCCATCCACTTATGGGTCAAGGCTCTTGCTGGAGGAGCCAACCGTGGTGGCTTGGTAGAGGTGGGATTTGAACCCTGGAACTTCTGGTCCATTATCCAGTGTCTTAACCACTAGGCCACCACAGTCCCTTTGAGGATAATATCAGGAATGGGGAAAATGAGGAATTATTAGCTATGGAAATAGGATGTTAATCACAAAAGATGGATTTAATAGACTTTTATGTGCAGCATAGCACTTATTTTTCACCCCTGATTACTTTAAATGTTTATCTCTTCTTGCAGTGTGTAGTTTCTTCATCTAAAACAGTTTGTAAATCCACTGTGTGAACACATCTTGACATACAACACATTTATCACGTGGAAAATTGATAAACTCCGAGCAGTGCTTGCTTCACTGTTTACTGCTGATTTACTGTTGTGAAAATGTTATTTTATTATTGTCTGTTTAGTTACTAAGTTAACATGATGTGCTCCTAAGTGATGTTTCCCACTAGAGCACTGCTTTCGCTCTCTCTCTCTCTCTCTCTCTCTCTCTCTCTCTCTCTCTCTCTCTCTCTCATACACACACAGATATACAGCTCTCTATGATGTTGTAATCACTCTGTGATTTACAGATTGTTGTAACCTTAAGTATTAACAAGTGTTTTATTGTTTATTTACACTCCCTTATCCCCAAAACACTGACCTTGAGACCGCTCAGAAAAACCAAATGCTTCGTGTGCATGGGTCTCACCTGGATGCCTAATAACCTTCATTTAAAAAGATATTTAGCCTGTGTAACATCAGTTGGAGAAGAGTTATCTAGCAGCTGCTTCTGTGCTCCATCTAGATACTGTAAGTAAGGAAAGAGCATGCAATCTTACCACAGGGATATCGCGCATTGGGCAGCATCAGAAACAGGTAAGCTTGATGCTGAGGACATAGAAACTCAAATCTATATCTCTGTAGTGCAAAGCCAGAGAGAATATGGAGACCAATCGTTCAGAAGAGAGTGTGGACCCTGAGGTGCCTGGATCATGCCCTTGAAAAAAGAAATCAGCAATGGCAGAGCTCTTTGGTGATTTGTTTTTTAACCCCAGCAAAGCTGGCTTGATCTCCACATTAGAAATGGAATTCAAATCCAATTTCTTTGTTAATTTTGTGTCGAAAATGTATCGTATCATGAAGCAAAAACAGCATCGTATCGTATTGTGAAATGTCTGTATCGTTGCACCCCTGGTGCACTATCCATAGTAGCCAATGGTCGATGGTAAAGATGTGGTAAGGGATGCACATGGATAGCCATAGTACTGTATAACATTGAGTTCACTGAGGTCTTCTGTACCAGAGAATGTGATAACTGAGGAAATATGAAATGTAAAATAAGAATGAGAAAGCAAGGCAAGGGTGGAGACCAAGAGCAGTGAAAGTAAGCAGCAGTGGAAATAAAAACACTTAAAGAAACAACCATAGGTAAAGTCAGTTTTAATAGAATATTAATGGTTTCCCAGGTGTGTTATTTTTTAACACAGTTGAAAGCCATGCAAGGTCTCTTTTTAGCAATTGTTCCTCGTTTGTGTGTTTGTGGGTGTGTGTAACTAACAGCAAGCTGCTTTTGTTGACAGGGAGAAAGAGGAAATTTGATTTACATATAAGTATTATCCTCTCAGTTGGTGGTTCACAGTCGCTGAGCTCACTGCCTCCTTATCTCTGTCTCTCAATTCAATTCAATGAGCTTTATTGGCATGACTGTTATGGTGGGTACAATATTGCAAAGTCATTGAAAAGATGCTATATATAAAAATGACAAACGGGCATTAATAGTGAGGAGAGAAAAAGATACTGTGAAGTAGAAAAGACTTTAAGGGAAAAAATGAGGTAGTTGTGTGTAATATACAGTCGGGCAAAAAAAGTATTTAGTCAGCCACTGATTGTGCAAGTTCTACGTAGAAAGATGAGAGAGGTCTGTAATTTTCATCGTAGGTACACTTCAACTATGAGAGACAAATGAGAAAAAAAGATGGACCCAGCCACATTCCATCTTCAATGCTCTCACTGATGGAAGGAGGTTTTGGCTAAAAATCTCACGATACATGGCCCCGTTCATTCTTCCCTTAACACGGATCAGTCGTCCTGTCCCCTCTGCAGAAAAACAGCCCCAACGCATGATGTTTCCACCCCCATGCTTCACAGTAGGTATGGTGTTCTTGGGATGCAACTCAGCATTCTTCTTCCTCCAAACACGACGAGTTGAGTTTTTACCAAAAAGTTCTATTTTGGTTTCATGTGACCTCATGATATTCTCCCGGTCCTCTTCTGGATCATCCATATGCTCTCTGGCAAACTTCAGACGGGCCCTGGACATGTACTGGCTTAAGCAGGGGGGCACGCCTGGCACTGCAGGATCTGAGTCCCTCTCAGCGTAGTGTGTTACTGATGGTAGCCTTTGTTACTTTGGTCCCAGCTCTCTGCAGGTCATTCATCAGGTCCCTCCGTGTAGTTCTGGGATTTTTGCTCACCGTTCTCATGATCATTTTGACCCCACAGGATGAGATCTTGCGTGGGGCCCCAGATTGAGGGAGATTATCAGTGGTCTTGTATGTCGTCCACTTTCTTACAATTGCTCCCACAGTTGATTTATTCACACCAACCTGCTTGCATATAGTAGATTCACTCTTTCCAGCCTGGTGCAGATCTACAATTTTCTTCCTGGTGTCCTTCAACAGCTCTTTGGTCTTGGCCATGGTTGAGTTTGGAGTCTGACTGTTTGAGGCTGTGGACAGGTTCTCTTTTATACAGATAACGAGGTCAAACAGGTGCCATTAATACAGGTAACGAGTGGAGGACAGAAGAGCTTCTTAAAGAAGTTGTTACAGGTCTGTGAGAGCCAGAAATCTTGCTAGTTTGTGGGTGACCAAATACCTATTTTCCACCATGAGTTACAATTAAATTATTTAAATGATTTCTTGGATTTTTTTTTCTCAGTTTGTCTCTCATAGTTGAAGTGTACCTATGATGAAAATTACAGACCTCTCTTATGTTTCTAAGTAGGAGAACTTACACAATCAGTGGCTGACCAAATACTTATTTTGCCCCACTGTATGTAATATTCAAAATAATATAGAACCTTATAAAAAGTTAGAAAACTTTTCAAAAACACCATGCAGTCATCTGGAAAGGTGGCCAGACCATTGGTATTGTTTAAAAAAAAAAAATACAGTCTGGCAGCCTGTTTAATCATTTGAAACTTGGTGGGAAACGAGTAACAGCTGGTTTAATAGTAAAGCCCAGGTAGAAGAATCCCACTTCAGCCAAGCTTCCACTGTTGGGTCCTTCTTAACCCACAATCGCTTGGGTTGTAAGACTGTAGCAGCTGTAAGTCGCTCTGGATAAGTGCACCTGCTAAGTGACTAAATGGCTAAACTTCCAGCAGGAGGAATCGCTCTCTAAATAAGACCCGGGATTTATCTCACTCGCTCGAGCTAAACCACAATGTGACCTGCCCCTGAGCAGGTTATCCTCAGAGTTTGATGTTGAACCACCCTGTGATGCCCTAAATCCCATTAGCTTGTCAACCACAAATCCTGCTTCAGAGTATGCCTGTCTAATCTAAATTGTGATTGATCTTACACTCACTGCCACTTTATTAAGTACACCTCCTCTTTCCTACAATTATTGTCCTTTTTATCAGCTCCACTTACCATATAGATGCACTTTGTAGTTTTACAATTACAAACTGTAGTCTATCTGTTTCTCCACATACTTTGTTAGTCCCCATAATGGTCAGGACCGTAGACATGTATACCTAGATGCTGTGGATAGGTCAGTGCGTCCGCCATATTGGTACAGGCAAGACTGGGATGTAAACAAATAGGAGTAAATTGAGAATCTGCATTTTTTTCTGGGTAAAAAGCACAATAACCTCCATTTCTTGACTGATTTTAATGACTACAAAAAAGATTTGACTCCAGTTACTTTGCATCTTGAAAGATAGGCGTGTGTATCGGCGTTCAGAAAGCTCACGTGGTGGAAAATAATTCCTTGTCAAAGGAAACTGTACAAACTTGCATTTGTCGAGCATGGATTTGAATTTTTTTCCTTGATGCCCCTTTCTACATTTATGTACAATGTGTAAAAGTTTTTTTTGTGTTTTGGAAATGGCTTTTTCTGTCTAAGCCCCCATTATTTGAGCTTTTTTCTTTTGCCCCAGGTCAGAATTCGGCTTATTCACTTTGAAATATAGAATAAATATCGAAATAGTGCGTCTTTAAATTCTTAAAATTGACTGTCATTGAGAAAAATGTAACAAAATCAGCAAAGATACTATATATAGAAATGACAACCAGGCATTAATACTGAGGAGGACAAAAGAGATAGTAATCAAAATCAGCGATAACAATCAAATAGTGAGACAATGGAATTACACAGATTATTCTGATATTCAAATTCAGTGTACAGTACAGCATTGTACAGCAGTAAAGCTTATTATTATTATTAACCTTATCAAAATAAGATCTAATAAATAATATAGTTAATAATACAATATAACTAATGAAATCGAATAATAATAGTAAGTAATATAAGTACTAGTATACTAGTACTCTAATACAGTAATTAAAATAGTGAGTACTATATTATAACACTAATATATTACTATTTATACCACATATTCACTCTGGTTAATTTCTTCTAATTGTTGTTTTATCATTGTATTATTATTTATTAGTCTAGTATCAGGCATGTTTTTTCAAGTACAGTCTTTTCGAGAATTATGAGAAGTTTCCTGGACCTATATGGCTGGTGAGTGGATCGGACACAGCAGTGCTGCTGGAGTTTTTAAACACTGTGTTCCCTCACTGCGCACTGTCTTGTGACACGCCCGCTTTGTCGGTCCTCCTTGTAAATGTAATCAGAGACAGTAGCTCATTTGTTGGTACAGTGTGTTAATCATCCTCTAATCCTTCGTTTTGGTTGGTGGACTGTTCTCAATCCAGCACTGACACTGAGGTGTTAAACTCCAGCAGCACTAACGCTAACACACCAGCACCACATCAGTGTCACTGCGGTGCTGAGAACGATCCAATACCCAAATAGTACCCGACCTATGGGGGTCCTGACCGTTATAGAACAGAGTAAAGGGGACCAACAAAGTATGTAGAGAAATAGATGGACTACAGTCTGTAATTGTAGAACTACAAATAGACAAGGGTTGTGGAAACATGGTAAAAAAAAAAAAAGTGGCCGGTGAGGGTGGTGTACTGGTCTGGATTCAGTTGGGTGTAGAACAGTTTGTATCGCTGTTCTCCATTTTTCCCATTACTGCGTTCTCCTTCAGCCCTGTTGATCTTCTTTCTGCAGTCATTTTTTCTCTCTCTGTCATTTTCTGTCACACTCTCTCTCTGTCCCTGCGCTCAGTGAGGACACCCCACACGTACACACACGCTAATCTACGAAGACAGGACAGCGCCATCTGAGACTAGTTTTATTATGTGTCACATTAGAGTGTACATGTGTGTAGAGAGAAGCTGGAGTTTGTGTGAGCCTCTGGTAAGAAGTCTGTCTTCCTGACTTTGAATCGGTCTCTGCCAGCGCACTGCTGGAGGAAGGACAACTGGGTGTGTGTTGGGGGGTGGATTTATATATCATTGTGAGGACCACGAGAGGACAGAATGCAACTCGTGGAGACATTTTGCTGGTCCTCACAAGGGTAATTGCTTTCTTTTGAAAGACCAAAAGAGAGAAAAGATTTGCTTTAGGTTACTGAGGTTAAGGTTAGGCTTAGATGTAGCATTAGTCAACCACACTAATGTTACGTCAACGGAAGGTCCCCACTATGAGAGGAACACAAACACACACTGTGTGAGTGGTTGTGCATGAGTGCGTAAGTGCGTGTCCATGTGAGACCTTGCTGAACAGAACGGCAGGCACGAAGGATGAGAAAAGACACCACACCACAGTCGAGGAACAGTTTGTCAGCAGCAGGTATGACGAACAAGGCAAAGAAAAAGAGGGTAAAATTGCGAGAGATTTATAATTAGTTATTGATTATAGACGGTCTGCATGACTTTAAAGATCAAAACGTCAATCAGACACATGGCGCTGTCGCTCTGCGCAGTGCTCTCAGGAGCCGCCCACTCATAACCCCAACACGTTCTGCATTCTGAACCCAGAGCGGCGCTGAAAAACAAAGTCATGGCTTCTCAGCAAAAGCCTCGTAAACAGCTCGGTGCGCCGTCACGCGAGCGACCAGCCAATTTCCTAATTGTCGCCGAGCGCAAGGTTAGGACCGCAAAAGCATTTTTGGAAGCAGACCGAAGGTTTTTACGACCACGTTAGGGGAGATGTTTTTCGGAAGTGGTGTCTTGCATCCTTCGTCTTCATCATGGTGAAGAAAAATTATAACCCGCATGCTCACTGGCTTCCAGTCCATAAACACTAGAAAGGTAATGCACAAGCATGTAAAATATGCTGCTGTATATGGACAAATGTATTGGGACACGCCTCGTGATCACTGAATTCAGGTGTTTCATTCAGTGCCATTGCCACAGGTAGTGTTGTAGTCATGACTGCTAGAGCCGAGTCCGAGACGAGTCCCAGACTTTTAGTAGTCGAGTCCAAGTCAAGACCAAGAGCAGAATGCACAGAGTCAAGACCCAGACTTCTAGTAGTTAAGTCCAAGTCGAGACCAAAACCAGGATGCTCTGAGACAAGACCCAGATTTCTAGTAGTTGAGTCCAAGCCGAGACCAAGACCAGGATGCATCGAGTCAAGACCCAGACTTCTAGTAGTTAAGTCCAAGCCAAGACCAAGACCAGGATGCATCGAGTCAAGACCCACACTTCTAGGAGTTGAGTCCAAGCCGAGACCAAGATCAGGAGACACCAAGTCCGTGTCAAGACCCAGACTTCTAGTAGTTGAGTCCAAGTCAAGGCCAAGACCAGGATGCACCAAGTCCGAGTCAAGACCCAGACTTCTAGTAGTTGAGTCCAAGTCGAGACCAAAACCAGGATGCTTCGAGTCAAGACCCAGACTTCTAGTAGTTGAGTCCAAGTGAAGGCCAAGACCAGGATGCACCACGTACAAGTCAAGACCCAGACTTCTAGTAGTTGAGTCCAAGTTGAGACCAAAACCAGGATGCTCTGAGACAAGACCCAGACTTCTAGTAGTTGAGTCCAAGTGAAGGCCAAGACCAGGATGCACCACGTACAAGTCAAGACCCAGACATCTAGTAGTTGAGTCCAAGTCGAGACCAAAACCAGGATGCTCTGAGACAAGACCCAGACTTCTAGTAGTTGAGTCCAAGTGAAGGCCAAGACCAGGATGCACCACGTACAAGTCAAGACCCAGACATCTAGTAGTTGAGTCCAAGTCAAGGCCAAGACCAGGATGCTCCGAGTCGAGACCCAGACTTCTAGTAGTTGAGTTCAAGTCGAGACCAAACCAAGATGCACCGAGTCCGACGATAGATTAAGAATTTTTTCAACATACAAGTATAAAAAGACGAAAATTGAAAAAATGTAAATTAGTTTGTAATTCACTTTACATTCATTATGATGTATATTAATAAGTAATATATTTCATCATATATTTTGTAAAGCATAACATTAAATAATATATATCCTAAAATTATTTTGAATTCCTATTATATTATAATCTTAGTCAAACTAAGGCAATGTAACGTTTGGAAGCAGATGGTGGTGATGTGTTTCCCTTCTTTGCTCAGACTTCATCAGACACCGCCACATAAAGTCAACTGAATATAACAGACAACATCATTTGTTCTATCGATTTTTATTATTACATGTGGAAACGTAGCAATAACATTTCAGTCTACCCTCAACCAAAACTAACCAAACTGGCGAGCGGGTGAGTGTGAAGGTCCTTTGATTTCCGTGGTGACGAACACATGGACGATACCCTCAGATGTGTGAGCTTTTACAGAATTTATGAAGATGTTCTGAATTTATAAAGGTTCTCTATTTGTTATTCAGATGTTCATTTGCTGAGGTTTCCACAAACTGCTTTAATCCAGCGGTGAGTCTGAATCTCAGCGTGTCTTTTTACACCACCGTGCCCTTTTGCTTTTGCCCAGCGGGTCCATGTTTACATTGATGAGGGTCCCCTACAGTGGTAGCTTGGCAGAGCCAGGATTTGAACTCACAACCTTTCGATTAGTAGTCCAAACAAATCACTTTCAGAAAGAGTTACAGTAATACCGAATTTATTAGCAACCTCGTTTTCAGCAGCGCGGCAAACGCGACATCAGCGTGGCTCCTGCTAGTCTGACGAACGGTGTGAGTCATTCCTCTCTCTTCCTCCCTCGTGCTGATGTGTGAATAATGTGTGACAAAAGAGATTGATTTTACAAGGCTAAATGCCGGATGTGCATCATATCTGGCAAGTCTGGTTAAATAAAGGTTAATTTAATAGAGCTGCCATTTTGTCACGTGTACTTAATGCCAAGTGTGCAGCTCTATTGGAAGCAAGGTATGATAAATGGCACGTCTGTGTCTCTGCACAGTTCTTTTGTCTACTTAATAAGCTGGTAACTCTGTATTGAAAACATTGTTAGGGCTGGCAGCCTCCCCAACTGGTGAAAAAGAAGCAATGGTGTTCTCGGGGGCTCCCAGCATGCCTTGCAGGTCCAGTATGCCAGGTTTATTTGCTTTGACCTCACAAATGATCTTCTGACTGACTGGACCCAATTCTGGACAATTTCAGGCAGTTATGGTTGCAAAGAGAGCGCCAATGCAGTCCATATTCATGCCCGTGGTTTTAGAATAGTATACTCATACAGCTGGTATCAGGTGTACAAATACATTTGGCAGTATAGCAAATGAAAATGTACGTTTCGATTTATGTCTAATGCAGTTATTATAGGATTTTTAAAGTCCCTATTTTCTTTTTACTCATTTTAAGTAATCCTATCAAGTGATCTTATCATGTAATCTTATTAAGCGTTTGGGTGTCACACCAGATACTGGATTTCACATTTCAAAATATCACACCGATTTTCTTGTTCGTAATGAATGTCTTGAAATAGGCTCATTCCCATGTAGTCATGCAGCAGGTGCTGTTATCCAGAGAGACTTACAACTGGTATGGTGTTACAGTGTACAACGCATAGATAGATGGATCTAGAATGATATTTAAACACAGTTATGTAGGTAGCTAAAAAGGCTGATGAGTGAAAGTGGAATGGATGTAGGTAATGCCCACAGCACCTCTGTAACAGCAGATAGTCCTACATCCATGGCTCTCTCATTCATAAATCCATCCATTCCCTCCTCCCATGTCTGCCCTGTTTGTTGAGATGGAAATACGTATTCAGCACAAGCCACCTTTTTTGCTTCTTTACAACATGGTGGTTTGGTCATTTCTTTCATTTGTATGTCACTGTCCCTCGTGTATTTTCTGTGCCTTTCAGCTTTCCTTTTCCATTATCACTGTGTTTTCACATGCTAGAGAACAAGACCATGAGCACCGAACATGATTGCAGGCTTACGTTCTTTCCCCTGTAGAAGAAAAACATTTTTTACAGTTCCGAATTTGATAACATGCTTAGCTGCTAGATGAGATCGTGGGATTTCTGATCAGATTTCAAACAAAGATAATACAAAGGTACACTTCGGGTGTAGTTAGCTATAATAAACCTAGAGACGTGAGATGGTTTTAATTGAATATTAAACCTTATTAAGGCAGCATTCTGGTACATTTACAGCTTGTACTTTAATCTGTCTGTCACAGTGGCTACTTAGGCTGATTGCTCAATGTTAACAAGACACTGCCTCATGCTGCTAGAACAGCCTCCACTCTCTCAGTTTCTGTGTGTTTGTCTGCATTTATGCACATTCAGTTCTAATGGTGTAGCCAGACACTGAGGTTGGATGAAAAGACTGGCTTGCAGTAAGTGTCCAAAAGATGCTCGGTGGTGTAGCGGTCACGGCCATGTGCAGGACACTGGAGGGGCACAAATGGGCACAGGGACCTTACCAAACCCCGACCCCTGCATCACCAGTCTCGCTTTCCATTCTTATAGTAATTTAGAGAAAGATCATAAGACTAGAGCTGGAAAACCCGGGGTGTTTGGAGGGTTTAAATCAAATCTGATTTTATTTATTATTATAGAGAAGACTGATTTAATAGGTTGTAGTCTTTGTTTTGAACCATTGTGATCGAACGTGACTTGAACTATTAATTATTAGTCTGCCTTTTGGTTACTGGGGTGGGTAGAAGCAGGAAGGAAGCAGCGATGTCAGAAAATAAGATCGTAAGTCATATTTTACTTTAGGCATGTATATGAGCTGGAATCTAATTCCACATCATCAAGGTTAGCTCAAGATTATGACGCATTATCATTATATCCTTCATTAAACGACTCTGTCCTTCATCAGTCTCACAGATAAAACAAATAAGAAATGGGCGACCCCAGGCTGACAGTAAAGTCATCCTAAAAAAGTACAAATTTGTAAGCCACTTACTGTGATGACTGATTTAAACGTGAATAAACTTGTGCATTATAGTACACTGGTATGATTCTCTTGTGGTTCACATCTTTGTCACTATAGTTACACTATAGCTATGTTATTTATCATTAGACTGAGAAGGGAGGTGATTCTGGTTACTCGCCCATATGAACGGGTCTTGGTTCGTGATTACGATTATCAGTTCCAAACCCTTGACTTGCGGTAGCTACACACCACTAGCTACATACTGCAGTCTTGTTCAAATGTGTGGGCACCCCCGGCCAAATGATGTGATTTTCCAAATGAAAATGCAAAGGTTTGGGCATCTTTCCATATAATCTGTGGTTTTTGCCTTGGAACTAAAGTCACCTGTTAATTTGCAGCCATACTGTATGCTTAAATTGTTCGGTCCTTATAAAGGAATACGTCTTTTAAGCAAAATGGCCAAACCATTACATAAGGGTGTATGTACTAAATCGTGTACTCCTGTCCGAAAACAAGGGCCAAGCCCAAAATGGCAAAACATTAAGCTATTTCTAGTATTTAATATTTTGTTGAACGCAACATCAATACATGTGAAGCTTTTTAATGGTCTAATAATAAACTTTTAACAGTAAACAGTTAGGGATATGATAGGATGGGAATGGATAAGATATTATTAATACCAGTTCCATTATCCGGTCTGATTCTTTATCGATTACCTTCTTGAGTCCTGATAAATTTCTGTGTTTGTGGGAGAGGAGTCTGTTTTGTTATCTATGATTGCAATGCTTCTTTTCAAAAAATGATTTGTTTTCATTTAGTTTTTGTTTTTCAAAGCTACATTTTGCTAAGCCCGATTATATGGCGTTAACGTTATTATAACATGATTTTTACCCTTGGCAATGGACGTGTTGTTTGGTTGGAACGCAGCGGCACTCACCTGTACAGTGTCAGATGCGTGGCATAACTAGAATTATGGCCCGTGTTGCTTTGAATGATGTTTCAGCTTATTGCTGGTGTTTGTTGGTGAAGGGATCTGTAAATGGCACTACAAGTGGCACGTTGCCCATCTTCCTTTGTGAAATAAAAGAAAAAATCCCCACCATGACTCATTCTTGTTGCAAGTTTCCAACAGATTAGATGAAGATGAGTTTTTGCAGTGTGCACCTGTCAGAAAAACACTCAGCGCTGATGGCTTCAACCACTCATGTTGTGTTTAAAGTGAGGCTAAATATCCTCTATGGGGTTTAAATCTGGACTCTGATTTAATGTAATTGATGGACTTGATGTCTAGCCACTTATTTGTAGTGTGTTGGAGCATAGGCCTGTTGAAAAACTGGGACTGTGGTAGCCTAGCGGGTAAGGTACTGGACTATGTATCACAAGATCCAGGGTTCAAATCCCACCTCTGCCAAGCTGCCACTTTTGGGTGCTTGAGCAAGGCCCTTGAATTGCTTGGCTTGTAAGACTGTATCAATAGTAAGTCGCTCTGGATAAATGCTGTAAATGTAATGTCATGTAAATGAAAAATATTTGGTCATTAGTCGTCTGAAACAACTTCACCCTTTTCAATTACCTCTCTGTAATATTCTCCTCCTCGCCAAAGCAATGACTTTTCCCAATGAAGCAGCAGTTCCAGCAACAACCTTGTCCTCCATGCTTAACTGTGGAAGAGAGTCACTTCTCGCCAGGTCTTCAAAGGCGCATCTCTGACGCGTCACCGTGCAACTCGTGATTCATCACTCCACACAATTCTGCCGAACTGCTCTGAACTTGCCATATTCTGCTAAAAACTTGGCACAACCACTATGTCCTTGATGTTTTTGTCTGAGAGCGGTAGCTTTTTAACACAATTTCCAGACACAAAACCTACTTCAGAGAACCTTCTGGCAATTGGTTTTCTTGAAAGAGTTGTTTTCTGACCCATTTTTTAGCCTGGCAGTTCAGTTTCTATCCTCGATTTCCTGGGGAGGGTTGCAGTAGCAACAGGCTGAGAAGCTCATCCCAGACTTCTCTATCCTGAGTCACAGATGTTCCACAGCCAACTGTGAGAAATAATCTGTCCAGTCGGTCCTGGGTTTGCCCTGAGGCCTCCTTCCAGAGGGACGTGCTTGGAACAGCTCCAGCGGGAGTTGACCTTTGTTGTATGTTGCCCAAACCACCTCAACTGGCTCGTCAATCTAAACGACCAGAGAAGTTTGGTATTCTTAGGTCACTGCTTTAGTACAATAAGCCAGTGTTTCCCAAACTTTTTAGCCATTGTACATATTTCACATTAGAAAAATCACAAGGCACACCATCAAAGAAAAATGTCACAAAAAGTATATTTATTGAAATATAATGAAAATCTGGTCTCAGTTTGCTTACTCAGTGTGAAACCTGGGCCTGTTTAGTTGAACACAAAGCTGATATCTTACTGCCCTCTAGTGGAAGAGAATGTAATTGTTCTGCCTGTCACTACATGCCGCTCGCTTAGAGAACCAATCAGGTGACATTGGGTAATCTTCCACTGCACACTTATGTGCCGTGGCACAGTGGTTGGCAAACACCGCATCAAGGCACATTGAACTTTTTACTTGTAATAGGTTTAAATGGGAAGAAAAATTTTGACGTGAAAATGGTTACTGTTGAAGTTATAAAAAATAAAGATATTATTTATACCTAAACATTTGCCAAACATTGCATTTTTTCACCAATTTGGAATCAAGACTTGAATCATTAAGCAGAATCTGAATCGATAATTCGTTGTTTTGAACCTCTTTGTACTATCGACATGTGACCCAACAACACAGAGTGCTGAGCGAGATAACGAATGCAGATGCTGAGAAAATTGTTGATAAAAATGTACAGCTTGTCAGTATGGGATTTGTTTGTCTTTTTTTTCCATTATCTGACTGATGTTGGGACACCATTGTGTTTAAACGGAAGATGAATGAGGATAGATGAACACACATTACACTGGACAGTGCTGCAAGCAGCGCGCCGAGCAGCAGGTCAGCCCAGACAATTGTCGTATAAATTCACATGACTGTTTGTTGACGAAGTGAAACGACCTATGGTGTAGAACTGCCGTTAGCTCATTAGCCGGAAGAGCAGCCATGCTTTAAACACAGTGTGAGCCCATTTTGGCTGCCTGCAGAAATGTTACAGAGATTTAACCCCAACAGATACTGAGTTCAATTCATTTAGTTATTATTAAAAATAATTGTGATATTAGAAGCTATCCCAGATGTTCTTTAAGCTATATGGTAATTATGTAATCAGTGGAAAAAGGATGTTACGTTATGGCGATAATATCGTTTAGCGTGATCTTCAGGGACTGATAATTTCTCTATGGCCTCTGGTAGCATGTGTTTTGGGGTGAAGACACACATTACATTTTTCTGACCTGCCTCAACCCCTTTGAGACCAATCCGAAAGGCTTCAGACAGGAAGCACAACCTAGGCTTAACAAGCGTGCTTGACAGTAATGTTTCATGAGTGCCCTTTGGAAAATAGAAGGGTCTTTTCCTATTTGAGCTACTTGTGATGTGACCCAGTCTGAAGCTTGTGTGTGTACACAAGCCGTACTGATGTAATCGGGACACTTTTCATTTGTATTCTGGATTAATTAGGCGGATCTGGTGCAACCTCCACTTGGCAATACATGTCTGGACTTTTCACTTCTGACCCAGTAAGGGTGTGTGTCTGTGTGAGAGAGAGACAAAGATAAGGAGAGACTGATTACTGGGCTCTAACATCCCGTGTTGCCCTTTTCCCTTATCACAAGAGAGGTGTCCATCTCTGACAGTACAAGGCCATGAAAACAATCCTCTCCCTCTGTCTTTCTTAATGACTTGTATCCTGTTACTCTTCACTTTACCTTCTATCTCTGATGCTGATTCTGATTTCGTACTCGCTGCAATTACCAGTCCGTCCCTTTTTCCGTCCCTATATGGCTCTCAGATCTAGGGCTTTCTCTCTTTCTCGCCCTCTAATGATAGAAGAAGGTGGTACCACCCGGTCAGTCATGTTGACCGATTACCTTCACTAATGAAATTTAATTATTAAATATCACAGTAGGGACTTGGCCCCAAAAAAGGCCTACAGGAAAGAGAGGGAGCAAGGGAGGAATGAGTCTAGGAACAGAGATGAACGAAAGAGGCCATGCATGCATGGAGGAAAGATAAATGATGACGGATGACTTCATCCGCTTTCTGATTCCCTTCCGTATTAAGCACCATAGGAAGTGTTCATTTACACCGGCATCCTCACAGTTCATTAGCACTGAGTGTGATCTGTGCTGAGTTTTCTGAACTCAATGGGTGTTCTGGGTCGTTCCAGTTAACAGCTGACAAACATGGCTTCACGTAAACGCATTGGACTGAATGAGTCATCCATTTGGAGTTTTAGGTCACGTTGAATACCACACAAGGGGCTGGATATACAGTACAGTGCGTATACATTTACAGCATTTAGCAGACGCCCTTTTCCAGAGCGACTTACAATTGGTACAGTCTTACAATCCAAGCAATTGTGGGTTAAGGGTCCAACAGTGGCAGCTTGGCAGAGGTGGGATTTGAACCCTGAACCTTTTGGTCCATAGTCTAGTATCTTAACCGCTAGAATACCACAGTCCCAGTATACGTTTTCCAGACAAGTTTTCCACATTGGATATGTTTCAAACTCCTTGTATTGCCATCAATCTACATACGATACACAATGTCAAAGCAAAATTGATTTTTTTGCAATGTTTTGCAAGTTTATTCCATTTTATACGACAGTTAGTGCCGACCTTACAGTCTGATTGGCTGAGAAGAGTTCCTTTGGCTTTTTCCACACCAAAATGGTATCGCTCCACTTCCATATTGCCAAGTAAAGGCAAGCTTTACGCACACAAAGGAAAAAAAACCGTAAAGCCCTTTTTCCAATCTTCTCTTGTCCAATTTGGATGAGCCAATGCAAATTGTAGCCTCAATTGTTTCCTGTTTGTAGATGACAGGAGTGGTACCTGGTGTGGTCTTACCCTGCTGTAGGCCATCTGCCACAAGGTGTGACATGTTGGCTACCTCAGTTGTAGCAATTAAGTTATTTAGGTTACTGTTTCCTTTCCTCTGGAATCAACAAGACATTTTCACCCAGAGACATGTTGTTCACTGGACATTTTCTCTTTTTCGGACCATTCTCTAGAAACCCTGGAGATCACTGTGTGTGAAAATCCCAGTAGATCATCAGTTTCTGAAATATTCAGACCAACCCGTCTAGCACCAACAACCTCGGCATGTTCAAAGTCACTTTAATCACCTTTCTTCCCTATTCTGATGCTCGGTTTGAACATTAGAAGGTCGTCTTGACCATGTCTATATGCCTAAATGGATCAAGTTGCCACCATGTGATTGGCTGATCAGATATTTGCGTTAACTAGCAATAAATAAATAGTGGCCATTGAGCGTATTTCCTTTGGAAGTTTCTCCAGTACTCCTTATCAGTATCATTCAAGCTCAGCCAAGCTGAATAGCAAGGGTCAGTGCACAGCCATTTTCAGGTCCCTCCAGAGTAGCTCTGTTGGTTCCAGGTCCAGACTCTTAATAGAGTTGTCTTGTCGAAATGAGTACCCTCGCCCCAGCCCGAGATCTTGGGCACTCTGGAATATGTTTTCACCCAGGATTGTTCTGTATTTTCCTGCATCCATCTTTCCCTCTGTCCTAACTGGTCTCCCAGGCCCTGCCGCAGATAAACATCCCCACAGCATCGTGCAGCCACCGCCGTGTTTGACTGTATGGCTGGTATTAATGAGGCGATGCTCAGGTTTCCTCTGTACACGCCTCTGGCAATTGTTCCCTGTTGGTGATTCCAAACACCTTCCATTTGAGAATGAATGGGCAATTTCTGTGCTGCAGAAATTTTCTTGTGTCCGTCCCCAATCTGTGTATGATGCAATCCTGTCTCGCAGGTCTGTGGACAATGTTCTTGAACTTATAGACTGGTTTGTACTCTGATATACACCACCAACTGTGACCTTAAATATGCAGGTGTGTACCTCTCCTAATGATGTTCATTTAGGTGGACTCCAGTGAAGCTGTAGAAGCATTTCGAAAGGGCCACTGATAGAAGCAGGATGCAAAGTATATTTCCAAAAATGTACAAAATATATTTTTAAAAAAGGCTTTTGTTTTGTCACTATGCTTTGGTACTGTCCACTGTTAGGTGCACCTATCTTGTTGGTCCACCTTGTAGATGTAAAGGCTGAGATTGAAGCTCATTGTTGCTGGACGGTTTGTGTTAGTCGTGTTTCCAGAGTAAGCTGCTGTTCTGTGGTATTGTTTTTTTTTGTAACTAATTTGTTTGTTCATAACCACATCTGAAATACCTATTTAAAAAAAGCTCAAAATGTCATTTCCTTCACCATGGTACTAAAATGGTCTGATGTTGTTACATATACAGTTGAACCTCGCTATCCAAACTCTCGTTATCTGAATTCTCACTATAACGTATGATAACCGTCCCCGCAACACGAACCGACAACCCACTATAACAAATGACAGTTGGTAAAATAACAGGAGTGTTCTGAAGCCTTCTGACCTTTACCTACCCCCTCAACTTTTGTTTTACTCAGTGAAACAAAACGTTTCTCTGCTTATCCTTTTTACATTGATTAAAAAACAAAGTGACCCATCTTTCCTCACTGTCATTTTCTATGAAGGCATTACATAACCCTCACCAGATCCTAAAATTCATTCCCTAAAAGTAACCTTATAAATATTCTGTAGCCATTTGTGGGAACAGTGCCTTTACTCCCTCCATTTGGTGGTGACCTTTAGAAAGGTAAAACCTTCATAAATCTGATGACTTGGAGCTTTTAGGTCTGTCTTAGCACCATGCCAAGGTGAAAAGACACTCGCAATCAGTTATAAGTGTGTTTACGAAAGGCCTACAGCTCCATCCATCCACCCATCCATCCAAAGGTGTAGCTGTGTATCTTCAGGACACGTTGTATGACGATGTTAAAATCTCTACTATGAGGACAAAACTGCACTAGTCTGGAACAAACCATGCTGTTAAGGCCCTGTACTTTGAACCAGAAGGTCCAAGGTTTGAATCCTACCTCGGCAAAGCTCCCACTTTTGCATCCTCGAGCAAAACCCTTAACTTGCAATTGCTTGGATCGTAGCATCCCAGTTTTAAGCTTCTCAGGATAAGTCTGCAGAATGACTAAATGGAACTGTAAGCAGCAGTAAGCCTCTTTATTATTATTTGCTAAAATAATATGCCACAATGGCTTCGGTCTACAAAAGGCTATCGGAACAAGCATTATTTTCAAAGCAATGACCTTTAGACAGATCACACACAACCTCATACTATATCAGGTACCAGACTTGGTGATAAAGGAGAGGATGGGGTTCGATTTAGAGATCGAATTATGTTTTTTGAAACTAAGTCACAGAACCGACATAGGGTCTACTTTATTCCAGTATGTCTAGTGTGTGTCCCTTTGGTGCAGTTACCCAAAAAAGGTCTATAAATAACTGCTGGAATCAGAATGTGATTGTACTAGATATGTATTGAAACAACTGGGTCGCACTCTTTTCCCCCAACATGGTAAAAATTCAACTCCAAACCAAAATGCTCCTGGACTCAAGCCCCAGTGATGAACCCTGTAGACATCACTGGGCGTTACATACAGACTATGTCTGAGTTAGGGGCGGCTGCTCCCAAAACTGCAACACTGAGTACGTTTACATGCACTTAATAATCTGATCATAGTTGGATTTCTGCAGTTATCTGATTATTCAGCTGGTCATGTATGCAGCATACTCCGATGTAGAAATCATTAAGAAGTCCGAAAAGGAGCTGGGTTTTATCCCAGTAATGGGATTACTCATTGCATGTGTACGAGTTACCCCATGCGCATGTGTAGGAGTGCTCCCCCACGGTTGCCAGCTCTGCGTATTTCTAATGACTTGGCCTTATTTGGCCTATTTTTCCATTGACTTTAGTGTTTCTCTTCAGTGAGGAAATTTAGGGAGGGTCTTCAAAGTTGGCTGTATTTTTTTTTCTTAGTATCCAACTAATCCCAAATACATTCTTGGTGGCAGTCAGTCCTTCAAAGCAGCTTTGCTTGGCATCATTATCCTGCAGTCGAATTAGGTTTTTTCCACTCAAAGATTTTCAGAGGGTATTCGGAAAAAAGTACCTGTTATCTTTAAGCAAAACCAAATAACAAAGTCCAAATGCTCTATATCCTCCACCATGCTTGAATGGTGGGTGCATTCCCATTCCTGTAGTTACAGTGGCTGTACCTGAAAATGGAATTGAATGGTTTACGTTGGATGGAATTGGTATCAGTATCACGCTCTTATTGTCGGTGCTGTTGTCAATGCTGTTACAAGCTTTTTTCTCTCTCTGCTAACAAGTAGCTAACATTACCTCAGCATTTTCAGTGTGGAATGATTATTGTTATACGATGTTAGTCAGCAGAAAATCCTCCAGATGCTCGTAATAAAGGCCGGATGAAGCACTTTTTCCCTGCAGTCTGTTCTGAATATTAGCTGGATGCTTCCCATTCACCCTCTTCGTTATATTAAGCATTTAATTGTCTAATGTGGCTGCAGTCCATTAATGGGGGATACGTCCATTGAAGCTATTTGTAAGGTCCTCCCAAAATAGGTTTGTGGTGAATTAAATTCATGGATGGAAATGTGGCTTGAAGCTTAAAGACTTCACAGAAATAAATTAAATATGAGCCTAATTTGGAGATATGATTGGGATTTCTTTGCTTTTACTGAGTCTTCAAAGTAATCCTGCAGCGCCACTGCTTAAGCTCTGTCCTAAATACTTGCACACTTGATAACGCTGCACTGGGATTGTTATCTAAATGGGCACTTATACAGTGTAGGGTCCAAAGGCTCCATTTGGGACAGGGCCTTTTTGTGTGCACCAGGACCAGGACTTGAAACTCGACTCTCTGCTTAACAGTGCACATAAAACTGACTCATGCTCGAGACTCGACTCAAACACACACTCTGTATGGACTCGCATGCTAAAGACTCGACTCGGGCTCACACACCCTAAAGACTCAAGAAAACATCTCAAAGACTAGAGACAGTAGCAAGATTCGACTCAACCTCACAAACTAAAGATTCAAGACTTGTACACTAAAGATTCAAGACTCGACTCAGACTCGCACACTAAAGATTCAAGACTCAACTCATACTCAAGACTCGTACACTAAAGATTCAAGACTTATACACTACAGATTCAAGACTCAACTAAAACCTACACACTACAGATTCAAGACTTGACTCAACCTCGCAAACTAAAGATTCAAGACTCAACTCAGACTCCTACACTAAAGATTCAAGACTCGACTCAGGCTCATACACTAAAGATTCAAGACTCAACTCATACTCAAGACTCATACACTAAAGATTCAAAACTTATACACTAAAGATTCAAGACTCAACTCAAACCTACACGCTACAGATTCAAGACTTGACTCAACCTCGCAAACTAAAGATTCAAGACTCGACTCAGACTCATACACTAAAGATTAAAGACTCGACTCAGGCTCACACACTAAAGATTCAAGACTCAACTCAGTCTCGCAAACTAAAGATTCAAGAATTTTACACTAAAGATTCAACACTCAACTCATACTCAAGACTCGTACACTAAAGATTCAAGACTCAACACGCTAAAGATTCAAGACTCGACTCAACCTCGCAAACTAAAGATTCAAGACTCGTACACTAAAGATTCAAGACTCAACTCATACTCAAGACTCGTACACTAAAGATTCAAGACTTATACACTGCAGATTCAAGACTCGACTCAGTCTCGCAAACTAAAGATTCACGAATTTTACACTAAAGATTCAACACTCAACTCATACTCAAGACTCGTACACTAAAGATTCAAGACTTATACACTGCAGATTCAAGACTCGACTCAGGCTCACACGCTAAAGATTCAAGACTCGACTCAACCTCGCAAACTAAAGATTCAAGACTCGTACACTAAAGATTCAAGACTCGACTCAGGCTCAAACACTAAATATTCAAGACTCAAGTCAGACTCGTACACTAACGATTCAAGACTTATACACTAAAGATTCAAGACTCAGCTCAGACCCGCACATTAAAGATTCAAGACTTGTACACTGCAGATTCAAGACTCAACTCAGACTTGCATACTAAAGATTCAAGACTCGACTCAGACTCACACACTAATAGAGACTAATAGAAAACTTTTCCCAGACTAGAGACTAAAGAATCGACTCAGACTCATGCGCTGGAGACTTAGTGATTCTGTGCTTCTCGACTTGGACTCAGACAGTAGAGACTCAAGACCCGACTCAGACTCGCATACTACAGACTAGAGACTCAAGATTCGACTCGGACTCAAGTCATGCTGGAGACCTGAGACTCGCCTCCGAATCACACCCTCTAGATTCGACTCAGACTAGCATACTAGAGATTGGAGACTCGCCTCACACTAGACTCTTCTGACCAGCTCGGTCAAATTCTGGTGCCAATTCGTAAAGTTGCGTTGGTTAGCGAGTGTCATGGAAGTAACTGACCTTAAACACACACACTTGTTCTGAGGGGCAGTGTGGAGACGCTTCGTGCAGATGTTGAAAATACACATTCTCAGCTCATTGATCCAAAGTCCTGCACACCCACACAGCCGGAGTGAAAGAACGTTCTCTTTCACTCCACCCACCTCCACACTCGCGTTCTCCATCACGTTCATGCCCTTCGTCAGTCTCTCTCCCGCCCGCCCTCTCCCCTCTACTCCTGCACTCTTTCTGTGCTCTCTTACACCGCCACCCTTTTCTAGCTCTCCTGTTCCATGTTCTCACACACACACACACACACACACACACAAAGTCATCCTATCTCTCTCTCTCTCTTTTCCTGTGCTCTCTCTCTCACATCCACACTCGGGCACACACAGTCATTCTCTCTCTCACCGGGGACCCTAATTAAGCTTTGCTGTTCTTTGATGTTGTCGCCTAGGCAACAGTCACCATGACGAGGCTGGCTTTTCCAGAAAAAAGCATGCGTATTGCTGCATTTACAGTGAATCCAACACAAGATCCCTGAAACACACACACACACACACACACACACACACACACGTGTTTGTCTTTCTATCATCATGGGGACTTTCCACTGACATAGACTACTGTACATAATTAATTTTACACCTCACCCGAACTTTAACCTTAGTAACCTAAAGAAATATTTTGTCTCTTTTGTATTTTCAACAGACACTTGCAGGTCATGTAAACAAAACCTTCTTCTGAGAACCAGCAAACTGTCAGCAATATCTGACATTTTTTACCCTGTGTGAATAGTTGGTCCCCACAAAGATATTCAAACTACACACGCATTCATATGCACACACCTTCCATTACAAAACATTTTATAGGCATTTATTTACTCTGGCAGTCCTGATTTGACTAAGAACACACCTACAGATGTCTAGAGCCTACACGGATGCAAACGCACTCATACCTCGACTGCATGTACTGTACTCAATATACATGAGTCATATGACAGGTCCCAGGACTCAGCCATAACCGATTAAATTTCTCCTGCTGTGTGTGTGTGCGCACTAGATGGAGGGAAAAGCCCTCGCCTCTTTTCTCACAGCAGCTAAACAAACCACTTCAGCGCTCGCAATTATCGCTAAACGCAGCCGAGGCGGGAGGCAACACGATCAGCTTACCGTTCGATGGCCAGCACGTGTAGAGCAGGATGTAAACTGACTGTCGGTGATATAACTGTCTCAGGAAAAGTAGTATGTTTGTGTAGTCTGTTTGGATTCTAGGAAACATTCTAGGTCACATTTTTCTCCTACTGCGACCACCAGTAATGGGCTCCTCTTATCTTATAAGGTCTGCGTAACGAGTATTTTGATTAGTGGACTGAAATTGTTCATTTGAACAGCATTAAAGGCATTTATATGTAGATTTATGTCATTGGGCAGACACCCTTATCCAGAGTGACTTACAGTTGTTAAGGGTCCTGCACTGGGGCAACAGTGGCAGCTTGGCAGAGGTGGGATTTGAACCCTGGACCTTCTGGTCCATAGTCCAGTACCTTAACCGCTAGGCCACCACAGTCCCAGGCATGATGACTGATTGTATTTAGAGGGTAAGCGGTCATCTCTGATGGTGGGGCTTTCCGATGAGGCCATTTATGTCCTGTGGAGTGTCTGGCTGGAGGTCCTGACTGAACCCAAGTCAATGTGCTTTTTACAGTGGAGCATTGTCTCAAAGCAGCTTTACAATTTTAGATCATCTTCTAATACCTACACCCAATCCCAAACTGAGCAAGCTTAGGGTGACAGTGGCAGGAAAAACTCCCTAAATGTTGTAAGGAAGAAACCTTGGGAGGACCAAGACTCAGAAATGGACCCAATCTCCTTGGGTGGTGTAGATGATAAATGTATGACTGAAACTAATGTATCTAGTCAAATAAGTCTTAGGGTAAAAATATGAATATCGGCATTATTTGGTCTGATACAGAGAGTCACTTTAGGAGTCCTCGGCAGGAGTCCTGTTTATGGTGGGGATGGAGCTGATGTTGGAAACAACTTGAGTGGAGCTGAGGCGGAGGAACATCTTAGTGGAACTGGTACCGAAACACAAGCTCAGAGAGAAAACAGAAATTGTAGTTAGTTATTGATTAAGAGTGAACAGTCTATTAACAACCACTGATGCCATGTGTAGCATGAGACTCCGGCAACATTAGCTATAGCAGCATATCCAGAAAGAGGAGAACCAGAACCCATGGCACATTTTACTCAGAAAGAGCTTGGTTAAATGATATTCTGTTGTGTTGTGTTACTTCTGAAGGTAAACAACATTCAGCAGGGCACCAACCACTGCATTTTTGGGACCAGCAGCCCACAACCCAACCTCAGCTCGCCAGAGGTGCTGATTTGCGGTGCTAGCAATGCCGGCGAGGAGAGGTTTGAGTCAGGCATTGCCAGAGGCTCTTGTGCTGCAGCACTCCTCTGGGGTAGGGCTTGGTCTGTTATGTAGATCAGGGGTTCCCCTGTTATTTCTATTTTGGGTCATTGTTGCACCTCGTATTTAGCTGGTGGATTACCCTGGCGTTCCTGTAAAATTCCTTAATACATTTTAGAATTCATTGTTCCCTTTATGACTGCATGCTGCCCGGGCCTCAGGCGGCGAAGCAGCCCCAAACCACAATGCTTCATCCATCGTACTGTGAAGTGTAAGCAGTCTGCCATTCTCCTTTATGAGCTCATGCTCACTCTCAGACTAGCTTAGAGCGATACATTCATTCGGCACTTTCAAAAATGGTCATTATTACTAATAAAGACTGTCAGTGGTGGAGTGTTGATAGGGATGACTACTAGTCATACAGTAGAAGAGCAACCCTTCAACAGCTGACTAGTTGATTAATGAGATTGAAACTGGGCCATGTGGAGTGGTGAGCTAGCTGTCGAGATAATATCCATCAGTTTGTCAAAAATGGTGCAAAAGAAACATTTATATAAACTCACCAGCCACTTTATATTACCTGCTGGAGTTCAAACCAAGCATCCGTATGGGGAAGAAAGATGATTAAAGTTACTTTGAATGTGGCATGATTGTTGGTGCCAGATGGGCTGGGTTTAGTATTTTAGAAACTGCAGATCTACTGGGATTTTCACACTTTGCCATCTCTAACGTTTACAAAGAATGGTCCGGAACAGAGAAAATATCCATTGGATGGCAGTTCTCTGGGGGAAAATGCCTCGTTGATGCCAGAGGCCATACTGGTTTGAGCTGATAGAAAGGCAACAGTAACCTAAATAACCACAGCCGAGGTATGCAGAAGAGCATCTCCTGAATGACCAATGGGTCAAAACTTGAAGCAGATGGGCTACAGCAGGATGAGACCACACCAAGTGCCAGTCCTGTCAGCTTGAGCTCATTAGACAGTTCTGACGGCAACAGGAGGGACAACCTGGTAATTGCAAGGTTTGCCTAATAAAGTGTCCAGTGAGTGTAAATGGGCTATGGTGGTCTAGTGGTTAAGGTACTGGACTATGGACCACAAGGTCCAGGGTTCAAATCCCACCTCTGCCAGTCTGCCGCTGTTGGGTCCTTGGGCAAGACCCTTAACCCACATTGCTTGGATTGTAAGATTGTACCAATTGTAAGTCGCTCTGGATAAGGGCGTCTGCTAAAATGACATAAATGTAAAATGTAAATGTGTTTAACTGATAATATGTGTTATTAGTTATTAGAGAGCTGTGTGCTGCATCCACACATCAGTAAATGTGTCAGATTAGTATAATTGTATTATAATTATATTAATTACAGGGATTAATATAGCAGATTTAAACATAACGGAAATAACATGGAGGCAGACCCAGAATTAAGACGGATCCGTTTGGGTGATGGACTGTTCTCAGCACAGCAGTGACACTGACATGGGATTTAGATTACAGTGTGTTGTACTGATCTGAGGGTGACATTATTAGACACATGCGTTACTGGTACAGTTAGAAGTGTAGTTGTTTGTTCCAAACACAATTTTTGATTTTCTTCCTCTATTTCTCTGTCAGTGGGAGTTCCTAAATGAAGGATGCTCTTGGCTGGATGTTGGCTCGGTAATTGAATGATGAAACAGTTTGTAAGAAAGTGATCAGTGAGTCTAGATGAGTGCTGTCAAAGGATTTCATCGCATTAATTGCCCCAATAACAACTATTCACATTTTTGCTTGTTTGTAGCTGACACTAAGGAAATCATTTTCTCTTTAAAAGCACTTCACAGCTGTATGAATGTGAAGCCTAAACTTCAAAGAATGCATTTATTACTTTGTTATAATCCGGTAAACACAAAGGGACACAACAGTGATTACCAGAATAATTCCTTTTAATACAGTCTATTCATTTATGTAGGTGCTTGTATTAGAAACAGCCTGAGCAAGCTGTTTTCTCATATGCCATGTGGTGGGACTGTGAAGGTCCAGGGTTCGAATCCTACTTGTGTCAAGCTGCCACTTTTGGGTCATTGAGCAAGACCCTTAACCCTTGGATTGTAAGAGTGTGTCAGTTGTAAGTTGGTCTGGATGACTAACTGTAAATATGCCAGGCATGTTGTCAATCCACATGGTTACATTGGACTGTCACACAGTAATGAGCAAAGCCATATAAGGAAGTGTCCCAAATTGTTTGCATTTCTGTTACCTACAGGCTAATGGTGCTGTGTATGTAGAATGTTGGGAATAGTGATTAAGGGTCCGTTTAGGACACACCGTGGTACTTCAGGTGCCTGGTCAAGTTTTGAAAATGTGATTAACAGAGTTTTTAAGAAATACTATCAGAAGTATTTTACATTCTGTTCAAGTGACCAATCTAAAGCCAGACATTGAAGACTTTATTCAAAGCGTCTCCATAATCCTTTCATAAAAGAACAAATAAAGACAGTTTGAGCCATGTCTGAAACATGATCAGAATGGAAAGGAGCCTTCTGAAGTGAGTTGTTGCTGTGATTGAGTATTATTAGTAATACCCATAGCTCTAAAGATGATTAAACGGAGTATTTACAAGAAGAGCGTAAGAAGTAGGGAAATCGGTGTACAATCCAATAATTGCGTTTTAAATCATGAAAATGAGAAAACCTGGCAAAACCAAGCCCATATACAAACTACAGGACCAAGCATCTAAAACATTTATTATAAACTTTGTGAAATCCCTTTCAGAACATTTGCATCATATTACAGGCAACTGCCTTCAAAGCCAAAAGATCAGACCAGTTTTTAATAGAACCCTTTCTACAAAAACATTACATTCCCCATGTCTCTGCAGATGAAACACTATGCTTATGTCTGCAATTAACAATGGAGGACTTAAGTAAGCAGCCTTTAGTCTCAAATCTAACATGACCCAGGCAATGGACGTCAAACCTTGCAAACACACAAAGCTATAAAGCTGCTGCAGGCTTGTGTTTGTAATTGGAACTTGGGTTTCACACTGAGGTTATTGAAGTCATTTATTGTCTATACAATAAGCCAACAGCAAAAAACAAGGATAAATTTGTCATCTGTCAGATACTTGTAAGTTGGAACGAGTCATGAGGCTGGAGTACCCTCAGTCACCCCTCCTCTTTGCCTTATATATTGGACCACTTAGTCAAATGGTTAAACTGAGTAATTACATCAAGGGAATATAGCAGGACCTGGACATCAAATATGAATTTTTGCTGATGATGTTTTAATTTATTTAAGTAATACTTCTTGCTTCTCTTCCCTGCCTTATGTCACTTGGCTCTTATTCAGGCTGGGGGATCAATGCACAAGAAAAACAAATAGTGGTCTATTATTATGACCCTCCGCTAAACTTTAGATAGATTTAAAAGCTTCGGTTGCCCACAAAGTTATTTAAAAAACATTATCTACAGTCAATAAGGCTTGCCTCAAATGTCTTAAGCTTCAACATAAAAATTGATATAGCTACACCGTGTAGACAAACAAACATGGGTATTGGTGTGGATTTTGCCCTCCACCTTTGCTGCTACAACAGCCTTTGGTCTTCTAGCCAGCCATGTTCTCAATCAAATATGACAACCCAATTATCTGTGGACATTGTTTAATGACAGCAGGGCAGAAAGCTGCTAAGTGACTTGGTGGAAGCGGAGACCTATAAATGTGTCATATTAAGAGTCACTGGGTATCAGTACAGCCCATTCTACAGAATCCAGAAATGTTTGCTTTATATTATGATCACATTCAGTGGTTTCCCTGTATATGGAGGCAACTCATTCTGTGGGACTGTGGTGGCCTAGTGGTTAAGGTGCAGAACTATGAACCAGAAGGTCCAGGGTTCAAATCCCACCTCAGCCAAGCTGCCACTGTTGGGTCCTTGAGCAAGACCCTTAACCCACAATTGCTTGGATTGTAAGACTGTATCGCTCTGGATAAGGGCGTCTGCTAAATGCTGTAAATGTAATTCTGACTACAGTCAAATAGAGAAGTTATACAAAAAAACATTGATGTGTTAGTTAGTCTTTCAAGAGAAGATGTGGCTGATGCTAGACATCATCAATATTTTCAGAAGTAGCTGCAGTATGTAAGTGGATGTTAATCTGTTCTCGTTGTTTCCCTTTTTTAGGTTTGTCCTTTGACTTTCTACCAATATAACTCTTGAGTGAGGCTTCAATAAATTGGATCGCTTTGCTTAAATAGAGTTGTCTTGTTGCATAATTGGCACACCTTTGCTTCCATTAGCTGTTCATCTTTTTTAAAAATCTGTTTGTCTTCATATGATGGCTTTTCTTTGGCTTTTGTCATTTGGACAATTACTGTAAAGCTCATGCATTATAGATTATTCATTTGAAAATTTCTCCACGCTCCAAAATATAAAACAAAAAAACCCCACAACACATCTACCCCACCCAGCTGTAGAAATACATGTGCACACCTGATCAGTTTGAGCGCTACAGACTCAGCTACATGATATGATTAACTTTGAGACTCCCGGCGAATCTCATGACTCATGCCCAGGAACACATGGAACTAGATTTCAACGCTGACCTGGGACAGCTCTCTGCCGGTAAGCCACTCCGGTTCACTTAGCGAAGAGAGGTTTGAGTCGAGTTTCAAGTGTGTCTCCAGTTGTCAGAGAGTCTCTCCGGGTGAACCCGCTGTGACGCCTACATCCTAGAAAGCAGTTAAATTATGAAAATGGAGTTGGAGCTTCTACACCGCTCAGCCGTAACTTTAAAACCTCTGACAGATGAAGTGAATAACAATGACAGTGTGATTCTCTGGGCAATGTTCTGCTGGGAAACCTTGGGTTCTGGCGTTCATGTGGATCTTACTTTTAGGCACGTACCGCTTAAATATTGCTGCAAACCAAGTACACCCTTCATGGCAACAGTATTCGGTAGTTGCACTGGCATTCTTCGACAGGATAATGCGTCCTGTCACACTTCAATAATTGATTATGGATGGTTTGAGGAACATGAGTTCAGGTGTTGCCTTGGTATCAGTTTCCTAGTTCTCAGGTCGATCGAGCATCGGCAGGATGTGCTGGACAAACAAATCCTGTCCATGGAGGCCCTACCTCTCAACGTGTAGGACTTAAAGAATATGTTGCTAACATGTTGGTGCCAGATACCGCAGGATACCTTCGGAGAACTTTGGGAGTCCGTGTCCTGATGGGTCAGAGCCTTGGTGGCACAAGTACACCTCATATGGGGTCTGTGCCACCCCACCCCCAAAAAAATACGGGGCATTGTCTGCTCTGATGTCCGCAGAGCAGATTTCCAAGTTAACTAAAATTAAAAGAACACCCTCACTGGGAAAAATCTGGATATAAAATTACTTAAAAGGTTACTTTTACTCAAAAAGAGTAGGCACTTATTACACATAATGAATCATTATTATTCTTTTGTAAGGATGCGTGTCTACTCTGTTGGGATGTTAAAGGAAAATGCCCAGCTTGTTTGATTTTCTAGCTAAATGTCTTAAAGAAAAAGGAGCCAAAAAGCTATCAAAGTGACCCCAGAGAAAAGGAAAACAGCTATAATGTAAGTTAATTTTTAGCAAAATAAATACATGAAATGAATCTCTTTATTCTTTTGGTCTGTGTGTGTGTGTGCTGGGGAACAGCTTTTATTAGATACTCCTAGGGGGAACTCCAAGGAAACAAGGTTGGGAACCACTGACCTACACAATACTAGGTGGTTTTCATGTTATGCCTGATTAGGTGCAGAAGTATTTATGGTAAGTCTGATGGTCTGAAGGTACTCTTTAGTGTGCTGCTCATCACATTTCCCTATTGGGGACTCCCCATCTATTCGCTAAAGCTTTTAATCCTCCAGGGCATGCGGATAAATACGTGAACAGTTCTATTCGCAGAACCACAGCATGCGTTACAAAAGTATGTCGTCTCGTAGAAAATATTAAACCTCCTTTTGAAACCTCTGTGTGTTCATACAGTTTGTTAATTAGGTGTCCCTTGATTTGCCTTTTCAGTTACTCTGCGTTGTGGCAATATAATGGAAAATGTCAATTCTTAATTTCTCCGTCAGTGAGTAATTACTACGTGCACCACGACCTCAATGTCAGATAAAATTCTAATTTTTCCTCTTCCAGCTGTTCGTCATAGATAACGGCGCAGATGACTGGCGGATTGCCATGACCATGGAGAGGGTGCTGCTGATCGCGCTGGAGTTGCTGGTCTCGGCTGTGCACCCGGTGCCCGGCGACTTCAAATTTGTGTGGCGCGCCCGGCTCGCCTTCACCTACATCCCCTCGCAGACGGAGGCTGACTTGGACATGGTGCTTTCCGTGCCCATGTTCCTCCGACTCTACCTCATCGCCCGCGTCATGCTCCTCCACAGCAAGCTGTTCACCGATGCCTCCTCTCGGAGCATAGGGGCCCTCAACAAGGTTAGCATCGGCATTGAAGGCAGCTATTATTTCATTTTTAAAGCTTTGTACTGATTATAGACTTAAAATATCCATGTGTGCTTAGTATGAGTGGTGAAAGTTGATAGAAATGTGAACTATTTAGTTATTTAACATTTGTTTCACATTAACGTCATATTTGAATGAGGGCTGATTAATATCCACATTACTAACACAGTATTTTAATGCCAATCATTTCTAAAATCTCATTTACAAGCATCTGTACATATGGGCTGTGTCCTAAATGGTCCCAAATCACTATTCCCCATCCCCTCCTTCAATCTATGCAAAGCACTAGGCTATGTAAGGGAATAGGGAGCAGAATTGTTAAGGGTACCTAAGAATGGATATGTTTGCATTAAAAATCACTCTGGTGATCAGTGCTTTTAAATGAAAAAACAAACATTTTCTTTCGTGTAAAAAAGGAGCAAGCAAAAAGAAAAAAACCTGTACAATTAAGACATATTTGAACCACTTGACAGCACTTATTTTAATGTAATAGTGCCTTTTAACAAATGGTTTTCCCTGCTGATTAGAACAGTTGCTCCATGCAGTTGTTGTTGTTGACTTTGTTTTGTCTCATGTCTCCATGTTGTGTCTGGCTCTTCCTTCTTTTTCTGTTGCTGGGCTTCCATCGCTGCCTCATTTCTCATGAATCCAGTCTGACAGAGGAGTCCAGCTTCTGCTGAATAATTTGCTCGCTTCTACTGATGTTGCATATTCGAAGATTGGCAGAATTTCTGCTCTGCGTAACTGAACGAAACAGAGTTAATGGTGCAGACTGCAGAGGGTGCGATGGAGTAATCATTTTCTATTTTCATGATTGATAAGCATGCAGAGGAGGTATACAGTTTCAGTTGTGGCCTAAGGGATGATACTGGGTTTTGGATCTCCAGAAAGTCAGAGAAAGGTCAAGATACGATCCATATTTGATGCATGTAGAATATAAAAATAAGATAAAGCCATCATAGTATGAGCTCCATTCACTACATCTAGTGGCAACAGTCCATTATTATTAAATGTCAGTAGAAAAATGTAACAAAAAACTCAATGAACAGCTCTTGGCCAGACTCTGAAAACGTTGTGATGAATTCTGCGGCTTAAACAAACTCTAATCACACATCTATATATATATGTCTGTCTAGAAAAAAAATCACTAGAACTCAATCAGATAAAAAGCTCTTGGGAATATCTGCATCAGTGCATGAAACATGGAACGAGACAGCCTCAAAATCTAGCCCAAGTTAGCGGACAAGTTGGGTAAAACTGACAGGAACGCAGACCTGTGGTTTGTGATTTCTTTTGGATCATAGTATAAGACCAAATTGCTAATAACATTTCGATTTTGTCTTGCGCTTACCAGCCGTGTGTCCCCTCCGTGATTGCTTGGCCGGCTATGCCTGGAGGCGAGGGGGTCAGGTGTTATGAGCTGATTTACATATTATACTGGATACAGCCGTCAGATTTCAATCTGGCTGTGACTGCAGACACGTTTGAACATTAAGAATAAATGCACGTGCTTAAAATCTTATCAGAATACAATTCCCATATTCATAAAACGTCTGTGTAAATGGGGGCTCAGTCTCAATACATTATTGAAATCCTTACCGGAGAGACGCTGGGGTTGTTAAGGTTACAGGTGATGGAACTAAGTATTAGACCAAATATTGAGATAGCATGATAGGTTCGTTCAATAGAATTGGGCATACTATGCCACAGGAGCTGTGCTGCAGAACTTCTGGCATCAGGGATGCCCACAATAACTACACCCGGTGTATTCTATCTGTAACTAAACTTTATTAATGATGTAAACTATTACACTACATTTTGTTTTTAAGTTTGAAGTTATAGAGGGACATGCACAGATAATCAGTCACTCTGACAAAACGAGATGAAATCATTTCAAATCGATGTCCTGTGTCCAATGAGACGTTTCGTGAAGTATGAAGCAGTAAATTTACCAACCAGATGGTCATAGTTTTGAATACAGCAATTTCATGGCACAGGATTCCAATTAGCTTGTAGTTATGCAGAGCCAGACATCATCTCTGCATAAAAATTGTCTGGGGAATGATTTCTTAGTTAGTATCCCGGACCCACACCACAGTAGTCTGCGCATTTTAACGTCAGCAGGAGTAATGTCAATAAATGCAAACGTCCTAAACCAGTTTACAGATGTTGTTTCAGAGATACACCATTTAATTCGGTTTAATGTGTTCGATGGCTGATGTCCTGGTTATTTTAGACATGGCCAAGTCATTTATTCTTTCAACATCACATTTACAATTGATTAGAGATGCACTGATTGCAATTTTTTTGCAATTTTAAACATATGCTCTGTTACAGTTCGCCATAATAAAAACCGGGCGAACCGTGAAAACAAAAGTAAAAGGGGTTTTAGGACCCAATTGCAGTTAGCTCCAGATGGAAATGGTGAAACAAAAGTTTAACTAACTAATAAGAAACTGAAAGAAGTAAATAAAACAACGAAAGGAAAACGATAGCTGTGACTGAGGATTGAACCCTGGGCGCTAGTGTTGGTAATGGCTGTATAAACCAAACGTGCCACTCAGCCACTAAAGATAAAAGGGAAAACAACTTAAACAAAAGGGAACGCTGTAAGCACTCAACACACTTATGGCGCAGCTCCGTAGCTAGTCTGCGTCTGCGCAGAGCAACAGTACCCGAGCAGAGCGTCACGAAGACGAATCAAGGGTCTCCCTCAGCTGTGGGAGCATGATTCGGACACGGAAGGGAAAAGGACGAGGCTGAGTTGGCAGCACAGCATCCTTTTCGAGCGAGATATTGTGGGGAGCGCTACTTCGCATGATCGCTTTGAGGAGGGGTGACTTAAAGCCCAAAGGGCTGCCGGCAAACAAGAAAGAAGGTGCGGGGGCTCGCGTATTGCCGCAGTGAGCAAGCCAAATCCTCCAAGGGATGGTGAGACCACAGGGATGGCTAGGGGAAACGGATCGGGTCAAGTCAGATTTATTTATATAGCGCTTTTTACAATGGAGCATTGTCTCAAAGCAACTTTACAAGTTTAGATTATCTCCTAATAACTACGTCCAATCCCAAAGCGGTATCCTGCCCTACACTATCAAAAACTATGTCCTAGCCTTCACCTCGGGCTTCTAAGCAATACAATTGCTGGCGGTCTACAAACCGCCAGCTACACCTCTTTCCCTAACGACAAAAAAACGCGATATAATGCACGCTCGTGAGACGGGTGAGGTCACGGGACCGTTCAATGATGCGTCAACCTGACTGAGCTCAGTTGTGCTTTTACATACAAGAGCCAGCAGGTGTTGCTGATCGTGCAATCAATGCTAAATAAGCACTGGAGCATGCACAATCGTCCCAAGCGTGCCCAGGATAAAATGAGTCGACACTGCCCTCTAGCATCATACGACGGTAATCAGCACGACTCCTAACATGATCGGCTGGTTCCAGTTTTCTTTCTGTCTAGGAATTATGAATCATACCATACAGAAACAATTTTGTTTAATGGAAAATTACTCATTGCTATAGAAAGATTGTGCTCAGCGCTCTCGCTGGCTGCTTCTTCCTCTTTGTCTTTGTTAGTTTTGTCAAATTCTGCATGTTCAGTGTGGTGATGCCGTTTTAAATTGTATAAAATTTGTTGTCCATCCTAGATGCCTCAGAGCCCAGAGAAATCGACGCTGCTTACTGACAGGGTTAACATGAGGCTTCTTTTTGGTACTGTAACATTTTAAGTGGCATTTATGAATGTACCTCCGAGTTGTAGTGCTTGACAAAGGTTTACCAAAAGTAATCCCTTGCCAAAGTTATATCAGCTATTGACAGCTATTGAAAATACAAAGCCCTTCCAATCTCTAATGGAAACTTCCTCACTGCTAAAGAAAGATTTTTCTTGGCTCTGCGCTTTTGCTGGCTTTAGCTTTAACCTCTTTACCTTTGTTAGTTTTGTCAAATTACACATATTCATCAAATTACACATATGCTGCCATATAAAATTTGTTGTTATTCCACGACTTATTCGCTGTGCATGTATTGCAAACGTTGAAGACATGGCTGTGTCCAAGATAAATCCCTTCTCCCTCATTAGTATCCCTACTCCCTCATTAGTAATGCATTATTTAGAGAGAGACTGTTGAGTTGACTAAGTAGCACTTTAAACACATCTGAAATCTAATACTTCCTCACCATGAACGTGCATCAGCAGTCGTCTCGTAAACAAACCCATGAGTGCCTGAGCCGTGTTTAAAGCTCTGTACGCATGAACCGAATTCTGAATTAAAGTTAGTAAAAGTACTGTGCTGCTCATGTGTGTCTGTGTGTGTGTGTAAATGTGACCAGCAGAGAATCAATTATTTGAGACTGGTCACCGGTTATGGTCGGTCACACAAAACAACAAGCGGTTCCGGTCACAGGCTGATCGATCGGTTTGTCCCTACTATTGATTGTCAGTGGCATAAGATGAAAAAGACCATGGTAGTGAGACACCCACATGTTCACATCATTGCATCACTTATTGGGACTCCACTGAACTCTGTGTGGCTGAACTAAGCAAAAGACTATCAGCACAGAGGCCACTGAGACAATTACCATCAATTGATGTTAAGCAGCACATAGACTCAAAGGTCAGGAGGAAAATATTTATAAATGTTAGGTGAACAGTGCTGCCTCAACCCAGGGCTACCATGACCTATCAGGTTCTGGACTGGAATGGACAGTTCTGTCCTCAAGCACATCTTGCCCCTGGCACACGGTAACACCCCATCCTGTTAATTGTGCTTGAGAGGGGCTCAGTTCCCAGGGTTCCAGGTTAAAGAATATAATAAACCCAATAAAGAATGTTCCAGTCACAGAGGTTCTCTGTAGAGGAGCTCATCCTGGAACATTCAGATTGGCTACTAGCATCCATGCATAATGTAATGGAAAGTGATGGGAAACTCAGTGCTGGTTTTACGTTTCTGACGAAAGAAATGAAACCTGACAGAGCTCAAAAAGAGTACACATTGTTTTGCCAATCCTAAAAAGAATGGGGGACTGCATGCCATTACAGATCTACACACTTGAACATACATCTGATACCACTGAGACCAATTTATCTTCTTTGTCATACCAGATTTAAATGAGTTAATTAGGCAGATTGTTATTTTTATGTCCCAGTCCATCTTAAACACTGGCAGTACCCTAAATTGCCATTTGCAGACACAGCTTATGAATATTGATATTCCAGATCTGCCCATCACAGTTTTGTCTGGGACACAGTGTATGCTATACATTTGCATAACTGATTTATACCACTGTGATGCCATCTATATGAGCAGTGGTGCCACTGGGACTGCCGTTAATGTGGTTGGTACAGTGGTGAATGCCTGAATGTATCAAGTTATCAGAGCAGGAGACTGAACAGCGCATGCTTGGCAGCTCGGAGTCCATGGAGAGATCGATGCCTGTTATGCCAGGGTGCTACCAGTGGGAGAGTTTCATTTCACAAGGTCATAATGACAAACGCATCCCTGACTGGGTGTAGAGTATCTATATGGGCAGATTGGTCCCCAGCCCATAGCCAGTGCTACAAAGTTTGTCTGGAATTACTGGCAGTCTGCTTGACTTTCAGGCACATCCTTCCTGTGCTAACTTTTAGTTAGGGTGGACAGTACGCAGTGATGCCTTACATAAATTGGGCGGACGGGACGTCGGTCTCGCCCACGCCCAAGTTCCACTTTGATTAATTTGCCGATTTTTGTGGCATTTTGTTTCCGTGGTGAGGTGACTTGCTTGAATGAATGAGCAGTTGTGCTACAACAGCTGTAGACCATTCCGACTTCTGTCAAGCTGAGACTGCAGTGGACACAGGGTCACCAAAAGTGCACAGATGAAGATTGCAATACCTGATGAATGCTCTAAAATTTCAATTTCTGCCTTGTCACACAGATGGCAGGGTCAGAATTTGGCCTCTACATCATGAGTCCACGGAGCCAAAATGCCTTGTGTCAACAGTGGAGGTGGTGTAATGGTGTGGGGGATGCTTAGTTAGCAGCCTAATTAAGTATTGTTGCTGACCGTGTGCACCCCTTCAGGGCCACAATTTACCCATCTTCTAATAGCTACTTCCAGCACAGTTCCATGTCAAAAAGCAAACGTGTTTGTACCTGGTTTCATGAATAATGAGTTCAGTATTGTTTCCAGACACCAGATATGAATTCAATGGAACATTGTTAGGATGTGGTAGAACGGGAGGTTCACAGACTGAAAGTGCAGCTGAAAAATCTGGAGCAATGGCATGATGAAATCATCACCTAATGAGGCAGCGAGAAAGTTTTCCAGCATCTTGTGGAATCAATGCATGAAGAATTGAGGCTGTTTGAAGAATTGAGGCTAAGGGAGAAAGTACCCAGTATTAGTGTAGTTTTCATAATAATGTGGATTTATTGCTACAGACTGTGGCAGTGCAGCAGTTAAGGTACTGGTTTATGACCCAGAAGATCCAAATCCCACCACCACCAAGCTGTCACTGTTGGTCCCTTAAGCAAGGCCCTAAATCTACAATTCCTCGGATTGCACGTTGTACGACAGAATCAGTCGCTCTGGATAAGGGCGTCTGCTCAAAGACTAAATGTAAATGCATCACTAGGGATTGAACTAGCATTCTTCAGACAAAAGGGCTGAACCTCTTCCATTGCCCCACTCAAGAACTTTCCTGTTTATCCAGCTAAACCCTAAATTCCCTAAATCTTCCAAAGACGATACACATAATCCAGTCCAGTTGGTGGTGATAATGCACCAATATGGAATGCCAATCGGCATAAAAGCCAGAAGAAGAAGAACTAGGGAGTGATTATAGGCATGTTATATTATATTATATCATACAAGTCTATGTGTAGAAACCCCTTAAATCTTGGCGCCGCTGTCCCAGTTTGCCTCAGTGACTATAGAATTTCACTTTATTTTCACTTATTTTATGTCTTTAGATTTCAATTACTTCATGTATGTATTGACTGTTATTACTGTACTACATTCATTTGCTTTATTCATGCTTTTAATCGTTAATTACATACTAATATAGACGTAAAAAACAATTGGGAGTCGGGAACAGATTAATCCTATTTACATTACTTCTTATGTGGAAGTTTGATTCCAACTAAGAACAAATCTGAGGTCAAGCCACGTTCTGGAATCAATTAAGTTCGAATTCTGACGTTCCACCATATGGAGAGACATTGTGATTAGAACATCTCGAGTGATGACAACTACCCTTCAGTTACTGGAACTGTGGTGGTGCATTTGCCACTGCTGCCACTGTTGGGCCCTTAATCAAGGCCCTTAACCCACAATTTGGCTTTGTATCTTAGAAGACTATCAGATACAAGTCGCTCTGGACAAGATCGTCTACCAAATGCATGAATATATAAATGTAGGTAACAACATAGTCCGTCCTCTGCCTCAGCCAAGCAGAATGAAGTATTCCACAGAGTTGTGTAATTAATGTCCACTATGATGTATAATTTTTTCAGCTATGACCAGTTTTCTGATTGATAAGTGGGAAATGGGAGCGTAGGCTGGTTTCTGTCGGACTAGTTGTTGGGACGCGTGATTGATGTTCTTTGTTGTTACGCATGCTTGCGCAAAGGCTTTATTACATGCTGATAAATGGCTGTTTCATCCGGTGGTTGTCAAGGATTATGTCACTGGGTGCTGCTGTGGGACGAATACAAGACTGTACATAGACTCTAATCTTGAATGGTGAATTCAGGAGAATCTTTAAACTACTTCTACTACTACTTTCACCTGGATTCAAGTCTTGGTGGTCATGCATCGTACAGCCACAAATTAAGTGTCCCCTACCAGCCCTGCAATGGACTGGAATCCCATTCAGGGCACACTGATGTTTGCACCGTGTTTCCTATAGCCTCCAGACCCCCATTCTCTAAGCCACGCCCCTCACCCCTGACTAAGAATAATAACAATAACAATGATTTGTTGCCATAATACTACAATAACACATAACTTTATAAAGATTACCTTAATTCTGAAGTTTTTTAAAATAGTTTTTTCATTTATTACTGCTGCTTCTGGTCAGGGTCACAGAGTCTCTGGCAGATATTCGTGGAGAACACAGGGCGCAGGTGTAAACATGCCCTGGACGTGATGCCAGTCTATCCCAGGGCTTTGTAGGGGTTGGTCTTGTAACGCCAGTGGATGTTCCCTCCATCAGACACACTAGTTTGTCAGCTAGTGACAATTTGCCCAGCTGGAATGCACCTCCAGGACTTGAAGCCTGGCCCTTGCACTAGTGGGCTAATTCATTAAAGATGCAAACAGCACTGTGATAAGAGGCAATGGAATGAATGTAGATTTATGTCTGGTTCCAAGTCGGGAATCGATCAGCCCCTAAAGTAAGACAGATTACATGACTGAGCCCATGACCTGGATAGCTACGGATGACTGATAATGTTTGATGTGGTGTGAAAGTGGGGAGACGGTTTGCTTTTGATGTTAGGAGGTTTCACGTTGGTTGTGGCAACCTCCGTTGCAGGTTAATAAACCTCTCACATGGGGATAAGCAGCAAAAAACACGATGTGACAGGGCTTCTGATGAGAGTGCCGGCCTGTTTTTGTGCTTTATTACCAGGTGCATTTTAACACGCGCTTCGTGATGAAGACCCTGATGACCATCTGCCCGGGCACAGTGCTGCTGGTTTTCAGCATCTCCCTGTGGATCATCGCGGCCTGGACTGTCCGAGTGTGCGAGAGGTGAGCGAGGGCTTGCTCTTTGACGTCCCCTTTCATGGCAGCTACATATGCGCCTCAGCTTGCAATCAGCCGGCACAGGGCTTTATCGCATTTCCCACATTGCCGCTTCAAAAGGTCATGGACCATGTCAGGTCCTCAGGCTGTGACACGGACATCCCTGCCTCTACTAGGGCTGTTGCTATGGTAACAAGGCACGTGACACTCGGGCTGCGTTCATTAGGAGCCGGAGGATTCCCCTTCTTTCAGCAGCGAGTTGCCGTGGGTTAAAGGTGATCACGTCTGAATCACCGCATCCACTCTGAGCCGCACCTCGGCAGAATGAGTCTGCATGGAGACGCCGGAGGGCTTGAACATCAGCGTGTCAATATTAGCAACCTTAATATTCGCGGCTACTGCTGTGCTGTCTTTGTGAAATGTAAAAAAAGTCCGACTGCGATAACCCACACAGCTGCAGATGTGACGTGCGTATCCACGAAGCAGTTTCAAAGAGTAAACATTAAATCGAGTTTGAAAGTTGACTGAGAAAATCAGAATTTCATCCACCATAGAGTAACAGCCAAAATTATTAAAGATAAAGCTGTTCAAGTCAGACTCTTAAAAGAGAGGTTTGAACTCGTAAACGAACCCTGAAAGCTCATGACTACAACCGCTTCAGACAAGAGTTTGATAAGTACGTTTAAAACACTTTCATTGACCTACATTTGGCTCATTTTGTAATGAAGTGATGAAGAATCTCATGTAGTTTAGCGAGTAATGGATTGAAAGTGAAAAGCCAAAGTAACACTTACTCTACTGATGAACTCTGGGTGCTCTGGAGGATTCAGTTCCTGTTTCCATTTCGGTTGGCAGTCAATACAACCCTTTTTAGGACCCCTAGAACACTAAGAATACAGTACTGTAGATGTAAGAATAAATCATGATAATCATCTATAATAATATATAATATAATATCATGCTCACCATAGACTTCAGACAAGAGATCTGTAATCTGGTTAAGTATAGAAAATGCGTACATTAATGAATGAAGAATTTACATTACACAGATTTATGCCAAGAATGGGTTTTCTTAAAGATGTCAGCATAGTTCCTTATGGTTCACGTTTGCGGACTCGAAACAGTCCACTGTTTTTCAGTGCTTTAATAAATCAGCGATGTAATATTTGGTATTTCTATTGTAAGGGATGAAACAGACTCTTAGTGGTGGAGACACTTTATATGCAGGCCTGCTATGCCACTCAGGACTGCTTTCTTTGATATTCAGGTTTAGTAATTACTCATTCTAGGCACTTTAGGAGATAAAGGCTATCTGTCAAGAGCCTAAAGCCTTATAAAGTGTTCTCTGTCTCTCTCTCTCTCTCTCTCTCTCTCTCTCTCTCTCTGTCTCTCTCAGGTACCATGATGGCCAGGACGTGACCAGTAACTTCCTAGGAGCCATGTGGCTCATCTCCATCACCTTTCTCTCTATTGGCTATGGAGATATGGTGCCTCACACCTACTGTGGAAAAGGAGTGTGTCTGCTGACCGGAATTATGGTAAATCCACACATGCACCCTCACAAGCTGTGTGCTTAACCTGCAGCATAAAGGTGACACGGCACCAAACCCAAGAGGTCCGTCAATACTGTACAATGTGCATTCGGATGCACCAGTTCTTACAGTACGTTGCATCTCCAGGACACATCTTTAAATGGAATATAAAGTCGATTGTATCACATTTTTTGAATAATTCAAGGAGGCGTTTGATAATCAGTCTGTACGTGACTCACTTTGAGGCCCAAAATGGGGTAGAAAAGAGAGAGAGAGAGAAAGGTCAGTTGTTGTGATTCAGAGGAAATGTTGGTCATTCATTCTGAGGATGACATTCATCCCCAGATGGACTACAGTTAGAGACTAAACTGTGTACAGTCTGTCATAATCCTTCCCTGGATCGTTGTTGGACCTTTTTCAAACTAGCACTGATTTTGAGGTGCTCCGTGTTCCAAATCATATCTGGTCAGTGTTGATAGATAGGGTAGCAGACAGCCAAGCTACCCAAAAACTTTAGCTTCCTTTTTGAGTCTTGGTCCTCCCAACGTCTCCTCCTTATAACATTTAGGGAGTTTCCCTTGCCACTGTCGCCACTGTCTCAGTTTGGCAATAGCCCTAGATATTAGACGATAATCTCAAATTTAAAGCTGCCTCAAAACAATGCTTCTTTGTAAAAATAGTGCTATATAAATAAATCTGACTTGACTTGAATTTAAGAGACCAGAAATGGTGTGGTGCAGTATAGGGGCGAGGAAAGGCTGAAAGGGTTGCTGCCCAGTCGATCAGGATCTTCTGTCGGTGGCAGCAGGCTTGGTCTGTGGTGCATTATTCCACTGTATCATGTAGTGTAGGTGTATCTGATCAAATCAGCAGCTACAAGATCTGCGTATCTCATAAAATGACTGCAGATTGTGTAACTTCTCCTTGCTGTGATATGACATGCGTGTGCTTCGTAAGAGGGTTAGGTTAGGATGGTGCAGCCACTGGCATTCGGACTGAATGGATCTGCTAATATGAGTTGGGTGCTTCGCTGTGTCTGCGTTTCTCCCTCGCTCTTGGTTTCTCTCGGTCTGTAGCTCTGCCTGAAGGGAGCTCCGCGTCAGCCGATGAGCTGCAGAAGAACCACTTGAAAGTTGCAGTTTCTGTTAATGATGATCCACATCCATTGTGATTATTATCGGTACTGTGTTTAATGTCACAGCATGTCTTGCTTTTTGGCAATTCCAGACTCAAAATCTCCACACAAACAACATTTTAGTTAAACCAACAGCTAATCTTATTTGCTCACTCAGTTGCAGAATGAAGTTGCCACGTGCTCATGGTAAGATGTGGATTGGAATATGCCCTGTCCTTCCGATATCCAATGAGTGAATGACATCAGTATCGGACCCGATACCGATATAGGATTGGATTGGACCCATGTCTAGTTTCTGTGAAACCCCATCTTTGTGGGGTTTGGTCCCCACAATGTACTATAAACATGCCCACACAATCTTGGTGGACATTACCTAACCCAACCCTGATGTCAGTAACCAAAAGGAAAACTTTTGTCTCCTTTAATTTCTCAGAGAAAAGTTGCAGGTTTTCTAAACAACAAATGATTGGTTTTGGGACCAGCATAATGTCCCCACAAGATCAAATCTATCCATTGTCTCCATCCCTCTGGGGACATGTGGTCCCCATCAAGAATATAATAGTTGGCACAGACGTACACACACAGTGTGCCTGATATAGACTCACAAATTCACAGACCCACATAGATCAAAAGAAACCACTGCTTAGAAAGATGTCGGAATCATTTGGCGTGACGCTTGTGGTCGATCTGTCCTTTTTCATGATTCGGAACAGTGGAAGGTAGCTGTAGCTAAAGGGGACAAAACATATTGGAAGGACGAAAGAAATATGATTTCTTTCAGAAGAGGAAGAAAGTGATTTCTGTTCTTGTTGGCAGTGATTGTGATGACTTTCTATAGGTGGAATTATGGGACTTGTTGCCATGACAACACTGAAGGCCAACTGGGTTGGAATATACCACTGCCCAGAAGGGGTAGAGATTAGAGGTGGGGGGTGTGATAGACTGCCTAGTGGCTCTGGATGCCAGGATCAGGGCAGTGCCAGGGCGATCTGTTGTTTGCTGTTCGGATGTAAGGAATCTATTTCAGTGTTTTCACGTCTCACAGACGCCTTCAAACACATGACAATGCTAACATCTTCAAATGGCCTAGTAAGTGTTGTTAGGTGCCACTTTGGGCATTTTGTCCTGTTGTGCAGTTTCAACAATCGGCAGAGGAGTGGCGCTGTCCTGTTTTTGTGCAATGTATGAAACAACGATAGATCTTCCACAACTGACATTTTATGGTCTTTAATAATCTCAAAGTGTCCCTGGATTGGGCGTCATGTGATACGAGCCCCCATCCCGAGGAGCGCTGCGACATGGGGAGCCGATGGTGAGAGGGAACACATCTGGACAACACACACAGACATCCACACAGCTGCCATAATCCCATCTGGAGTTAGCAGTATTTCAGAATTATCAGCATTTCAGGTAGCCAAGAGGTAGTCTGACTTTATTACCCATAGAGCTCACCTTGACAGAGGCGAGATATGAACCAGTGTTTCAATTAGTGCAAGTGCTGGTAGAACTCTGGTTCGTATTCCGCCTCTAACAAGGTGAGGTCTATTGGTTACAGAGTTAGGTTACAGCTACCTGACACACCATTAAGACTCTCATCGGGCCCCCGACTCTAAGTTAAGGTTCGTACAACTTCAGTTGTGTGATTCTGGGTGTTCCACCTTGCCAGAGGCTCCCGATTCTCAGCATTTCTTATGGTGGGACCTGGGTTGGTTGTATCATGTGACACTGATCATTGGCTCTGCTTCTATATGTTAATTTACCTATGAATATTTTGCCAAGGCATTCTCCAAAGACTTTACACCAAATCAGCTACCAGTTGACTTCAATTTATTTTAAAAATCAACACACTTTACCCTTTTGTGTCCTATTTCATTTTTTATTTCATTTATTTAGTCTCTAATATAGTGTTGAAGCCTGCATAAAATAAGACATCCTCCAAAATTGAAGCTACAGTCAGAAGCTGCAGATGCCAGGAGCCAAAGGTTATTAATAGTAAAGTATTACACTTGGGCAACTTTAAGGGAATATTAAATGCCTGAAACAGATGGTGTTGTCTCACCTAGAGGAAGTATAAAGTAGCCATTTGCAAAATGTTTTTATGTGATGCCCAACCTTGGCAGTTGGGACTCGAACCCAGGTCACTACCGTGGTGGGTTAGTGTTTTATACCACTGATCTTTCCGAGCATTCACTTTTAATACAGATAGTTTATTTGAAATGAAATAATACTGAATATTGAACAATAATTGTTTTTAAAGACACTCAGATGGCACAGGGGTAATTTACTCGACCATCACCTCAGATACCCACTTCTGAGTCCCAGTGGTGCCAACTCTCAGTGAGTACCACAATAGACTTCAGTAAACAATGCATCTTGACAAAGTTATTGTCAACCATGGGGTCCCAGGTTCGAATTTCACCAGTGGCTCCCAGCCAGTTTGGGTGTCATGCAGGCACAACTGGCTGTGGTTATTTGAGTTACTGTTGCCTTGCTGTAAGCTCGAACCAGTGCATTTTCACACAGAGATCTGCCCTGGCTGGATATTTTCTCCTTTCCTGACCAATCTCTGTAAACCCCAGAGATGGCTGTGTGTGAATCCCAGTGTCCTGTGAATTCCAGGGATCGCAAAAACAGGAAATATAAAGAAAACAAACCATCTGAAAATCCAGTCAGATCCCGACATCCTTCTTCTACGTACCTGTGAAAAAGCATGAACGGATGCCTTTTACAAGCAGCTGGCTAGCCAGCCTTTTAATAGTGACAGCTGGAGGACATGGGAAGATTTCCAATTTACATTTTAATGTATACTCACCTCACAGGAAAAGGATGCAGAGCTATTCTTGGACATTTTTTGCTTCTTGGGTGTTGAAGCAATATCATTAGTTATACACTCACCGAACACTTTAATAGGTACACCTTGTGGGACCTCTGTCTTGCCTTAAGTGCCTTCATTCTTTACATCATGGATTCAACAAGGTGATGGAAATGTTCCTCAGAGATTTTGGTCCATATTGATATGATAGCATCACAGAATCTCTCATTCCACCACATCCCAGAGGTGCTCTGCTGGATTGAGATCTGCTGACTGTGGAGGACATTTGGGTACAAAGAAACCAGGCTGAGATGATTTGAGCTTTTGGACATTATCCTACTGGGCGTAGCCACCAGAAGATGGTACACTGTGGTCGTAAAGGGGTGCACATGGTCAGCAACAGTACTCAGGTAGGCTGTGGCGTGTAAACAATGCTCATTGAAGATTCAGTTGCCTGTTGACCAGAGTGGAGCTTCAAGGTTTGACATGTTTTGCATTCAGAGATGCTCTTGCTTGTAACGAGTGGTTATTTGAGTTACTTGCTATAAGCTCGAACCAGTGCATTTTCACTCAGAGATCTGCCCTGGCTGGATAGTTTCTTTTTTTCGTCCATTCTCTGTAAACCCTAGAGATGGCTGTGTGTGAAAATCCCAGTAGACAAGCAGTTTCTGAAATACTCAGACCAGACCGAACTTCAGCAGGTTCTTTTGATCATGTCTACATGCATTGAGTTTCTGGCAGGTGATTGGCAGATTCGTTTTTGGTGTTGAACAGTTGACCAGGTGTACCTAACAAAGTAGCAGATGCATGTTAAAGATTAATACAAGCTCATGGACACTTTTTACGTGCAATAATCAGACAAAAATCCGGTCTGGGCAATTCTCCAAAATGCTTTCATGGCTTTTATTGGTATGTATGCAGGAAGAGGCTAGAAGTTATTTCTTTGGATTGAAATCATGATTTATTTAGACAGAGTGCATCAGTGGGGGTGCTGATTTTTGGTGGGTGAATCTATGTATTGCTGATCCATTAGCCACCCAGGCCACAGGTGCACACACACACACACACACACACATAGGGTGAGTACAGAGTGTACTCGTTCATTTCATTAGCCACTTTTTAATCCAAATTCATTTAGCTGCCCGACAACATCATTACCACCTCCTGTAATGCTTTCTCCTTCCCTTCCTGTTTTTGTTTATCCCTAATCCTTTTCTCCTGTCCCTGCAGCACTCACCGTCTCAGTCTGCTGTCGGTAAATCTCTGTAACCGTGTGTTCATTCCTCCATCATCTCTTGGCTGCTGCTTCTCTTCAAGAAAATGTCTAGTATTTGTTATTTGTGTGCGGCGTGCAAGTGCCAATTCAGGTTTGCACAGGGAAATGATCCAAGACAGGAGGCATTTTGCTCTCCAAAATGAGAGGACGTACATAAGTCCACACTGAATACCGATGGATCTTGAGAACCATTTTCTAGTAATCATCTAAATTAGGAATGGGCTTTAGTTCAGCTTTGGTCCCCTTTTCTCCTCTCGTTCTGTCCGGTTTCAGCACGTTCTGTTGGTTCCGAGTTACTCTCTTATCTGCCTTCCCTCTGGTTTCATGTTCATTCACGCTTTTTTTTCTTCTCGAGTCTTTATCACTCTTTCTCCCTCTGTTCCCCTCTGTATCTTCCAGGGGGCAGGCTGCACAGCGTTGGTTGTTGCCGTGGTAGCAAGAAAGCTGGAGCTGACAAAGGCCGAGAAGCATGTACACAACTTCATGATGGATACACAGCTCACCAAACGGGTACACACATAAATCACCTGGCAAAACACCCATCTATCATTTGCTTTCCACCTCGTAGAACTTCATAGAACATCCTAGGGGTGTGATGGTATACTGTTACTAGGGGTGTAACGATACTCTGTGCTCACGATCTGATTCACGATACTCGATTTTCTCACGATTATTGATTTTAAATTATTGCAATTAAAATTATTGTAATTACTAGTAATATAAATAACTAAGTGCTATCTTAAGTGGAAAAAGCACCCTCTGGTGTTCAAAGAAGGCAATGGTGTAATCTGTTGTAGCCCATCCGCCTCAAGGTTTGACATGTTTGTGCCTTCTGAGATGCTTTTCTGCTCACAGCAGCTGTACATTATGTGCATTATCATTGCCCTTCTTTCATCTTAAGAGTTTCTTCCTTGACCTCGCTCATCAATAAGGCGTTTCCGTCTGCAGAATGGATCTTTTGGGTGTCGTTTCTGTTGCACCATTCTGAGTAACTCTAGAGACTGTCGTGTGTGAAAATCCCAGAAACTAAACTCATACCAGCTCATCTGGCACCAACAATCGTGGCACGGTTAAAATCACTGAGATCACATTTTCCCCCATTCTAATAGTTGATTTCCTGAAGCTGCTGGTCAGTGTCTGCGTTATTTCATGCATTGCCCTGCTGCGGCTGATTAGAGAATTACATGAATGACTAGGATTATACAGTGGTGCTTGAAAGTTTGTGAACCCTTTAGAATTTTCTATGTTCTGCATAAATATGACCTAAAGCATCATCAGATTTTCACACAAGTCCTAAAAGTAGATAAAGAGAACCCAGTTAAACAATGATCCAATATTACATATTAGTGAGTGGCAAAAGTATGTGAACCTCTAGGATTAGCAGTTAATTTGAAGGTGAAATTAGAGTCAGGTGATTTCAATCAGTGGGATGACAATCAGGTGTGAGTGGGCACCCTGTTTTATTTAAAGAACAGGGATCTATCAAAGTCTGCTCTTCACAACACGTTTGTGGAAGTGTATCATGGCACGAACAAAGGAGATTTCTGAGGACCTCAGAAAAAGAGTTGTTGATGCTCATCAGGCTGGAAAAGGTTACAAAACCATCTCTAAGGAGTTTGGACTCCACCAATCCACAGTCAGACAGATTGTGTACAAATGGAAGAAATTCAAGACCATTGTTACCCTCCCCAGGAGTGGTCGACCAACAAAGATCACTTCAAGAGCAAGGCGTGTAATAGCTGGTAAGGTCACAAAGGACCCCAGGGTAAACTTCTAAACAACTGAAGGCCTCTCTCACATTGACTAATGTCCACCATCAGATGAACACTGAACAACAGTGGTGTGCATGGCAGGGCTGGCAAGGAGAAAGCCACTGCTCTCCAAAAACGAACATTGTTGCTTGTCTGCAGTTTGCTAAAGATCACGTGGACGAGCCAGAAGGCTACTGGAAGAATGTTTTGTGGACGGATGAGACCAAAATAGAAGTTTTTGGTTTAAAAGAAAAGCATTATGTTTGGAGAAAGGAAAGCACTGCATTCCAGCATAAGAACCTTATTCCATCTGTGAAACATGGTGGTGGTAGGATCATGGTTTGGGCCTGTTTTGGCTGCATCTGGGCAGGACGGCTTGCCATCATTGATGGAACAGTTAATTCTGAATGATATCAGAGAATTCTAAGGAAAATGTCAGGACATCTGTCCATGAACTGAATCTCAAGAGAAGGTGGGTCATGGCAGCAAGACAACGACCCTAAGCACACAAGCCGTTCTACCAAAGAATGGTTAAAGAAGAATAAAGTTCATGTTTTGGAATGGCCAAGTCAAAGTCCTGACCTTAATCCAATGGAAATGTTGTGGAAGGACCTGAAGCGAGCAGCTAATGTGAGGAAACCCACCAACATCCCAGAGCTGAAGCTGTTCTGTACGGAGGAATGGGCTAAAATTCTTCCAAGCCGGTGTGCAGGACTGATCAACAGCTATAGGAAACATTTAGCTGCAGTTATTGCTGCACAGGGGGGGTCACACCAGATACTGAAAGCAAGGGTTCACATACTTTTCCCACTCATTCATATGTAATATTGGATCATTTTCCTCAATAAATAAATGACCAAGTATAACATTTTGTCTCATTTGTTTAACTGGGTTCTCTTTATCTACTTTTAGGACTTGTGTGAAAATCTGATGATGTTTTAGCTCATATTTATGCAGAAATATAGAAAATTCTAAAGGGTTCACAAACTTTCAAGCACCTAATAAGGTGTTCCTAATAAAGTGTGTTAATGTCATATTGTTAATGAAATGTAAGATATAAAGCATAAAGGATTATTGGAAAGTATGGATTCACTGCTGCATGTCCTTATGATGTTATCAGCACAACTGAACGAAGCAGTGATAAAGATGGTAAATGGATCAGACTTGGTATAACCAATACCAATCTATTTATTAGTAAATCTGGTCTGGCCCTCATACTGATCTTCCTGATTTCATTAGAAACTCCCTTATATGTATTTCCCTGGAGAACATTCCCTCTAGCAGGCACAAGTGTCCCCTGGGCAGGACGCCAGGCCATTGAATGGCTGGGTATTGTTGCTTCCTCATCCATCGACGCATCCAGTCATGTCTGCGTGTGACGTCCCACTAGCCTGGAAATCACGACGGGCAAACGTATTAGACGTCTGCACTGCCGAATGTCCATACTATATTAGATTGTATTGTGTTATATTGTATTATCATATGCAGCTTGGTGGTAAGAGCCATCTGCTGGAAACAGCAGTTCCTGAGGGCTAGGTTTGAATCCTGGTGCATGTACAGAGCACTGCGATAGGTCCGCTGTCCAGGTTGTACCTCTGCTTGCACCCAGTGAATTCTGGTTTAGGCTCCAGAACCTTCCCTGAGACATTGCCCCAAATCCTAAACCCTAAATTTCAACTTGTGTCACAATACTGAGGTCACGAAACGATTTTCTGACAGTTATTGATTTTACATTCGACATTTTACAATACAAGACACTCCTTTGTTATTTCTGAAGTGTAAGCAATGCTAAACAAGGTACATTTCTTGTACAAGTTTCTAAAAAAAATCACTGTTCCACTCTAGTCCAACTAAAAGAAATAACTAGAAACAGAGGTTAAAAATTGTAAATAAAATGCTCTATTGTAGCTTCATGATACGAACTGAGAAAAGTATGCTATTCTGAATTGCTTTTCTTCAGAAATAAAAAAGGAATGCTTTCGTCCTTTTCTAATTCAGAATAGTCGTGGGAGAGCTGGTGCCTAACCGGCAGCACAGGGTGCAAGAGAGGAACAACCCTAGACAGGGTGCCAATCCATCATAGAATTGAAATAAGTGCTAGCTTAAATTGAGAATCAAAGTAAATAAACAAGTTCATTGAGAATGGAAGGTATGCTTCTGGGAGCACAATGTATGATTGTGCCCTCTGGTGTTCAAAAAATGCAATTGCAGCAGATGGCGTTAATAAGCAGAACACGTCGTCAAACTGCACGATGCACAACGTAACATTTTTGTATCGCTGTGCATCGTGTCATGATGTATCATTTTGAGTTATGCCCAACATTAGTTAGGATTGTCACTACTGAAACAGCCGATACCAAATCGTTTGGTAAGGTTCTGGGCGAAGAAGAATGTTTCAAAACAGAATAAAAACAGAACCTTAGATCTTCCACAATCCAAACACATGATAAAAGATCCTTCATAGAAAGCCATACAAATTTCAAACGGTTTTCAGACTTGGACATTGAACCAGATCAGTACAATCCCTATTCAGACGAGCAAAAGTATCCCCATAGAGGAATATTTGTACTTCAGGTTTGTACAAGTAATGTGTTGTGAAGACAAGTGCTTCAGTTAGATCACAGTGTTGCATAACAGCCAGCAGCACTCTCGCCCTCTCTCTTCTTCTCTCTAAACACCCCTCTATTGCTCTCACTCTCTATTCCGTCACCCTCTTTCCCTCCCCTCCTCCCTCCGGGGCCTTTTTAATTTTTCATGTAGTTGAAAGTCCCACGCTTCAGAAATAGCTCCCACTATCAAATATGTAGGCTTCATCATGACCTGCTCAGTAGCTAGCGAGGAGAGCCGGTGATCAATTATTGTAATACAGATATAGAAAAATAGACAGGGCCCACATGAGCCATCGATTGGGAAAAGCGAAATGCCTTCAGAGACGGAAAGACAGAGAACGGGACGGAGATGACAGGAGTGAAACACGGAGCGTGGAATTTGTATTTATTTTCTTACTGCTCATTAGTTTACCCTAGCTCATTCAGTTCTGCCAAGGACTTCTCTAGATGAAGGCAACAGGAGTCTGAGGCTGATGCATGCCAAAGCATTTTTCTGTTCATGAAAAATCTCTTCATGCGTTGCTACTATGGTTACGAGCATGGCTACTGTAAGGAAAAAAGATGAACAGAACTTTGAATAAATGGAGTGATTACATCACACCATGGTTGCCCTGGAGACTGTGTTTACCTTGAGCTGGGTGAGAAAATGGTGGTATTTCCTTCCACTTGTCATTAACATACAGCACCTTTAAAAGTAATTAGCAAGGCTGTGTAGCTTCTGCTGGCAGCACGCACAAGCGCCTTCATACGTCTCAAACAGGAAGAACTAACACTAGACTGCGATTGCTAATGGACACTGTTTAAACTGTGTTACGTGCTTTTTGTTTAGAATTGTCTTTAACATAAAAAGTACATATTACATAGTAGTGAGTAGCAAAAGTATGTGAGCCTTTGCTTTCAGTATCTGGTGTGACCCCCCTGTGCAGCAATAACTGCAGCTAAACGTTTCCTGTAGCTGTTGATCAGTCCTGCACACCGGCTTGGAGGAATTTTAGCCCATTCCTCCGTACAGAAAACAGCTTTCAGCTCTGGGATGTTGGTGGTTTCCTCACATTAGCTGCTCGCTTCAGGTCCTTCCACAACATTTCCATTGGGTTAAGGTCAGGACTTTGACTTGGCCATTCCAAAACATGAACTTTATTCTTCTGTAACCATTCTTTGGTAGAACGGCTTGTGTGCTTAGGGGCATTGTTCTTGCTGCATGACCCACCTTCTCTTCAGATTCAGTTCATGGACAGATGTCCTGACATTTTCCTTTAGAATTCTCTGATATCATTCAGAATTCATTGTTCCATCAATGATGGCAAGCCGTCCTGCCCAGATGCAGCAAAAACAGGCCCAAACCATGATACTACCCACCACCATGTTTCACAGATAGGATAAGGTTCTTATGTCGGAATGCAGTGTTTTCCTTTTCTCCAAACACATAACACTTTTCTTTTAAACCAAAAAGTTCTATTTTGGTCTCATCCGGCCGCAAAACATTCTTCCAATAAAACTTTCTGGCTTGTCCACATGATCTTTAGCAAACTGCAGACAAGCAGCAATGTTCTTTTTGGAGAGCAGTGGCTTTTCTCCTTGCAACCCTGCCATGCACACCATTTGTTGTTCAGTGTTCTTCTGATGGTGGACTCATGAACATTAACATTAGCCAATGTGAGAGAGGCCTTCAGTTACTTAGAAGTTACCCTGGAGTCTTTTGTGTAAACTCGCCAACTATTACACGCCTTGCTCTTGGAGTGATCTTTGTTGGTCGACCACTCCTGGGGAGGGTAACAATGGCCTGGAATTTCCTCCATTTGTACACAGTCTGTCTGACTGTGGATTGGTGGAGTCCAAACTCTTTAGAGATGGATTTGTAACCTTTTCCAGCCTGATGAGCATCAACTCTCATTTTGAGGTCCTCAGAAATCTTCTTTGTTCATGACATGATACACTTCCACAAACATGTTTTGTGAAGAGCAGACTTTGATAGATCCCTGGTCTTTAAATACAACAGGGTTCCCACTCACACCTGATTGTCATCCCATTGATTGAAAACACCTGACTCTAATTTCCCCTTCAAATTAACTGCTAATCCTAGAGGTTCACATACTTTTGCCACTCACTAATATGTAATATTGGATCATTTTCCTCAATAAATAAATGACCAAGTATAATATTTGGGTCTCATTTGTTTAACTGGGTTCTCTTTATCTACTTTTAGGACTTGTGTGAAAATCTGATGATGTTTTAGGTCATAATTATGCAGAAGTATATAAGGGTTCCCAAACATTCAAGCACCACTGTATTTACAGATATCATGACTGTAATGGATACCCCTTATAGCTGATTAGGAATACACAGCACTCAGTGAAGCTCCATTCTAAAACATAATAAAGAAGAGAACGTGATGCTATTTGTCAGAATACCAGAGCCAGCTGTTGTTTCTGCTTTAGTTTGTGCTACACTGTAGCTGCCAACACAACAGTAAATCACAGAACAAATGACAGTTTGAAGAAACAATAGTTAAAATGCTTTGTTATAATGGACAGAAGTTTAGTTAGGGAAAGTGGCACCTTGGCTCATCTTGTGCTCGAGTTCAAAGACGTCTCTGCCGGTACCTCCGGCTTGGCCATTTGCCACATGGACACAATTGGTCATGTCTGAGACAGAGAGGTTGGATGGGGATCACCTGTTTCAACAACAGTTCCATCAGCAGATCAAGGCACCAGTTGTTTTTCTTTGTACTTTAGTTCTAGACTGCAGTTATTCAGTGCATGCATAAACACTGTACCTTGTGTTACATCGCTGGAACTGCACTGGAATAGCTAGTCCCCTGAAGGTGTTTTGTGTCTCTAATGGATACACTGTAGAGTTCTCTAAGATATAATATTGTTCATTATCCTTCATGATTTTTGTTGACTCACAATTTCCAAGACTTCTGAAGAGTCTTCTGAACATTTTGAACCTTTCTGTTTTACGAGCTGCCATGATTTTGAAGAACCTTTCAAGGTCAAAGATTGTTCTACGTATTTATATGGTTCTGACTGAAATAATTAACCATCAAAAAAACTGCAGGAACCCATATTACTTAGGACACAGGAAAAGTCTGTCTGTCTGAATTTGTCTATCCATCTACATCGATCAGACATTGAAACAACATCTGTGTTTCTATACTCATTGTCCATTTTATCAGCTCCTCTTACCATCTTTGTACTTCTACATTTACACCCTGTTCTTCAATGGACACAGCCACCACAGAGTAGGTGTTATTTGGGTGGCGGATCATTCTCAGCCCTGCAGTGACACTGGCATGTTAGTGTGTGTTGCACTTGTATGAGTGGATCAGACAAGGCAGTGCTGCTGGAGATTTTAAATGTCTCAGTGTCGCTGCTGGACTGGGAAATGTCCACCAGCCAAGCTGTGATTGTAGAAGTACAACGTGCACCTATATATTAAGTGGAGCTCAAAAAATGGAAGCAAATAATGGTTTTAATGATATTGCTGGTCAGTATCTTGCCTGTACATGATGCCCAGCCTGAACTCCAACCCGGTTCACCATGGTGGTGGGCTATCATATTGGACCTATTAAATGTATTATATAAAATTCAAACGAAATCAAAGTTTCTGTAGCCCCTTCGGTTGTTAACAAAACTCCATAAATTATGTGTTAGGAGCAATTAGATGGCAATTACAGGGGAAAAAAGCCCTCTTTCCTCTATCCTACTCTCTCATTATCATTCTTCCACTCTGCTATTATCACTTTTCTTTTCTGACAATTCTTCAAATATGTCAACACGTAGTGTAGAAATAATACAAAATAACTTTAATTGCATGTGCATAATGGATGTAGATTATATTGTTTCTACTTGCAAGACTTCAAGTAAAACCATATGTGTTTCCATTTGACTGAAAACATGATCCAGCAGCCTGAGACAAATGAAGTCATGAAATCATTCTATATGTAATTCACAAGAAATGTGATAACAGTCAGTAAAATATGAAGCAAAGTGACTCGCATTGCTACATTGTTATGCTGTTTGTTTTTTCACTGATTGTCATGTAATTATTTCCCGTCAGTCTGACTCACTTAGAAGAATGACGGCTTCCCTGCTGGGAGCCGGTTCTGCAGAGGAGCTTTGTGATAAAGCAGTTGATTTGTACCTCATCCTTTTTAAATAGCAGCAGATTGAAAACAACACCACTCGAGCGACTTTGATTTCAGTGATGTGTTTTATTCAGCTGTGACAGCCGTGTAACTAAATACAGCATAAAGCAAGTGTGTTTGATAGACTGTTGATCTACATCAAGATGTCATTATGATTCAGAGGGTAAGTTTGACTGACAGCCATGCCATGTGATTAGAGCTGACAGCTGAATATGATCAGTTTAAAGTAACAAACAAAAACCTAAGGAGCTGTTAGAACTGAAAGATAGTATAGCATTTGTAGAGGAAATCGTTTGAGGAAAGTAGAACCAAGTGGAAAAACGATGAAGGATGAACAGTTGGCCCTAGAATATTATCATAAAATAGGTCAAATTAGTTAATGGTTAATTAACTTGGTCTCAACCCAAAATAGAAGAAAAATCTACATTTTGACTGAAGTTTACACTAAGGAAATAAAAAAATGTAAGATTGCATCTGTTGTAAGTCGTTGAACAAGGGCGTCTGCTACATGAATATGCCTATGATCATGCCCCAAGTTGTTCTTCTTCTGGGTTTATGGCGGTTGGAATACCGTTGGTGCATTATCGCCACCGACTGGACTGGATTACGTTCATGGTCTTTGGAAGACCACACCATCGAGTGTTCTATTTAGGGTGCCCAAGTTGGAATTTTTGTTCAAATTTGGGGACAAATTTTTTTTTATATATTTACAATAGAATAACTGTAATCACAGTATGCCATCAAATCTGTATATCTTCACACCCCTAGTGGTTTAGAGTCTAGGACATTCCAGCAACAGCTATGTACAGTGGGGCAAAAAAGTATTTAGTCAGCCACTGATTGTGGAAGTTCTCCTACTTAGAAAGATGAGAGAGGTCTGTAATTTTCATCATAGCTACACTTCAACTATGAGAGACAAAATGAGAAAATAAATCCAGGAAATCACATTGTAGGATTTTTAAAGAATTTAATTGTAAATTGTGGTGAAAAATAAGTATTTGGTCAATAAATTTGATTCAACTAAATACTTTGTGACATAACCTTTGTTGGCAATGTCAAACGTTTCCTGTAAGTCTTCACCAGGTTGGCACACACTGTAGCTGGTATTTTGGCCCATTCCTCCAGGCAGATCTCCTCTAGAGCAGTGATGTTTTGGGGCAACACGGACTTTCAACTCCCTCCACAAATTTTCTATGGGGCTGAGGTCTGGAGACTGGCTAGGCCACTCCAGGACCTTGAAATGCTTTTTACGGAGCCACTCCTTCATTCCCCGAGTGGTGTGTTTGGGATCATTGTCATGCTGGAAGACCCAGCCATGTTCCATAGATTCAATAGATAAAATTTCACGATACATGACCCCGTTCATTCTTCCTTTAACACGGATCAGTCGTCCTGTCCCCTTTGCAGACAAACAGCCCCAAAAACCATTTGTTTCCACCCCCCGTGATTCACAGTAGGTATGGTGTTTCTTGGGATGCAACTTAGCATTCAAAAACACGATGAGTTGAGTTTTTACCAAAAAGTTTCTATTTTAGTTCATCTGACCACATGATATCTCCCAATCCTCTTCTGGATCATCCATATGCTCTCTGACAAACTTCAGATGAGCCTGGACATGTACCGGCTTAAGCAAGGGGGCACGCCTGGCACTGCAGGATCCAAGTCCTTTCTGGCGTAGTGTATTACTAATGGTAGCCTCGTTACTAATGGTAGCCTGTGGTCCCAGCTCTCTGCAGGTCATTCATCAGGTCCCTCCGTGTAGTTCTGGGATTTATGCTCACCGTTCTCATGATCACTTTGACCCCACAGGATGAGATCTTGCGTGGAGCCCCAGACTGAGAGAGATTATCAATGTTCTTTTATGTCTTCCACTTTCTTACAATTGCTCCCACAGTTGACTTATTCACACCAACCTGCTTGCCTATTGTAGATTCACTCTTCCCAGCCTGCTGCAGGTCTACAGTTGTCTCCTGGTGTCCTTCAACAGCTCTTTGGTCTTGGAAATGGTTGAGTCTGACTGTTTGAGGCTGTGGAACAGGTGTCTTTATACAGATAACGAGGTCAAACAGGTGCCATTAATTACAGGTAACGAGTGGAGGACAGAAATTGCTTCTTAAAGAAGTTACAAAAGTCTGTGAGAGACAGAAATCTTGCTTGTTGTGGGTGACAAAATACTTATTTTCCACCATGATTTACAATTAAATTCTTTAAAAAAATCCTACAATGTGATTTCCTGGATTTTTTTTTTCTCATTTTGTCTCTCATAGTTGAAGTGTAGCTATGATGAAAATTACAGACCTCTCTCATCTTTTTAATTAGGAGAACTTGCACAATCAGTGGCTGACTAAATACTTTTTTACCCCACTGTAGCAGTCATTTCTGATCAACACCTTTTTGAAATCTCTCCTTGTTTCTGAGATTAAAGATGTGTTCAGGTTTGGGCTGATCTCCCCAAATTGTATCATTAAGAACACTAACTTCCGCCTGAAAAAGAGCACACCGCCGTCCCCCAGTGGCCCAGAGCAGCACAGGCAAATCAGCAGCTTATTAAAAACGGGAAGGCTCTGTCTCCCCTGCTCTGCCCAGGAGGATGTAATGGTCCATCCTTCACTAAGTGGCGCCCCTTTGAAGTGTCCTCCATCATTTCCCTCACTCGATTTTCTCTCGGTTTTTTTCTCTCACCATTTATTTATTTCATTTCATATTTAAGATGTGCAGATCTTTTTATCTGCTCCGAGCTGTCGTGTCAGTGCCATTAGGCTGACAGAGATCAAATCGGAGTGGATGTGCGAGACTCAAACAGCCTCTCAAGTTTGACTGGAATCGTAATGGGTGCTTAATGTGGGAATTGAATTTTCATTGTTTTCATATGTCTTTCATAATGCATGAAACCGCCGTGCTGGACGTTACAGCTATGAGAGATTTCCTGCTCGCTGTCCTGATGATAAAATATGATGGAGTTTATGGAGTGAAAGAAAGCCGAGCGTGATAGGAGGGCAGATCTCCTCTTACACATGGATTCGTTGTGATTTTGCGAGCGTTTGTGTAGATAGTGTGCTTTGGATCTCTCCCCTGAGGTCCTCTTCCTGGGTGCGGGCCGTTGCTAAAGGGGTTGTTATGGCATCGTGTCCCTACAGATAAAGAACGCGGCAGCCAACGTTCTTCGGGAGACCTGGCTGATCTACAAACACACCAAGCTGATGAAGAAGATCGACCACTCGCGCGTCCGCACGCACCAGAGGAAGTTCCTGCAAGCCATCCATCAGTGAGAGAAGCGAATACATACACTGCATCAATACACACTCGTACCATTAAGGGGTTTGTTAGTTCGATATTCACACACAAACCATGCTTACAGATGGTAGGTACCTACACAACTCCTCTGGACTGTATTTTGGCTGGACCACTGTTTGAATTAAGATGGCTTTAGCAGCAGTTAGCCTTCCTGACCACATAATCGTATTGATTAGAGCTTAGTGGTCACCAGCCCTGTTCCTGGAGATCAATGTTGATCTATCTGATCAACTAAACTGATTATCTGGATCAGATGTGTCCCAGTAGGGATGGGAAAACTCAGCCTCTTCTGGAAGTGCTTGTCACCTCTGACGCATGAGTAGCCACTTGGAATATAAACCTATAAAATTGCAATATATGAATACAAAAAATATTTAATGGTATAGTATTGTATTATATACAGGGTTGGCCACTTATATGGATACACCTAAATAAAATGAGAATGGTTGGTGATATCAACTTCCTGTTTGTGGCACATTAGTATATGGGAGGGGGAAACTTTTCAAGATGGGTGTTGACCATGACGGACATTTTGAAGGCGGACATTTTGGATCCAACTTTATTATTTCCAATGGGAAGAGGGTCATGTAACACATCAAACTTATTGAGAATTTCACAAGAAAAACAATGGTGTGCTTGGTTTTAACGGAACTTCATTCTTTCATGAGTTATTTACAAGTTTATGACCACTTATAAAATGTGTTCAAAGTGCTGCCCATTGTGTTGGATTGTCAATGCAACCTTCTTCTCCCACTCTTAACACACTGATAGCAAACCGCAGAAGAAATGCTAGCACAGGCTTCCAGTATCCGTTGTTTCAGATGCTGCACATCTCGTATCTTCACAGCATAGACAATTTCCTTCAGATGACCCCAAAGATAAAAGTCTAAGGGGGTCAGATCGGGAGAGCATTTCATCTGCGGTGTTGCTATCAGTGTGTCAAGAGTGGGAGAAGAGGGTTGCATTATTTTATAGTCAAGTATTTACCTTTATTATAAAATACAGTGGCACCTTGAGGCAGAGGAATCTGTGTTCCCTCTCACCACAGACATCTGAGTCTCAGCTCTTCTCAGGAACGTCTTCTGAGTTTGTGGTCACGTGTAACGGGGTGCCCCTCGTTACAGTATGCATGTTTTTTTAACCAGACTAGGTTATGTTTATACAACGCCGGCTATTGCACCACCCTCTGAGCTGCTAAATGACTCTTCTGCTGGCACACTTACACCGGCTGTGTCTTGCATGATAAGAGTTAGCCTTCTGTGACCGTGGCAGTCTCCTAGCTGTCAAAGCCAGGCTCTTAAACCTTTAATTGGGATGTAGACAGCAGTTGTAAGTACCCTTTGAAGGGTTTCACTGACTTTATGTTGCAGCCTAGCGGGTGCTCGAACTTAGGAGTAGGAAAACATAACCAGCAGGTAAAATTCTCATCAGATGAAGGGGATACGTTAGTTTTTAGGCATTTCATGTGATTTGTAATAATGCATTCTGTGTGTGTGTGTGTTGGCAGGCTACGAAGTGTAAAAATGGAGCAAAGAAAGCTGAGTGACCAAGCCAACACGCTGGTGGACCTATCAAAGGTGAGAACGCCTTTAAACACCCCTAATATTACAAGCAAAAGTCTGTGAGCTATTTGGAATGGTCTTGGTTTCAGTACTAATTACTAATAAAATGTGATCTGATCTTTGTAGTCATAAACTACTAACACACAAGCAATTGTACTTTGTGTTTTTTATACCTCTTATATTTAATAAATGGTAGAAGCTACTTCACAGTTTTCACAGCACCGAGGAGGCATTGTAGACCCTCTCGGATTTCTTGCCATAACAGTTTGTCTGGGTTCAGGTCTGGACCCGAAACACACTCTTACTTCTTTCAAAGCAGTTCTGTTGTTAATTGGTGTGTTTTTGGTGTGATTTTGACTACATATAAAGCCTTAAAAATATCATCAAGAGTCTGGTGTTGTATTTTTAGCATACAAACAAAAATATGGGATGTGGGCCACCCTTGGTCTTCTGCATGAACCTCAGTTCCATTGACACGAATGCAGAATCCAGAAACAACGATGATGCCAAACAGGATTCAATTACTGAGCCACTCACACTCATATCCCCTCTCTGGTGTGGTTAGGAATGGGATCAAGGTGAGATGTGGGACGTTCTGAGTTCTGCGTTTGGTTCTGGATGGTGTTTCCCCTCACGTCGGTTCTGTAACACCATTAATAGCTATATAACTACAGCTTCCTGCACTAATCTGTGCTCGCGACGATGTGAAAAAGACACATTAAGAGAAGGGAAATGAAATAAAGTTTGAGTGTTTAGACAAAAAAAGCATGGCGCACTTGGTGGGAAGGTCCCACTACGTTAAAAATCATTTTTTCGGTGTGAATAGGCCTTTTGACCGCCTTATCATTTCGTTACTGGAACACCTGAAAGTACAATTGCTTGCATGTTGTTAGTTTAGGCAGACCGGGGTTGTCTGTTATTACTTTTTGGATGAAGATCAGACCATTTTATGAATAATTAATGCAAAAATCCAGGTCATTCCAAAGGGTTCCCTAATCTCTTCATTTACACATTAACAATGTTTTGCTCATTTCTCCAGCTTTTGATAGCCAGATGCACACATGCCCGGCCTTCTCTCCAATATTAACACTGACATAGACGCTAGGAATCCTTTGACTGGATATCATTTCCTGTTATCATCTCCAAAATGGTGCACGGCACACAGGCATACAGTAATAAACAAATCAACACATGCTCCTACCCAGTCCCACACACAGATAGTTCTGCCTGGCCAAATATATCTCGGTAATTCTGTTTCCATGTTGACCTGCTTGTTTCTGTGCCTTTGCGTCTCCTAGCAACCAGAAGCAGTGTTAAAGCAGGGATGACGGTGGGAGTGTGTGAAGAGAGACAGACAGAGATAATGAGGGAGAATGAAAATGCATTGAAATGTATCAGGTTCATATCGTTTATTCTTGCACTGTGTGTAAAGCCATAGGGCAGAAACGGACAGGACGATCAGCTACGGGTGGATGTGTTCGACAGGGAGGAAGTGCTGTGGTGTTTTTTGTGGCGCTGCATAATTTAAAGTGCCCTTATTGCATTATAATCTCATGGTCATTGTCGTGACCTTCTCTGAGTAGGCCCAGTAGTAATTTACTGTAATGCCTCAGATCTAGAGCGCTTCATCTCGACTTGTCTGTACTAGTCTGCGTTCCCTTGTTGACCTCCTGTCGCCAGTCCTCCTTGGGGATCCCCTTTGCTGTCAAAGGGGCTATTCCGATATTTTATTAGACTACATGGACACCCCAAATTGGCGCTCAAATGTGCCTTTACAACCAGGATCGTTTCTGTGGAGAGGGCTCAGAGGGTTTGGTACGCGCTCCCATTTCATGGCTTGTCCTTCCGGTTTCCGCAGGGGTTTTCTCCAGGTTTTTCATTTCCTGCCACCTCTCGAAAGATTCGTTTATAAATGAATTATGATTTCCAACACACTCATTAAGTCTGCACAGAGAACATATTTACTATTCCTACCACCTCAGACTTCCTGGATTGTAAAACAGTTTATATGGCAACACGCCATCCTAGGGTTGGGCAATATGACGGTTTTAGATGGCGAATGATTAAAAAGTCCTCACGATCTGCCTTCGGAGGGTGATTGCAAGAACAATCATGCTAAACATATTTTATTGCTTGAAACGTTTTATTTATTTCATTAATGAAAACACTGAAATGGCACCCCAAGCTGTTTTATGCTACTCTAACCAGATGCTGCTCTGTTCACTAGTCCAGCTCACGGTTTCCTGACAGACACACGAATACCAATAATGGCCCAGGAGCTTGCTCAAGGTGACAGCTGTGACAGCTTGGCAGAGATGGGATTTGAACCCTAGACCTTCTGGTCCATAGTCCAGTTCCTTACCCGCTAGGCTACCACAGTCCCATAATAAAGCAGAAGTACTGCTGTTGCGTGCCAAGACTACCTGCGATAAGGTCACGGATCTTGCACTACAAATTAAAAGCTATGTGTGCTCATCATTTGATTCCCAAGTAAAACTAAATAGTTTTAATTTACAAACTGAAAAACATGTACGGTGCCTATATACAGTCATGATCCCCATTTGAGTCACTTTTTGTCTAAAATTAAAATCCAATAATCAGATTCTTTGTCCAGCTTTATTTACGTGTTGCCTTACAATATTCATGTAACGAGAAAAAGGAACCGTTCTGAAAATTAATGAAACAGGAAACAAATTTGGAAAACTGATCAGCCCCCTCATTTAATACTTAGTAGAGCCACCTTTGGCTTTAATTACAGCCATTAATCTATTTGGACATGTCTCTGGCATCTTTGTACACCTCGATTGGGAAATATTTGTCCATTCTTCCTTGCAGAATTGTTTAAGTTCACTTCAAGTCCATCCACAGATGTATCAGATAAGGTCTCTCTGACTTGACTACTCAAGGGCATCCACCCTACTGTCTTTCAGCCACTTCATTAATGTCTTGTCTTCAGTCATACATCTTGGCAGTGTGTTTAGGTTCATGTGTAGAATCAGCTGGGGCTGCAGGTTCCCTCCAAGGATATGGTACTTGGCAGCATCTATTTCTGCTTAATTCCTGACCAGTTGCTCAGTCCTCAGCAAAGCTTGAGAGCTTCACCAAAGCTTGTGATCTCTTGGTAGTTTGGTCCTCCTTTCTTGGTCATCCAGTTTTGAATGGATGGCCCAAAATTAGGCATGGTGTTGGTGGTGCCAATCATCCTCTGCTTCCTAATAATGCTCTGAAAGGTACGAGGGATATACTTTTCATATCCTTCTCCAACTGTTTTGTGCAAAGTTGTGCTTTTGCACAACTGGCTGTCATGGAGGCCCAACCACGGACATGGAGCTGTGTCTGGGGGAGAGGGCCAGAGAGAGGGGATCATCCCCTGGCACTGCAACAGTAAAGCAAACAGCCATGTGATGGACTGGAGTACATGCTTGCTTGTTCTACTCACGTCCATTCACAGGTCCATCTGAAGTACCGAGGAGATTCAATACAGGGTCTGTATGACATGTCTCAGTGACTGACTGCTTCACCCCCTCTCTCTTTCTCTCTCTCTCTCTCGCTCTCTCTCGGTGCAGATGCAGAGCGTAATGTACGAACTAATGTCCGAGCTGAACGACCGCAGTGAGGACCTGGAGCGTCAGATGTTGAGTCTGGAGCAGCGAGTGGAACAGCTGACGGCCGGCTTCAGCGCCCTGCCCGCTCATCTCTCGGCCACGCTAAACGCCCAGCACGTCGCTCTCATCCGCCTGCTCCAGGAACGTGACGCCAAGACCCCGAGCCCCACCATGCCTGCCCTGATCACCCCCACGCTCAGCACCAACCTGACCACAGAGGAAAGCCTCAAAACCAGCACATCCAGCTGTTGAGACACGGAGGCTCAGTCCATAGACAGGAATAGCCCGGGTGAGTTCGGTGGGTAGGTAGAGAGAGGAATAGGAAATCGAGAAAAGTAACAAATTGCACCCAGAGATGAGCTGAAAATGAACGATGCCAGAGAGATGAGGGCGCCATGTTAAACGAGAGGCAAATACTTTAATGGAATCTGCACTAATTGGAGGAAAAAGTGTCTCTGCCTATATCAGGAAACTAATCACCATGGCTTACGACGCATTTTCTACCTGACTGCTAATCGCATATAAATGAGCATCCCTTTAATCTAGAACTCAATCAATACCATGACTAGTGGCAACACCTACACATGTAATTACAGACACACGCCAAGCTTGCCAGAGCAAAACACTGTGTCCGGGGCTTACACACACAGGAAACGATGCACTATGGCCACACTGCCAGACGGACCTTTCCTGAGGACAACTCGCTCACGTCTGAACGGAAGGTGATCTGCCATATCTCGTGTAATCCACACGGTCGATGATTGATACTGTTATCATGAATGTCTGCATTTAAAAAACACGCGCTCTTTCGTTCCTACTCCGTTCCTACACACACACACACACACACACACACACACACACACACTTAACTCTGATATATATCTGCTACCAAAGTGCACTGCTAGAAAGAGACTGGAATGGAGGACGTGGTTGGATCGAGATTTTGTCCGTATAAAAATCCTCAATGCTTGACAAGTTTCCGTGGGGAAAACTTCTAAGAACCCGATCGGCATCATGAACCGCTTGAAAGATGAGACACAGCCATTTTCGAAGCCAGTCGATACGTTTAAAAACAGAAACAGCTGCTCACAGGGAATAAACTGTAGAAATGAGAAATCGTCTTATCGTGCGTGTAACTGGATCTGTTCTAATACTGTGTGTTGGGAATAAGAGACTTTTTCCTGCTGACCCCCCATTTCTACAGAGAACGTTTTCTTTCTGAAAAAAAAACACAAACTGTCTCATAGTGACATCCTGTGGCCGGAATTTTTGAATTCCACCTGCTTGGATTTCTTGAACATTAATTAAGCTGTTACTGATACCGAGAAACTAGCTTTGTATCGCTCCGTTTCCTTTTTTTTACCATTAACAATTACTAACGCCGTTATAGCGAGTATTTACTACTTATTATACTATAGCATCCTTCTCATTCGTCATGCCAGTTAACGGTCGCTATATCAATACCAACTTTAATAATATTAACTATTGCTAAAGGTTGTTCCGTTTGAGGTTGAAATTATTTTGTAATTTTATTTTACCAGAGAGAATTAATAAAGTATATATCTATATAACATTGAAATGGCTGTCTGTGTTAAATACTACATTCATGCAGTAACCCTTGTGAGAAGCCAGGTGGCAGTATCACTGCATGTCTGTTCTTAATGTGTAATGTAAAAATGGTTATTACATGTACAGTTGTATAAAACTTGTCACAAGGTATGCAAAGTTTTAAAGAATTTCCCAAACAAGCCTCAACCTTCACATTATATGTTGACAAGTACGTTGATATGAGGTGTTTTAGAAACTTCTGGGTTTTTTGGCTGTTGTTGTTGTCTTATCTCATTTGTTCTTGAATTGCTCAGTTCTACAGATGCCAGCAACTCTCAGGAAGGTGAACCATTGGAATTCCAGTAATCTGCTGTACATGTAAGAGAATCTATAAGTTGTAAGAAGTGGGAAAGCAACCGTGCAAATGGTTTTTCCTGATACATTCAGGTAGTATTGTTCAGTTCAGTTGACTTTATCAGACAGACTTCCAAAGAAAAGGCCATACTTTAAAATGGCGAATAAAGAGCAGAGGTTGTGAAGGACTAAAGAACACATGTATTGGACGATGGATAACCTAATAAACTAAAAAATCCCCATTGAGCCCTTTTGGGAGGAACTGAGAGGATCCAATTTGCGTCTGCTTTTATTATTTTAAGTCGCCTTGTGCATTCTGATCTGCATTTTATTATGCTTTTTATAACTGATTTGATATTGTTCAGAATGAGTTTTTACTGGCATAATTCCCATTAACACGAACCCATTAATTCTCTATATTTCCGCAGCTGAATTGCCAGTTTGCCGTTCTATCATTGTGGGGACTTTCCACTGATGTAATATTACCACCCTAACCTTAATTTCAGTAACACAAAGCAAATCTTCTGGCTCATGTGGTTTTTTGCATAATTTAGTAATTGTAGAACGCAAACTACAAAATCAGGATCAAACTTGGGAGCTGTATGATTAGTCAAACTAACGATTATAACAATATCATGGAGTTATTAAATGGTATATGTAGATGTTGAGTCCCAAATAATGGATTAATCTTTTTTGAACAGATACTGTTTATATACTGATTAGACATCTTAAAGCTTCACTAACAATAAACAACCAAGCTAAATCAGCTACACTAAATGTTGAGAGGCTTTAAACAGTAATTCACAATGAGCATTGCTATCATAATTAAAAAAACAACTTTATTTATAGTAAGAGATATGGGTTTGGCAGTTATGCATTACAGAGAAGCCTTGGTCCAGCACATTCTAGAACCAGATTACAGCACCATCTTGAGGTCTCTTTCTCTCATTTTGGTTTTTCACTTCAGGTCAGAGATGTGGGTTCTTCTTAGGCACTGTAAAGCCTTTGACCAATTATTTCGCTCCTAGTTGGGATCCCTTGCAAACGTGCTAGTAAAAGACTAGTGTTGCTTTCTTCTGAACGAGCATCCTACAGAGAGAGAGAGAGAGAAAGAGAGAGGTTTAGTAATAATTAAGTACTAACATCAGGAACAAAATGAATGGAGCCAGTGACAGCTGTAACGGAGTAAAGACGTGTAAAAATGGTTCAAAACTCCATTTAAAAAATAGCATGGAATGAATTCTGGAATACCGGAATGACTCTGGTATTTTGATGCACCGAAATATAACTTTTTGGATGAAACCGAAATTTTGAACACAGTGACCCAAACCAGAACATTTTGTTTGTTTGCTAGCTTACTAGACTTCTGCAAAAAAAAAAAAAAAAGAGCCCAGTTCCAACAGCAATCAAAAATCAGCCCGAGTCCGGAGCAAGATGCAGGCATTGGCGAGCAAGGCAGAATTGCTCAGTGCTCACTAAACAGAAGTCCTGCCCTGTAAACAAAGCATTTCTGTTTTGCTTTCTGTTCCAGGCTCATGAATGGCGTCCTGGCTTATGTTTGGCTGTCCTTGTACTCTGCGTACACACACATTCAGAGTGTGCAGAGTTCAAGCCTTTGCCCTCTAAGCTTTGTTTGTTCACTATGTGTTTTTCCCACTTCGGTTTTCAGCAGCTGAAACGCCATTAATTTAGAACCATGTGATGCTATGAACTGTATGCACCAGCCACGCGTTAAACCGTGGCGTCGGATGGGGTAGAAGTGGCTTACCTTCTGTGAGGCGTGCTTTTCCTCCGGTGGGCTGGCACAGCACTGTGGAACATCCTACACACAACACCACTGTCTGCGCATGGCTAAATACTGTGGTGATCTTATAGCAACCTGCGGGCAAAGGCCAAAGAAAGGTCATGGTAAAACAGACTCCTGCTAGGTAAGCATCCGTTGCACAATCACATCCAGGCTGGACTGGGTGGACGCCGTTACACACCGAACTCGGTTTTCTCCCACGATTTATTCAGGTGACAGTAAGTTACTTTGAGATTGTCTATAATGACGCCATCTTCCACACCAAACGCCATTTTTCAAATGGTGGAAATGCAGCTTTTTTATTCGCCCTCTTTTTTTCAAAGTTTTGCCAGCGACAGCCATGCTGGCCGAGTGTAGCCGTGCAGTACGACAGCTCTGGGCTCGCAAGATAACAGCTCGAAGTACCCGATGCTTGGTTGTTTCTTAGTTAATTTAATGTCACATCAGGATCGATGGCTATTTGTGACAGGAGCAAAGCCTATGATCAATCCCATCACTCCTTGTCGGTCTCCTTAATCCTTGCAAACGTGCTGTGACAGGAGTGAGGTCACGTCCATATTATAAGTACCTAATGAAAGGAAGGATGGATTTAAAAAGTCGTGTCCAAATATTTTTCATTTACAGCATTTAGCAGACGCCCTTATCCAGAGTGACTTACAATTGATATGTCCTTACAATCCAAGCAATTGTGGGTTAAGGGCCTTGCTCAAGGACCCAACAGGGACAGAGATGGGATTTGAAACCTGGACCTTTTGGTCCATAGTCCAGTACTTTAACCACTAGGCTACTACAGTCCAAATACATCGGTGTTGGCAGGATGTATTCATTTCACGTTGCATTCTGTGTGTAACGGCCTTAAGAGTGGATGCATGCCTTCTAAAAGGTTTGCTAGATGAAGTCACCTGGACATTTGACATCCATGAAGTATGAGTTTGGGCTTTGGACAAGTCGTTTCTTCTTATGACTCCTCCTCTCCAACTCTGCGGTCGGGTGCAGCAAATCTTTAGCCAGCTGAGAGAGTTAAAACAATAGAAGATACATTATGATGATAGTACATACTGATGCAGCATGTAGTACATACTATATACATTGCAGTGCAAGTTAATTTAGTATAAACGTAGTTTGCTTAGCGCAAAAATAAGTTGGAACATCAACACATTTGGGTTATAGCTGTGGGTCACCTGATCAGCCTCCTTATTACACAAACAAAGCGCTGCACGAATGCAGCACACGCGTATTAATCCCGATCACGTGCATCTCCATAACTATTAAGACAACGCGATTTTGTTAAAAAAGATTATCAGGTTTAAAGCCATGCGTTTAGCTCTCATGCACGCAGCCATCTTGTTTCCCAACCAACTTCCGAAGGATTGTGTTTAAAAGTTAAAGCCGATTTCTATCACCGCAGCTGATATGGGATCAGTATAAAACAAAGAGTTCTGCATAGGCTACAGCCGTGGAGATAAAAACGGATCTTAATATCGAGCGCTTCTTTCTTTCTTTCTCTGCACTTACAGGCATGTTGTCTGTGTTTGGAGAGTCGGGTGCAAAAGAAAGCACAGACGGAAACACGCAGTGCGATCGAGCTGAGACAGGAAACACTCAGATCGTTTCATTTTAAAGGTCTGTTCACACCGAATGTGAGGAAAGTGCGAACTATTGACATGCAGTAAGGAGAAAACTTCTTATCAAATGAGGTGTGCAGGATTGGAAAGTCTGGAGAACATATTATGCAAGCATAAGCTTTGCCTGGGCAGGACGATAGTCTTTCACGGGGCCGGCAGGGGTCGCTATCTGAGAAAGACTAGACAGCCACAGTGGTGAGCAGGGGCACTGCCAGAGATTTCAGGACCCAAAAGATAATATACTGGGTTACTAAAAATATGTTCTAATAACAGTCACAGGCCATTAGAATCGTCCGAACTCCTCTCCCCAGAAGACACCCATGGTGGTGGGCCGGAGTATCAGACCATTGTGCCACTGGAGCGCCAGAAGTGTAAGATTTCGACTTTAAAGGCCTGTTTTTTGTTCGTGGAGTGTGATCTGGAACCTATCCCAGAAATCACTGGGCTCACTCAGAGGTGTACCCTGGACAGGTCTCATGAATGATCCCCCATCCAGCCTCCTCTCCCAGAGGCATGGCCAGTCATGCCTATGTAACGCCCAACCCGGCCAGAAGGAAGCACTGAGTACCAGTGGTGCCTTCTGACCAGGTCAGGTGTCATACAGTAATATGATTGGCCCTGTCTTTGAAGGTAAGGCCTGCTGTGTTCTGTGATGGTCTGGTGCCCTTCCAGATTGTATGAGTCTATCGCTTGCACCCGCTTATGGGGCCAAACCCAAAGAATGGCATCACCTGAGAAGTTTAATGTGGGAATCGATTTATGCACAGGACCACAGTATTAACATTTGGTTCTTCATTACGTTTCATAACTGACTTGACCTGTAAAAGACTGTGGTGGCCTAGTGGTTAAGGTACTGGACTATGGACCAGAAGGTCCAGGGTTCAAATCCCACCTCTGCCAAGCTGCCACTGGTGGGTTCTTGAGCAAGGCCCTTAACCCACAATTGCTTGGATTGTAAGACTGTATCAATTGTAAGTCACTCTGGATAAGGGCGTCTGCTAAATGCTGTAAATGTAAAAGAGGAAGCGACGTTTACAACCTTATATTTGTTAGTTTTATTTGCAGAGGTTGTGTTAGCGTTTTTGAATTACGTGCAAGTTGGCCACGCATTCGTCTAGGTTCAAATTGTGAATCGGTTGATTAGAACAGGTTCAGTTAGGAAGAATCGGCTCGATCATTTAAATCTTTGCCAGGTCTACTGCGCACGCGTACTGTTGTTACCAGTTATGTGGCGCATGCGTACTGTTGTTACAGTTATGTGGCGCTGAGCAGCGTGTAATGGCGCCCCCTGCTGCTACATTCTTTCTGTCCTCTATGGAGCTGCAGCCTCTCCCGCTCTACGTTCAGCTCCGGGAACTCAGTAAAGGAAAAGTTTTAGGGTAAAACGGTCGCAGCTGGACGTGTATGGATAAATATGACCTTTACGAAGAAGAAAAACGGCCCAGATGTCGAGGCGTCCTGATAAGAACTGAATAAAATCAGGTCGAACAGTCGGAACCTTTCTCTTTCGTTTGGCGTTTAAACAGAAGCAACGAAAAAAATCTGAATTTGCTGGTAACAGATTTTCCAGAGGAAAAAAAGACAAAACCCTAAAAAGTCTTTCAGCCGAGTTGTCTTTGGAGTTCAGAGTTAAGCGGAGAGACGAGAGAAACACATTTCATAAGCATTTCACCGACACCCAAACAAACTTTTTGGAAGAACCATGGCAAAGAAATACGACTTCCTCTTTAAATTGCTGCTTATTGGTGATAGCGGGGTCGGAAAAACATGTCTGATCATCCGCTTTGCAGAGGATAACTTTAATTCAACTTACATATCAACTATCGGTAAGTACTTCCAATTATTGCCGTGTGTTTGTGTGTGTTGGGTTCATGGTGAATTGTGTGTGGTTGAACAACTCTTTTGGGCTGCTCCTATCCGGTTTAATGGTCATGTCAGCACTAGTCCTGTCACTTTATTATTTCATTCCTCATTGGCAGGAGCCCTGATCTGCTCATCTGCTCTCCTGATCCTCTGCTTGCGCTTCCCATATCAAATCTCTGCTTCACTTTCTTTTCTTCAGTATATCTCACAATTCCTCACAAATCCAGCCCCTTTCTTATTTGCCTCCCTTTTCCATGCTCTGTTCACTTCAGTGAGTTTGGCTTTGTCTCCCAGTACAGTAAACACCGAGTGCAAACGTTCAGGCTTTACAATTTAACATGTCTCTTCTTCCGCAGACTGACTTCCCTCTTATTCTTTCATCCACAGCATTCAGTTGCTCTTTATTTACCCAACATATCCAACAAACCCACACCAAACTTCAAACAGCTCTTTGTGTAAACCTTCAAACCAACACCAGTGCATTGAAATGCTTTCAAAGTTATATTACAGAATAAACTCTAAATTAGTTCAACATGCATGTTCCAAAACATAACCTCTATCAGTTCTTTCATATTCTAGAACATATTCTGTGGATCGGCACTGCATAACAGCGAGCCCTACCCAGCCCTGCAATGGCCTGATTTCCCTTCTGGGACACACACGATCTCCATCAATTCATCACCAATACTGCAAAATATAATGTCTATCAATTTACTAGTCAGTATTATAGAATATAATCCCTATCAGTTTGGTATTCTCAATCAGAATTCCAGAATATAATCTCTATAAATCATCAATATTCCAGAATATAATCTATATCAATCCATCAGTATTCCAGAATATAATCTATATTAATCATCAATATTCCAGAATATAATCTATAAATCCAGCAATATTCCAGAATATAATCTATATCAATCATCAATATTCCAGAATATAATCCTTTTCAATCCAGCAATATTCCTGAATATAATCTATAAATCCAGCAATATTCCAGAATATAATCTTTATCAATCCATCAGTATTCCAGAATGTAATCTCTCTCAATCATCAATATTTCAGAACATAATCTGTATAAATCCAGCAATATTCAAGAATATAATCTCTATCCATCCAGCAACATTCCAGAATATAATCTTTATCAATCATCAATATTCCAGAATATAATCTGTATAAATCCTGCAGTATTCAAGAATATATTCTCTATCCGTCCAGCAATATTCCAGAATATAATCTTTTTCAATCCAGCAATATTCCAGAATATAATCTCTATCAATCCAGCAATATTCCAGAATATAATCTATATCAATGATCAATATTCCAGAATATAATCTTTTTCAATCCAGCAATATTCCAGAATATAATCTTTTTCAATCCATCAGAATTCCAGAATATAATGTATATAAATCCAGCAATATTTCAGAATGTAATCTCTATCAATCCAGCAATATTCCAGAATATAATTTATATCAATGATCAATATTCCAGAATATAATCTTTATCAATCCATCAGAATTCCAGAATATAATGTATATCAATCCAGCAATATTCCAGAATATAATCTCTATCAATACAGCAATGTTCCAGAATATAATCTATTAATCCAGCAATATTCCAGAATATAATCTCTCTAAATTTAGCAATATTCCAGAATATAATCTCTATCAATACAGCAATGTTCCAGAATATAATCTATTAATCCAGCAATATTCCAGAATATAATCTCTATCAATTCAGCAATATTCCAGAATATAATCTATATCAATCATCAATATTCCAAAATATAATCTTTTTCAATCCAGCAATATTCCAGAATATAATCTCTATCAATACAGCAATGTTCCAGAATATAATATATTAATTCAGCAATATTCCAGATTATAATCTCTCTAAATTCAGCAATATTCCAGAATATAATCTCTATCAATCCAGCAATGTTCCAGAATATAATCTATTAATCCAGCAATATTCCAGAATATAATCTATATCAATCATCAATATTCCAGAATATAATCTTTTTCAATCCAGCAATATTCCAGAATATAATCTCTATCAATACAGCAATGTTCCAGAATATAATATATTAATTCAGCAATATTCCAGATTATAATCTCTCTAAATTCAGCAATATTCCAGAATATAATCTTTATCAATCCATCAGAATTCCAGAATATAATGTATATAAATCCAGCAGTATTCCAGAATGTAATCTCTATCAATCTAGCAATATTCCAGAATATAATCTCTATAATTTTCGCATTATTAGAGAATATAATCTTTATCAATCCGTCAGTATTCCAAAATATAATCTCTATCTATCCAGCAATATTCCAGAACATAATCTATATCAATCATCACTATTCCAGAATATAAACTCTAGGAATTCCTCAATATTCCAGAATATAATCTCTATCAATCCATCATCAGTCTCAGTTTTTGTTGGGATTGCAGCCAGGTCAAGCTTACACCAGTCCCTGTGGCATCCGGGGAACGGCGCTGGAGCCCCCATGAGCCTAAAAAAGAAAAAGCAGGGTTAAAACATGGAAAAAAAAAACAGTTATGTATTACTTTGTTTACCTAAACAGTGGTTAAATGAAGAGCTTTCAGAGTTAATGTGCTCACTCATATCTCTAAAAGACTCCTCCTTTCCTCTCCTCTCATTCACTTCCTGTCAGGCAGGAAATGTCCCACAAAAAATGAAACAGACAAGAAAATTACGATGCTTTTAATATTGATGTTGTCTTGGTAAAAATCTCCCCTTCCACGCCTCAGCTCTGTCCATTTCCTTCTGGCCTCTGAACTTCTTGTCTTGTTGATCTCTCTCCGTTTTCTCTCACGAGCCAACCCTCTTTCCAAACAGGTATCGACTTCAAAGTCAAGACCATCGACGTTGAAGGGAAGAAAGTCAAGCTGCAAGTCTGGTAATTGGCCTCCCTCTTTGTTTGCTGCGTTGGGATTTCAGTGGTAAACAGCAAGACAAGTTATCTAGCCTGTGTGAGCTCCATCAAATCTGTCATTTGCCATTTCATCCCTGACGCTTGGTTACACATCCCTTTAACTGCATCCCTTTCTTGTATCTACTTCAGGGTTCTCCGGTGCTTATTTCTGTGTTTTACCTGCTGATTTTGTTTGACAGTGCCCTTTATACTCATCCCTCTTTAGACCGTCTCATACAACAATGTCCTTTACTGCACATCTTGCACAAAATATCTGTCGGACCAACAACTGATGGTCTGTGTGTGTGCTACAGTCATCCAGATGCATAACCTTTTTGACATTAAATTTTTTACTCTGAGGGACTTACTGTGACGTGAACTTTGTTTATTAACACTTGGCTTTGCTGGCCTTCTGTGATGGAGACCATGGAGTGTTTCCATAATGCATAGATCCATAGCTTTTAATGAGATGATCTTAAGAGCATTGGATTTTGAAGGCCTGACGCAAAGGCACCTACTAGTCTCATGAAGGTTATAAAAAGAGACTTTATTCCAAACCAATGTGCTTTTAAAAGCTTGCTTTGGTTCAGCCTAAAGTCTGCCACAAACAGCCGCCTCTAGATGAAGGCACAATGCTGTTTTCTTATAGGGATGTGGAAATGGTTCTACCTGCCCTGAATTCCCTCATTGTGGGCGTCTGTCACCTCTGTGTCACATGCAGCTTCTAAACAGCACTAGAAAGAGAGAAATGTCTTTGTACCTGCTTCCCTTTACTGGACTGAACCAATAAAACGAATGTAAAAGCATTTCACTAAGCCAGTCCATTGCCCCGTTTCAAATGTAAGAGTCATTTCGTCTCCACAGCAAGTTTGAGTTCGTTTCCCCACACTCACACCTTTTTCAAGGAGTTTTTTTTTTTTTTTTTTATCAATAATTTTCTTCTTCACTCCTTCCACTTTCATCCTTCTGTTCTTTCTTTATTTAAATATTGTATATTTAAATAAAGATTTTTCTCATTAATTAATCTAGGCCTTATTTTTCTTAATTTTGTGTTTCTATAATTTCTTATTCCTTCTTAATTTTTACTCTTATTATATACTTTTTCCTTTTATATTTAATAATTTATTAATACATTATTTTTTCCCTTTTTTTCTTTTGTCTTCTTAGTAAATAATTAATTAGTCATTGATATAATCATAATAATATAAAACATAATTCTTTCTCTAATAATTCACTTTCTCTTTCATTCTTTTGTTAACCAGTATTGAAATTCAACATTTTTTATTTTTGACCTTTTAACTAAATGTATTCCTTTTCTTTATTTCTTTCTTTCTTTCTCATAAATTCCTCTTATTAGCCATTCTCATCAGTCCTTCTCGGTGTTCGTTATTTTCCTTTTTATTAAATAATTGACATTATAATAAACTAAATAAATTATTCTATATTTTCCATTTTTTTCATCATTAAATAATATTAATTACTTTTTTTTCACTCCTTTTTTCCTTTTATGTTATTATTTAATCATGAATTAGTACTCTCCTTTTCCTTTCTTCTTTCCTTCTTTAATTTGTCTTGTTCATTAAAATTATTAAAAAGCAAAAAACACATCCTTTCTTTTTTCTTTTAGTCATAAATTAATAAATACGTTCTTTTTTCTTTCCTCCATTTATTACTTGTCTCATGAGTGTCTTAGCATAATATAAAAATTTTTCTTTCTTTTTCTCTTTCTCCTTTCTTTCTTTGTCTGTTTTGTCATTATTATTAATATTTTTATCATTAATAATGCAGGCTTTGACCCTGTTGCTTTCTTTTCGTCATTCAGTCTTTCTTTCTAACAATCAGTAAATTACTTTTTTTTTTTTAAATAATAGATTAATGTTAATCTCATGTTAGAGATCAAGTCTCATACATTATTTCTGACAGATTACTGACTGAACGTTGAGTACGTTTAGTCATGAGGACATTAGAAATGGACCCAAAGCACAGACTCGGTTTGTTACAGGGAAATGCCCTCGTGTCCATCCTAATGGCTGATAAATGTTAATACCCTAATTGTGTCCTTGGTTGCTGCACTGATTGTGGTTTGCTGAAGGAGATGTTCTGATTGCTCTGTTTCTCAGGGACACAGCAGGACAGGAGAGGTTTAAGACGATCACCACGGCTTACTACAGAGGAGCTATGGTACCGCACACTGTATAATCATTACAAAAATCCAGGCTTCCTCTAAGAGCCACACCTAAATACACTACATCACAAAAGAATGCAGGCACCCCTTCCAAGCAGTGGGATAGGCTCATCAGTCACACCTGTTCCTAACAGGTTCATCATATGAAGCATACAGCAATGTAATCTGTATCCAAACACTGCCAGTGGGATAACAATGACACCACAGCTGTGTCTGAAGTTTCTGACGCTCCCTCACTCACTCACTGTACACCAGTTAGCCTATCCTATGTAAAACACTGTGTAGGGCGTTAGGAAGCCAGACATTTGAACAGAATGGGAACAGCACTCACTGGCCCAAGGAGGATTTGGGATTGGCCTTAGATAATAGAAGCTAAGGGAAAATTAAGAATCTGCTACTATTGCAATACCATTACAAATGAACTGTAGGCCTAACAAGGAATAAAATGGAGCCAAGTGCTGAGGAATAACAAGAGGCTAAGGGACCTGTGGTCTAACAAGCTAATGGCTAACTAGAAGCTTACAAAAGGCTAAGGGCCAACAGTAAGCCGAGTACTTCATGAGCTGCTGGCTAACAGGTGACTAAGTGCTAACAAGAGGCTAAAAAGTGCTAACAGGAGTCCAAGAAAACTCACAGACAGCAGCCAGGTCTCTGGAGCTGTGAGGTGCCAGCGCTAAACAACATGCCCGTTCATTGCAGTGATGTTATTTGCATGGAATCTGTAACTCTTGTTCACACTTGTGTATTAATCCGATCATACCACATGCATTGTATATCTGCTGATTTGCTTACATGCTTTGTCAGGGCATCATCCTTGTGTATGACATCACTGATGAGAAATCCTTTGAAAACATTCAAAACTGGATGAAGAGCATCAAAGAGGTAAGAAGGACCAGGTCCTGATCTGTATTAAGGTAAAACCATCTGTAATAAACATTGCATTTTATATAAATGTATTTAAAGTACTTTGCAAAAGTCTTAGGACACCAGCAAGAAAAAATGTTGTTTTAGCAATGGTATATATAAACATATTGGACCCAAAGATTGATTGGTCTCGTCACTCCATAATCCTCTTTTCCGCTGATTTTTGTTCCAGTCTTTGTGAGCTTTAGCACAGCTTAGCCTTTCCACCCTGTTTGGAACAAGTGGTTTCTTGGCTGTTACCCTTCCAAAAAGACCATTCCTGATAAAGCTCCTTCAGACTGTAGAAGGGACAACTGGGCATCCTGGTGATGCTGCTGTTGCTCACTATTGCTCGGGTGTATATTTGCGACTGTAGCCTATAGAAGGTTTTTTTTTCCAGTTTTTAATACTATATGCAAATTTGGATTTGGATTCTAATAAATAAATAATTAGATATTGGTCATTATACTATAACTAAACCAATAATGTATCAAATCTAACAGTGGCCTTATATGTATGTGTGTATAGAACCCGTATAGTGTTCCTAATAAAGTGTTCTACTAAAGTCCACCCACTGTGGATCAGTTTCAATGTGAATCCACATTAGAATGGGAATACTGAGCGATCTGAGTGACTTCAAACGAGGCGTGGTCAAAGGTTCTAGACTAGCTGGGGTCTTTATTTTAAAAACCATCAGTGTGTGGGGTTTTCTTGTTGCTGTGTTAAGAGACTACCAAGAATGATATGTTTGAGGGAAACCATCAAGCAAAAAGGGATCCTGCGGACGTCTTCTACTACAACCAGCCGGTAGAGCGTGCTGTTCTGAGCATGTCTGTACCGCCATCTAAATTTGTGCCAACTGTGAGACCCCACATGGGTCGATATTCCTGCAGAACGATTTCAATACCCAGTGTAACCCAAACCGCGACGAATAAAAAAGTTGATATAAATTCCACTTGCAGTCATTTACTGGTGTAATCGATTATAATGTCCGTCCCAGAATGCTTCAGCAGGTGTGAGTCAGATGCTGCTGGGCAACAAGTGTGACATTGAAGCAAAGAGAAAGGTGTTGAAGGAGATGGGTGACAAGGTGAGCTCAGTTCAGTGAATAAGACCCAAGTTTTAGCTTCAGGTGTTTACTGACTGGGTTTTCCGTAACAGCTCGCCAAGGACCATGGGATTCGATTCTTTGAGACGAGTGCAAAGTCAAGCATCAACGTCGAAGAGGTGAGAAACGCTGTTAGGGATGCACCATTGATTGGGCCATAGCAAAAGTATTGAATTATTCCATCATTATAACTATGACTGTATGCTACATTTGGATACCACATCCTCATCCCTGCATACAAGAGTAATGTCACCATAATCGATAATAGTAAGTATATATTTGTCTGCTGCACCACCCAAGAACCACCTGTTCATTCCAAGGGTTAATTAATAAATGTTCGTTTTTGCCCGTTCTTTATTTTTCAAATATCGCTATGTTTACCACAATGCATGCTTTTCTCTGCAGTCCTTCATTGCTCTGGCTCGAGACATTTTGTTCAAATCCAGCACGAAGCAGGTGAGACTAATGTTTGCTTACTGCATGTAAATGATGTTATAAATTTGTTGGTAGCCCTAGAAGTCCTTACATCCACGTACTTCCATGACTGGAATTCCATGATCGTTTCACTGGGGTATGAGGTGGCACAGAAACCAAAATCTCTTAGTCATTCATTAAAATGAAACAAAGTGCATTTTGCCCCGCACACAGTGAGAGCACTGGGGGTTAAATTCCAATTCCTTGGCAACACACTGTGCGTCTGCTTATGTAACACCTTATACAGTGTCTGTAGATGTCTATTGATTATAAATCATACCCTTCCAAGATCCTTCATTTTCGTCACTCTCAGCATCAAAGTGAAAATAACCTGGTTAGGTTTGGATAAGCGATCAGCCCCTTTCCAGTACACTTTATAAACTTGCTCACCTTGCTTACACCAGTCACCTTCCAGATTACACACCAGGCTAATTGGCCCCTACGTGCCACATAATGTAGTGGTTTGGAGTACTTCAGAATAAAGCCAGTACTTCCTTGAAGATTACAGCTCTAGCAGTGCATGGTAACACACAAAGAATTCACTGTGGTTAGAAAGGTGCTTTGAAAATTGCTCTGGGATAAAGTCGTGGAAAGGCACGAGCAATCAGAAGGATTCGAAAAGACTTGAGAGGTTCTAACTATCCCTCAGAGCATTATTAAGAAGGAAAAGGCTTGTGGCAAAACCAACACCTTGTCTAAATCGGGCCATCTCTCCAAACTGGACGGTAAGCTTCCAAGAGGTTAGGAGCGACACTGCAGTGTTGTTTGCGTTTGTGGTTTGGTCAGATGAGATCAACGTTTTGGACTGAACTCCTTAAAACCATGGCGAACGATCCAAAACACACCATACCTTGTGTGAAGCATGGTGGTGGTAAGATTGTCATGGAGGTCTTTATCTTGAGCTGGGACTGGGCATTTGGTCAGGATTGTTGGGAAAATGGATGCTACCAAGAAGACCCAAATCCTCGAGGATAACATTCAACCCTCGGCTAGACAACTGAAGATGGTTTTGGATCGTTCACCTTGAAGCACGGCGACGACCCTAAACACAAAGCAGTGGCTTATGAATTGGAAGATTGGCTGTAATGAAAGCAGATGGTGGCTCTAAAAACTGAAGTCCCTGCTCCATACGTGCCGTTCTAGTTTTCCAGGGGTTCGTTCATTTTCAGAACCAGGACCTGTTTTCTCCTAACTGGAATGCTGTTGGCAAAACACTTATAAAGCTGATTTGACCAGTACTGACTAAATAACCCAGATACTGCAGTGTTTCCCATATACAGCTTTATTTAATGTCAACATTGGCCACCACATATTGCCTTTCTGCCATATCGCCCACCCCACAATAGTTAATGTATCTGGCATGGTAAATATATGGATGAAAATGATTAGTAACCTTACTTATAAGGATAATAACCTTATAGGACTAGGATGTATACACCTTTATAGAAATCCCGAGAAGTCCTAAGGGTTCAAGAACATTTTCTGCGACCTTATTCCCAGTGGGACAGTGGTGGCCGAGTGGTTAAGATACTGAACTGTTGATCAGAAGGTTGAGAGTTCAGATCCCTGATAAGACTATCAGTTGTAAGTCGCTCTGAATAAGGGCGTCTGCTAAACCCTAATGAACCGGGCACGGTGCAAAATGTACCTTAATATAACAATAAAGCTGTAATATTTTATTGTTTTACACAGGGCGCATCTGGCCGCGAGGTGAAACTCACCAGCTCCACCACCGAGAAAAAGTCCTCCAAGTGTCTTCTGCTGTAGACTCCCCATCAGCAGACTCACACGCGCAAACACACCTTCTACAAAGCAGCAGTATTACACACACACACACACACACACACGATGAAAAACACAGGATTGTGTAAGAATGTTTTCTTGTACTAAAGCGCCAATAGGAAAATGCATGATGACCTAAACTGGTAACGATGACACGTACAGAAAGGGTTTTTTTTTTAAATAAGCAATGTTTTTACTTCAATATCACTACAGTTTGCGCAGGCACGTTTATACAACTTCCACTTTTATACTTGGCTGCGTTTGTCTCGGTTCTTAAACTGTTAAAGGCTTGTTGATAATGATGGGTCCAAGGAGGTGATTGGATGTTGAGGAACGTTGGAGTTGAAGAAGTGTTACTAGTCTTGGGTTCGATTATTGTTTTACACCACACGATGACTTTTCGCCTAATATTACACAACTGGCCATGCAGCACAAGATTAGTCATTTTTCCCAGAATTGGATGATGTTTCTCCTTTGAATTGTGCAATCTTCTGCTAAAAAGGTGTCAATCCACTTGCAAAGAGTTGCTGCACCCTCTAATCAGTGTGGATTACTATGACAGAACGGGCTGTGTTCCAATACGATATAAAATATCCAACCATCACCTCAATTACCACTGAATACAACTAAAATAGGTGCTACATGAGCTGCACGAGTTCCATTGGAGCCTTTCAGCCAAGGCAAGTTCCTCATACAGGCACAACTGGGAGGGGAGGCTCTTTGGGGAATCATCCCCCGGTGCTACAGCTTTGTGATGGACTGGCAGCTAAGGAGCCGAACTATATCAACCTGAGCACATCCAAGCTGACCCTGTTGGGCTGCTGAGAAAGGCTTTTAGCACTTATTTACTTGCATTAAACCTTGCAAGACTCTATCAGGTCTGAGCAAGGCTAATGTTTCTAGTGTACATTTCAAACCCTGCACCATTTTCTCCATTTTCACCCCAACACGTTTGCTAGAACAAGCGATCACTTGTTAAATCTGTTCTGTAAGTCTAACGTCACCTGTGTACTGGGTGACTCGAGCTAGTTCGCTAAAACAGAGTGAAGAAAACACGTACATTTTCTCCTCCTGTATTTTGCCATTCAATCTGTGTTTTGTTCATCTGACACAACCTGTCCCTTCCTGGCTGGCCCGCTCTTTCAGCAATGGAGATGACAAACTGAGCTTGAACTGCAATTAAACCACACACACACTAGGTATTCATGACCTGGGTTCCATTGGATGTCTCTGGAGGAAGGATGGGGGGATGCCACTCGTTCCATGGGTGCATTCTGGGACAGGTGTGATCAGGCTTTAAGATGACACTAGCAAGTCAACAAGGCAGCGTAAAACAGTGCTCAGCATACAGAACAGGCACTTAGGAGTACAGAAAAGCATAAGAGAATGTGTACCATGGTGTGGCAAGATGTCTGGTTTTAGGAGAGAGTCATACTTGTGTGACTTTTGTGTGAGGTTTTCCCACTCCTAGCATATCACTGTTTAATCTCCATTCTGAAATTCTCTTGTTTATCCTTTCGGGGAACACGAAGCTTTTTTCTGCATTTTACATTTGCTTTAATAAAGTGTAAAACAAGCAGTTGGATGGATTCAGTATGGATTCACTTTCATTCATATGTATGTACAGTATGCAGAATTGGAGCAAACTGAGTCGAGTCTAAATTTATGTAAGTATTTGTAAATTAAAGTGACCAGCGTATGTTGTGATTTGTATGCTGGTTTTGTGAGGACATCTCTCTCGATATATCTCTCTCTCGATTTTTAAATACGCTTCATGTCCTAACTGTTACAGCATTTCGAAGTGTTGCATGTTTTTCACTTGCAGTAGAAAAGTGAAATTGAAACTGATGTATGTTGTTTTTTGGACTATTTCGACTTTCCCCGCTCCATTAGCAATCATTACAATAACATTATGAATTTTAAGGACACGGTGTTAAATAATATTACATTCTTTGGTTTATTTGATTTAAGATTGCCCTTGGTTTAACACCTTTTAAACTTTATCTGAAAAAAAATCTGGATTTTCAGATAAATGAAAGCGTTTACACTTGGCTTCGTGTTTCTAGCGAAGTAACGCAACCATTGCCCCCCTCTCCCGGTGAAATAATGGTTTGAACCTGTAGCCGTGGTTAGACGTATTTAAGGGAAGTGACGTCTGACAGTCCTCAAAAAGTGGCGCGGCTCGTGGTAAGTTGCTTCTCGCTTTATTTCAGTATTTTGTTTGTTTTGTACACATTACACCTTTTTCTCTGTATCAGGTTTTCAGCAATGTTGCGGTTTAATTTCACAAAGGTTTTATTTAAAAAAAAGTTTTTGTGTGATGCTAGCTTCCGGTATCAAAACACAAACAATCCAATTGGCACCAAATGTTGAAACCCACCACCATTCACATTTCGCAATGTAACGGAGTTGAATGTCTGGTGGGCTTTTTTTTGTTCTGCAAAGAAGAGGCCTTTTCTCGTTATTATATTTTGTGTACAACGAAATTTAGTGCAGCACTCTCCAGGAAACAGTATAGAAAAGTAGCACTGAGTTCCTATTTTTTTTGCGTCTTTGTCACAGTTAAGTGTTTCAGAACATCAAACCAATTTAAATTAGTCAAAGACAGCACAAGTAAACACAAGATGCAGTTTTTAAATAGTGTTTATTATTGAGGGAGGAAAAAAAAATCCAAACCTACATGGCCCTGTGGGAAAAAGTGATTGCCAAGTCCTTGTTACAGTGGTGCTTGAAATTTGTGAATCCTTTAGAATTTTCTATATTTCTGCATAATATGGCCTAAAACATCATCAGATTTCTACACAATTCCTAAAAGTAGACAACGAGAACCCAGTTATACAAATAAGACACGTATTATACTTGGTCATTTATTTATTGAGGAAAATGATCCAATATTACATATTAGTGAGTGGCAAAAGTATGTGACCCTTTGCTTTCAGTATCTGGTGTGACCCCCCTGTGCAGCAATAACTGTAACTAAACGTTTCCTGTAGCTGTTGATCAGTCCTGCACACCGGCTTGGAGGAATTTTAGCCCATTCCTCCATACAGAACAGCTTCAGCTCTGGGATGTTGGTGGGTTTCCTCACATTAGCTGCTCGCTTCAGGTCCTTTCACAACATTTTGATTGGATTAAGGTCAGGACTTTGACTTGGTCAATCCAAAACATGAACTTTATTCTTCTTTAACCATTCTTTGGTAGAACGACTTGTGTGCTTAGGGTCGCTGTCTTGCTGGATGACCCACCTTTTCTTGAGATTCAGTTCATGGACAGATTCCCGACGTTTTCCTTTAAAATTTTCTGATACAATTCAGAATTCATTGGTCCATCAATGATGGCAAGCCGTCCTGGCCCAGATGCAGCTAAACAGGCCCAAACCATGATACTGCCACCACCATGTTTCACAGATGGGATAAGGTTCTTATGCTGGAATGCAGTGTTTTCCTTTCTCCAAACATAATGCTTTTCTTTTAAACCAAAAAGTTCTATTTTGGTCTCATCCGTCCACAAAACATTCTACCAGTAGCCTTCTGGCTTGTCCACGTGATCTTTAGCAAACTGCAGACGAGCAGCAATGTTCTTTTTGGAGAATAGTGGCTTTCTCCTTGCAGCCCTGCCATGCACACCATTGTTGTTCAGTGTTCTTCTGATGGTGGACTTATGAACATTAACATTAGCCAATGTGAGAGAGCTTTCAGTTGCTTAGAGGTTACCCTGGGTATAATGTGAAGAAACCCACCAACATCCCAGAGCTGAAGCTGTTCTGTACGGAGGAATGGGCAAAAATTCCTCCAAGCCGGTGTGCAGGACTGATCAACAGTTACAGGAAACGTTTAGCTGCAGTTATTGCTGCACAGTGGGGTCACAAGATACTGAAATCAGAGGTTCACATACTTTTGCCACTCACTAATATGTAATATTGGATCATTTTCCTCAATAAATAAATGACAAGTATAATATTTTTGTCTCATTTGTTTAACTGGGTTCTCTTTATCTACTTTTAATACTTGTGTGAAAATCTGATGATGTTTTAGGTCATATTTATGCAGAAATATAGAAAATTCTAAAGGGTTCACAAACTTCCCAGCACCACTGTAATACATAACTATGGTTTATCACACTGAGTTCACTGTCTCTAGCCACACCCAGGCCTTTGGATCTCGGCATGACTTTTGGGAAAACATTCTGTGGACTGACCAGACAAAAGTTGAACTCTTTGGAAGGTGTGTGTCCCATTACATCTGGCGTAAAAGTAACACACCACTTCAGAAAAAGAACATTATAGCCACAGTAAAATATGGTGGTGGTAGTGTGATGGTCTGGGGCTGTTTTGCTGCTTCAGGACCTGGAAGACTTGCTGTGATAAATGGAACTATGAATTCTGCTGTCTACCAAAAAATGAAGGAGAATGTCCGGCCATCTGTTGGTGACCTCAAGCTGAAACGAACTTGGGTTCTGCAGCAGGACAATGATCCAAAACACACCAGCAAGTCCACCTCTGAATGGCTGAAGAAAAACAAAATGAAGACTTTGGAGTGGCCTAGTCAAAGTCCTGACCCGAATCCTATTCGGATGCTGTGGGATGACCTTAAAGAGGCCGTTCAAGGTCAAAAACCCTCCAATGTGGCTGAATTACAACAATTCTGCAAAGATGTGGCCAAAATTCCTCCACAACGCAGTAAAAGACTCAAGTTATCACAAACACTTGGTTGCAGTTGTTGCTAAGGGTGGCCCAACCAGTTATTAGGTTTAGGGGGCAATCACTTTTTCACACAGGGCCATGTAGGTTTGGATTTTTTCTCCCTTAATAATAAACACCTTCATTTAAAAACTGCATTTTGTGTTTACTTGTGTTGTCTTTAACTAATATTTAAATTGGTTTGACGCTCCGAAACACTTAAGTGTGACAAACATGCAAAAAAACAGGAAATCAGGAAGGGGGCAAACACTTTTTCACACCACTGTATACTGCAGTTAATTTAAGTAGATTTATCCTCCTTCTGTTTCCTGTTTTTTAATGTACCACTGTGACAGAGCCTCTCCCAGCTGTAAGCAGACTGCAGTGCTTTATTGGTGTACTTGGATGGTAATAAAAAATATTGTGGCAATATATTTCTGGCACAGTATCTATAACGATAATTAGACAACACTTTGCATCCTTCCAGGCTTACTTTGTACTAGCTTCCCCTTGTTAATTGGTTACTAATTGTTGCATGCTAATGACATGAATGGAAATAACATTGAAGGAAATTTACGTGTAAGGAGATCAGATCTTATTTAATTACTTCAACTCAAACCAAACCATGATGAGCAACGTCTAATGAAATCTGACGTAGACTGCGAGGCTGGTGTTGTCTGTATTTTCTCTCCTGGTCCAGTTTGTTCACTCATTTTTAATTTCAGTCATGGTTGTTTTCATGACCTACTGAATACATGAAGTCTTAAGGCAGTTTTTGATTGTTTTTTTTTTTGTTTTTTTGCCTATTGAGTGACATATTAGATAACCGAGCACTGATGTACCTGAATGCTTGAACAGCTGTTAAGTCAAATATTTACTGCTACTCCGAGAGTAATAATCCATTCGATGTACTGATAATGTGTTTAAAGCACTGATTTGCTTATGAACTTACCCTGTTGTATTTGCTTGTTTTAGATGGTATGAGCAGGGGACGAAAAGGTGAGGAAAGACAAGTTACAACAGCAGATATAACTACAAAGTGCACTTGATTGAAAGAGGAAGGCCACAGGAAAATAGAATAAAGGCTCCAGCATTTAAGCAAGACTTTGGTTTTCAACCCTGTTATATATTCAACACCGTGACCCTGATTACACCAGGCCATTTCATGCTGTGGGTGGTCCAGTATTTTTGAGCTGATTTGCATATTGCAGAAGATGCAGCAGTCAGATTTCTATCTAGCTGACTAGAGACACATTCAACAAGTGGGTCTAAACGGGGTTTTAATTCCCGCGGTTAAGATCCTATCTGGATACAAGACGCGTCCTAAGACGAAGTGTAAATGGGGGTCTGTTGTGTGAAATGTCTTTTGTGTTTTTGTACTAAATAAACAAAATGTAACTTCAGCCTGTGTTTAACTGTGTTTATTATATCTGGAAAATAAGTTGAGGAAAATTAGTTAAAATTACATTCAGTGATTGCATATTTCTAGCAAAAATGTTGCTGGATGATCAATCAGTTCATCATGACCTGAAAGCAATGGTAATTGACCTTTTATTTTTATTTTATTTATTTGTCTAATTATTTACAAGGGACAAGTGTAACGTTTTACTGTACCTTTTATAATCTTTGACGAACACAAATGGCACCGTTTCTATAGAACCACCCATCTACACTAAGAACCCCTCATTGAAAACATGATGGAGTTTCCCACTTCTCCAATCTGACCACAAGGGGGTGTCATGCGTTCATTGTCCAGCAGCAGTAATGCGGCTTTATTTTACTGCTAGAAGTTCGTTTTTATTTTAGAGAGTTTACAAACTCCTCACTGCCCACTACTATATTTACGCTGCTCACGCATGGGTTTGCTTTGTCCTCTTGTTCATGGGTTTCTGCTGTTATTTAAGTCTTCAGCAAATTACAATGGATTACAGATTTCGACCAATGAACTTAGTAGCTTGGCGACACCTGCAATCTATTGTTTGCTTCAAAATGGACTACAGTCCTCATGTAACAGAATTAAATACTTACAGATGTGTATATATTTATCTGAGTATATATGTGTGGCGATTTGTTGTGGTATAAATGTCACTAGGTGCTAAAATGGTTCTGCAAGACTCGTTCTGCCCATGCCGATGGGACAGCTTCTTGGTGCAAGTTAATCGAGCGAAAAATCGAGTAATCTGCTTGGTCTGAAATGTTTTCCCGAATTTTCTGATTGGTCAAAAAAAGTTCCCCAAATGACGATAATACTCCGAAAAATGTATCGTACAGGAGAACGAGACTTTATTTTGAAATCCCCTTATTGAGTTGATAATATAAAACCACTAACAACAAACATTCCCATTAATAACATTACCATACATAATAAACAAAATACAATAAAGACTGCAAATATGGACCAAACTTTCAGCCCATAACAGACATTTACCAAATTACATTAACAAATGTGATGGGGTTTGATATTTTGTACTCGTTTGTTTGTTTGTTTGTTTGTTTGTTTGTTTGTGAGCTGATGCTAGCTAGATATTTTTATACTTCATAGCTTTAAAAACACTTTTTCAAATAAAATGTTGTTACCTATGAGATGTACCTGTAACAGTGTTTAAAACCCGAGACAGAAAAAGCTCATATGTGTATAAAAACATCAAATTAAGGAAATAAAGCGAGGCACAAACTTGCCAGCAGGAACGCTGTTTTGGGGACTGTAATGAGGTCTATAGGATCAAACCATTATTTCACGGGGAGAGGGGGGAAGCGTTGCATTACTAGGTCGAATGAAACAACATTTCTCTGAAAAAACTGCTTTTTTCAGACAAAATATACAACGTGTTATGCAGGTCCATCTTCGATCAAATTAGCTTAATTTATTTGATGACCATATTGTTTAACATTTGTCCTCAGACGTCATAATGTTACTGTAACGATGGCGTGATTACTAACTGAGCCAGGGGAAATTCCTAATAAAACATTATACATTCAGATTTCTCTCTTCTACCGCATGTTAAAATCATGCAACACTTTGAAATGCCGTAGTTGAACAATATTCTGAAAAGTCTTACCAGTAGCATTTCAGTGCTCCTGCAAGCTTGGCCACCCTACAGATTTCTTACATGAGGAGTGAGTTACCTCACTCTTGCGATCACACGGTGACAATGCAAATTTAGGTAGAAAGTAAATGGCTCCTCTAACCTAGCCACTGTACCCAGCCTGCCCAGACCCCCTCCACACACATACTTCAAATGGTGTCTGCACCCCACTAGCATCAACGAGACATTTTCATCCAGAGAACTGGCCCTCACTGGAAATGCTCTTTTTCGGACCATTCTCTGGAAGCCCTAGATATTGTAAAGATTGCTGTGTGTGAAAATCCCAGTAGGTCAGCAGTTTCCACAATTCTCAGACCAGCGAGTCTAGAACCAGTCCCCATGACAGGTTCAAAGTCACTTAAATCGCCTTTATTCCCATTCTAATCCTCAGTTTGAACCTCAGCAGGTCGTCTTGACTGTGTCTACATGGCTAAATGCATTTCTGTAATCTGATTGGCTGTTTAGAGCCTATTATTGAACAGGTACACCTAATAAAGTGGCCGGTTAGTGTATTCATTTTATGTTTTACATGGCTGGGCTTGTTTTCCAGTCATACCGCCTTGATTGCGCATGCGTTACACGTTTGCACGTCTCCTGTGGAGATACTGAAGGTTCGAATTGAAGCTACGAATGGAGTCACGTGCCCGGCGGTGGGTAGGGGTGGTAGGTAGGCCTGTGCAATACATCATGGATGTGCAGACCGAACGCACTGGCTCTCTATTGGCTGAATTGTAGGAGCGCGTCGCTAAGCAACCGCCCTCGTGCAGCATCAGCACAGCGCGAGGCGAGTGCCGCATTGAGCTGTCGCGCGCGCTCTGACGCTACTTTCCGTATGTTTTTGCCGCTTCTTCATTATGACAAAAATAACGAAAGCCGACTCGGCGGCCAAGGATTGATAGGCTATGAGGACGTCCCAGATACAACCCGAGCGCGCTCACGGATGAGGCGGCGATGACGTAGCGTGGCTGAAGTCCACGTCCGGATCAGGGACGGGACCGTGCGTGACTGCGGGACTCAAGGTCCCAGATAGGATGCACTCGGAAGGGAATACCGACTTCGTGCAGGACTGCTGATCGGAACACATCCATCATTCCAAAAGGACTATACAATAATTATGATTATAACGCTCGTGAGCTCGTGTTTTGGAGCTCGTCATTGTCCGCGTGCATATTTTAGGTTTAATGCGACAGCGTCTTCTGGAAGGGTAAGGGTTGAGGTTTGTCTTGTCCGTGTGCTGGACTTTCTCGGCGCGTCTTGAGGTCCAAAGGCCCGATCAGCGCGAGCGCGGCCTGCTGAGGCTCCACTACTGCAATGGCACACGGAGGCGAGGAGGCTGAGGGACAGCGCGAGAGCGATGCACGAGATGTACTTTCTGAATCCTAGCCCAGCACACTCACATGACTCGGTTGTAGTGTTTCCAACATTGTAAGCACGTTCTATGCTCTGACAAGTCTCTCTTCAGATGTTTATCGTCTTGTCAGGTGTTCAGGTGTTTGGCTCACAGCGCATCCGGGTAAAGGTGCCATTAATTTCCGTCCACTCCGTCACTCAGCCCGGTGTTCCGGTTGGTTTCTTTTCACACTCAGTCCTTCCGAGGATGTACCCAGGGTTCGCGCTGAGCCGCATCCCGCCTGATCTTCACTCTTCCCAATATTTACGCTTCTAGTGCTCAAGGCTGTCACCAGAAAGTTGTGGGTTCGAATCTCACCTGCGATTAACTAAAAGCATGAGTAAAAATTTCACCCCTTCCAGAACGCTGCTTAGATACTCAAATCGACTTCTAGTGAAAGCGTCATTTTGAAGCCGACCAATGCCATCCCCGTCTGACACAAGCAGCGCGGGGTCGCTGTCGGGCTCGCGTGCCTTTTCAGGCAGTCGCAGGAGCGCTTCAGGCAGGGCGAGAACGAGTGCTCGGTTGCTGCTCTACCTGGGCGTGTGTCAACTCGCCCTCGGAGTCATGGTTCTGTCCTTCAGCTTCAGCAGCCTCACGCTCAGTCCATCACCCCGGGTCCGGCAGTCATGTCCACTGTGGGCCGGTTTCTTCGTAAGTCTCTCTCTCTTTCTCTCAGGGGTACTTAAGGGTTTAGGGTGTAAACACAACTAGAGTGAAAGAAATGATGCATTGACATCACACTATCCCACCACCTTGGTGACCTAGGTTCGAATCCCATCAGTGCCTTCCATCCAGGTCAAGCATCATATGCAGCCATATTTGACTGTGCCCCGTCAGGGGATCATCTCCTGGTGTTACAACAGCAACCCCTTATCCAGTCCTGTGATGGATATATAAAAGACGTCCCATAGGTCCAGAAACCAAAGGTTAGCATTTACTTGTAGTCAAACGGAAGTCAGTGGTGAATTTAACAGATTGCGTGCACACCACAAGCCAGTAACCCAGAGTTGCCAGTGCCAATGAACTCAGTCTGGGCTTGACAACGATGTCAGGAACCAAAACACAACTCTGTAACTGACAGACCACACCTCACCAGAGGTGGGATATGACCCAGAGTGGCTCAGTAGCTAGAGCACTACTTCTGTTTTTGAGTCTTGGTCCTTCCAAGGTTTCTTTCTCATAACGCTTAGGGAGTTTTTCCTTGCCACTGTCGCCCTAGGATGGGCCGTAGACATTAGAAGATGATCTAGAATTGTAAAGTTGCTTTGAGACAATGCTTCATTGTAAAAAGTGCTATATAAATAAATCTGACTTGACTTCTGGTGACACGAGGTCTGTCGGACATGGAATGGGTTTCGGTTCTTGGCACTGTTGCCAAGTCCAATCTGTACTCCAATGGCGCCCCCACATTACGCTTATGTATTTTTTGACTCAGTAAAATGGTTACATTCCTAAATGTGTGGATTGAAAATATTAATTGGTGTACTGAACAAACATCCAGTGATGCTGGACACCATAAATGAAAGGTTTTGACTCACAGCAAGGCTGGTCCTCTAAACCGGGTCTATGGTGGTGGGCTAGTGCATTACTCTCCAAGAAAAAGAACAGAACAATATAGAGACTTGGTTAGTGACTGTTGACAGCACGTGAAGCATGTGTATAGAAATGAACCACATCCTAAAGGTTTTCCTCTGTTATCTTATAGGTCGTGGTCTCAGGACTCGTAGGCGTGATATCATGGAGGAGACCCTTCACACTGGTGGTTCGTTTCATGGCCATCTTTGAAGGACTCTCATGCTCGGCCAAACTTCTGTGCAGGTATATGAAAGTGCGTTTTGTGCAGGTGTCGCTGTTCATGCTGCTGTCCGCGGTGTGTGTGATTCTCAGCCTGGCCGGCTCCATGCTGTCCTGTCAGAACGCACAGATGGTCAAATCGTACCTAAAATGCCAGGTAACCTGACCTCCTCGCCGCTGTCCTCTTAACCTGGTCATTCCACCTTATGAATGTTCTCGTCTCACCCAGTTCCTGTCGCTGTGTGTCCGAACTTCCAGGTGGAGCAGGGACGGTGTTTATGCTGCGACCCGAAACATCCCTGCTCTTTAGTGGAGGACGAGACGTTAGAGCTCTACCTGCATGCTGACTGCCATTCACTACGGCACCAGCTCAAGGTAATCTCAGCCATCGAACCGCTTTCCATTAAGTGCTGTAGTCGGCTGCAGGCTGACACACCCCACTGCACTCGAGTTCTCTCGCTGATTCAGTCTCAGCAGCAGACGGCTGTATGCCATTTTCCTCATCCCTAATTTTGTAGTCAAGTGCTCATTTCTCTGCTTTGTATTTCATACAACTTTCTGCAGCACAGCCTGTCATTACAACAGTGTACAGCAGCAGCGCCTCGCAGAGCTTATAGATTTGTTATTGTGTGTTACGATTGAAGCAGACACTGATACAGCAGTGCTGCTGGAGTTTTAAACCCCCGTTCACTCACTGTCCACTTTATTAGAGACATTCACCTCATACAGTGGTGCTTGAACGTTTGTGAACCCTTTAGATGTTTCTATATTTCTGCATCAGTATGACCTAAAACATCATCAGATTTTCATACAAGTCCTAAAAGTAGACAAAGAGAACCCAGTTAAACAAACGAGACATAAATATTATACTTAGTCATTTATTTATTGAGGAAAATGATCCAATATTACATATTAGTGAGTGGCAAAAGTATATGAACCTTTGCTTTCAGTATCTGGTGTGACCCCCCTGTGCAGCAATAACTGCAGCTAAACATTTCTTGGAGGAATTTTAGCCCATTCCTCCGTACAGAACAGCTTCAGCTCTGGGATGTTGGTGGGTTTCCTCACATTAGCTGCTCGCTTCAGGTCCTTCCACAACATTTCCATTGGATTAAGGTCAGGACTTTGACTTGGCCGTTCCAAAACATGAACTATATTCTTCTTTAACCATTCTTTGGTAGAACGACTTGTGTGCTTAGGGTCGTTGTCTTGCTGCACCTTCTCTTGAGATTCAGTTCATGGACAGATGTCCTGACATTTTCCTTTAGAATTCTCTGATATAATTCAGGATTCATTGGTCCATCAATGATGGAAAGCCATCCTGCCCACTTGCAGCAAAACAGGCCCAAGCCATGATACCACCCCCACCATGTTTCACAGATGGGATAAGGTTCTTATGCTGGAATGCAGTGTTTTCCTTTCTCCAAACAGAACACTTTTATTTTAAATCAAAAGGTTCTATTTTGGTCTCATCCGTCCACAAAACATTCTTCCAATAGCCTTCTGGCTCGTCCACGTGCTCTTTAGCAAACTGCAGATGAGCAGCAATGTTCTTTTTGGAGAGCAGTGGCTTTCTCCTTGCAGCCCTGCCATGCACACCATTGTTGTTCAGTGTTCTTCTAATGGTGGACTCATGAACATTAACATTAGCCAATGTTAGAGAGGCTTTCAGTTGCTTAGAAGTTACCCTGGGCTCCTTTGTGACCTCGCCAAATATTACACGCCTTGCTCTTGGAGTGATCTTTATTGGTCGACCACTCCTGGGGAGGGTAGCAATGGGCTTGAATTTCTTCCATTTGTACACAATCTGTCTGACTGTGGATTGGTGGAGTCCAAACTCTTTAGAGATGGTTTTGTAACCTTTTCCAGCCTGATGAGCATCAACAACTCTTTTTTTGAGTTCCTCAGAAATCTCCTTTGTTCGTGCCATGATACACTTCCACAAACATGTGTTGTGAAGAGCAGACTTTGATAGATCCCTGTTCTTTAAATAAAACAGGGTGCCCACTCACACCTGATTGGCATCCCATTGATTGAAAACACCTGACTCTAATTTCACCTTCAAATTAACTGCTAATCCTAGAGGTTCACATACTTTTGCCCACTCACTAATATGTAATATTGGATCATTTTCCTCAATAAATAAATGACCAAGTATAATATTTTGTCTCATTTGTTTAACTGGGTTCTCTTTATCTCCTTTTAGGACTTGTGTGAAAATCTGAGGATGTTTTAGGTCATATTGATGCAGAAATATATAAAATTCTAAAGGGTTCACCAACTTTCAAGCACCGCTGTAGCTCCACCTTGTAGATGTAAAGTCAGACACAGTAGCTCATCCATTGTTGCAGTTTGTGTTCGTCATCCTCTAATGCTACATCAGTGCTCAGAGGATGCCGCCTACAGGATGCTGGTGGCTGGACATTTTTGGCTGGTGGGATATTTTGAGTCCAGGTGGATTAAAACTCCAGCAGCGCTGCTGTGTCTGAACCACTTGTGTCAGTGGCACTGCATTGCTGACAATGATCCACCATCCAAATAGTAGCTGATCTGTGGGGGTCCTGACCATTAAAGAACAGAGTGGACTAACAAAGTATGTTTAGAAACAGATGGACTCCAGTCTGTAAGTTCAGTGACTGCTAATATAAACTGAAAAATACAGAATGCCTAATACTTTTGCACAGTATTGCTTATTTACTGTATTGCATTACACACTGCACGTCTAGTATTTATTCACTTACTTACACTTCTTGTTTATTTAATTATTTTGTCTTTTATGGGGTAATTATGTTTAGTAAACAAACCTTCAATCTAGCAGTCTAAGCAAACTGGCATTATTAGTTTGGGCTCTTCGTAAATCATGGCCAGATTGTATAAATGCTTTGTTAATGGTCTGCATTATTTAGATGGAGGCTATGTATTTTTTATACGGACTCTGAGTGCGTCCTGATTGGTTTCTGTGTGTGCGCGTAGAACTTGCTGTTTAGTGCCTGCGGACTCAGTATCCTCTCTACTATCATCTGCACTCTGTCAACAGTCACTTGTAGCATCCATATATTTTCTCTGGACCTGCTGCATCTGGTGAGTGGTCTCATTTGGCCTCCGTCGCCTCTTGCTCCCGATTTGAATGACAACAAATTTTCATTCGGTTCCTCCACACCTCTGCGTTCTCCAGCTGGCGCCGCACCGCACGCGCTCGGTCAACCCAGAATGCACCACTCCTCAGGATGCCTTTCTCACTAACATGATGGACTTTGAAGAGTTTGTCCCGCCCATCCCTCCACCTCCTTATTACCCCCCTGAATACACCTGTAGCTCGGAGACTGATGCTCAGAGGTAAGCGACACACATGCTCACATTTTCTGGATGGTTTATTCAGGGTATTTCTGCGCCGCCCAGCTCTGTGGTTGCCAGATTTTTCCTTTTTGGTAGTCTATACAGTATGAACACAATATATACAGTGTGTGTTATCCATGGCTGTAACATAACTGAGACGGAAGGGGCAAACCTCATCTCACAATAGGCAGAACCCGGCTGGTCCAATGGTGCTGAGCCATTCCAGGGATGCTCTCATATCCACCTCCCCACTCCATCCCAATGACAAACCCTTAGGCCTTCTTTACATTTTTCAGCAGTGGTCCTGTTAATAAAGTGGAATCAATTCTGAGAAGTAGTTCCGGATTTTGCTTTAGCACCATTGTTTCATTCATTCATACATGTTCGTGTGTGCAGTATCACCTATAATGGCTCAATGGAGAGTCCAGTGCCTCTGTACCCTACAGACTGCCCACCTCCATATGAGCTAGTGATGGGGCAAAGATCTTCCAGCCAGGTGAGCACTCACATCAATGCTAAAGCACACACACTTTACAGCACAGCAATAAACTTGTATGACAATTGGATTTGATTTTGAAAGCCTCATACGCTGTCTGTTTGTAGGCCACAATGCTCGACGCTCACAATGGTGAACCTTCTGCTGAAAGAGGGACCTCTATAGTTTTCAGCGGTGAAGGTGAGATGCAGAGCACTGGCCACGTTCACGCGTTCGTTTCCCTCAGTCTGATATCAGACTGAACTGCTTGAGCGAACACTAAACTCAACAATCTGATAAGCATCTCCATTTACGAATGTACACGCATACATGGAAAGCCATTTAGTGTAATGGTTGCTACAGCAGCAAAAAGGATCTGTCTCCTGCCTGTCTGTGACAAGAAGCAACACAAGTTTTTAAAAGTGTAGCACTCTCAGCAGTCTTAAAGTGTGAGCCTGCTAAATGGGGGCGGAGTTAGAATTCACGGCTTGCAACCTTCTTAGACATATTAAGATCCCAGTTATTTGGAAGTGGGCGCTCAGGTGGCGGAGCGGCAGTTTGCTAGCCCCTGACCTCGGGTCACCCAGGTTTGAGTACATGGTGGGATTGATTGGCCATGTCTGAAGGAGGGGAGGCCAGATGGGGATCATCCCCAGCTTCCACCCTGTGCCCTGTGAATTCTAAGATAAGTGGGGTTATAACGTGGGGAAAGCAGTCCCAGTGGCTCGGTCTCTTAATCCACCAGCTGGCTCTTGCCCTGCTCCAAGTCTGGATATTTATGGATTATCAGGCTGCATATAAACGTTGCCTTGCTGCTCAATTCTCTGTGTATCTCTGCAAAGCCTTGTTTCTGCTCACCCTCTCCCATCGCCTTTCTCTTTGGGCTCAGTATCAGGTGACAGCGGCTCTCTGCTGATGTCGGAGATTGTGGATATTCCCGATGACAGCTCTCCATCAGAGGACTCCTGCGTGCTGGAGGTGGGGCTGGCAGTACGGGGACGGGCGCGAGGGGTCAGTGAGGGCGGAGAGGGAGTCGATAATGCCATCTCACAGTCCCACATGGCTCACCGCTGCTTCAGGAGCGAGAGATCATATTCCTGCTCCTCACCCAGCACCTACAACACCTCCACCTTCAGGTCAGCATGTGCAACTACTCATTGAAATAGTTTTGCTTCAACTGATAAGAGAAATGATTGGCTTTGCCCGTTAGTTCAGCCCTGGACAAATATTTGAACATTTAGGCTTCTAAGAGGAACCATTAACAAGGATGTTTTCTTAAAAAGAATGGTATTGATGTAACATTGCTCCTATCGTTCATAGCCATTGATGCTGATGCAACGTGAAGTAAAAACAAACAAACAAACCCATCTAATTTGTTACGCTCTGTAACAGTATTTTTCATCCAGAGGACTTCTTTAGTTTACATTAGCCTTAAAGCACAGAAAAGTATTTTGCATTGCTATACATGTTGGTAATTGTGAACCTTGTGTGCATTGAATCCCTTTCATCTCATCTGTAGGTCTCCAGTAATGCGACGCCAGCCTTTATTTACCAGTAGCTGTTCTCAGTTAGAGATGCTAGCTGGTGCTACTTCCATACACCACTCGGTCCCGGAGATCCTGGTATGTCCGTGCAGTACTTCCAGACGAGGCTCTTCCTCTGATGCCACCAATCCACGAGCGTCAGTCATCGTTCAAGATCACCAGGGCAATGTGACTCCTGGGCTTCACCCAGGACCGTGTCCCCATCGGCGAAGTGGGCGGGACAGAAGGGACAGTGAGGCGCTGTTTCCCCTGATGAGGTCACACAGTGAACCAGGACTAAGCTCTTCTAATGATACAGGTGTGTTTAGGTTTAGTGTACAAACGTCCAGGACTGTCTGGGTACGAGAACAGAGAAGGTTCGAAATGTCATAACAATGTGCTCCTCGCAGGTGATTTCAGTGGCTCAGCTGACAGCAAAGGAATGGGGGAATATGGATCTCATACCTCATCGGATGCAGGTAAGACATCAACCCTACTGTTACTACTGTATGTTCTGGACAAGGACCTGGACGAGGTCTGTAATTTTCATCACAGGTACACTTCAACTATGAGAGACAAAATGAGGAAAAAAAATCCAGGAAATCACATTGTAGGATTTTTAAAGAATTTAAGTATAAATCATGGTGGAAAATAAGTATTTGTCCACCCACAAAACAAGCAAGATTTCTGGCTCTCACAGACCAGTAACTTCTTCTATAAAAATAATTAGCGGATGCCTATTCTGCTGCAGGTCGATCGTCAGCTTGTCTGCTTGTGCAGCGCTCTCCTCTGGTATCCTCTGGTTCATTGCCCAGGAAGGGCAGTCTCAAGGCTGGCACAGAGCAGCTGCCATCCAAAAAGCCCCTGGCAAGATCTTTGCATGGCCACAAAGACTACACCCGATCTTTGGGAGACCTCAAGGTCAGTGTTTCTCTCAACATGAGTATTTACAATTTCTAACCTTTTCTCCATTGTCTTTGTCAGGAGTTGCTCATGATATCTCTGTATAAAAACTGTTCGGCTGTAATATTTGAGAAGTATACTCTTAGTATTTCCAATTAATGGAACCACTTTGACTACTGGTGAATCTACATTCCTGTTTTCACCGTTATTGTGAGCTTTGGATAGTAACCAAAATTCCTGGGTACAAGTGGCAGAAATTGGGTTCCTACACAGTTTCTGGGTTTACTCTCAATGACAGGGTAAGGGGTTCATCAGTCTGGGGAGCCTCAGAGTAAAATCTCTGCTACATCGGATTAAGGGAAGTTAGGTAAGGTGGTTTGGGATTTGAATGGTTTCCACTAGAACTATTACAAGCATTCCCATGTAGAATTAGATCCCAGGGCAGACCCAGGTATTGCTGGAGGGATTAGCCCTCACAGCTGGCTTGGGAAAATCTGGGAATCCCCTAGAAGGAGCTGGAATCTGTGACTGGGGAAAAGAAAGACTGGCCAATGGCGACTAGAGCTGGACTGAGACAGTGGTGTATCATAGAGCACTGAATCTGCACACACGATTACTATGTGTGTAAGGATATGTGGTGTCCAAGCTTCATTGTCTTGAGTCCAGTTGGTACGTCGACAGTAGCATTACTTTGTATGTTGCAAAATGCTTAACTTCACAAAACATTGAAATCCATCATCCTCTACAGGTGACTAGGGTGCTGGTGCAGCGCTTACTACAGAGGTCAAAACGAAATCTGGCCCCTGCCACGGATTATGCTGGGAACTCTGGTCAGGGGCCTAAAAGGAGGACAAGGATGGAGGGAGGCCTGCCATTTGATCAGGTGAGAACAAAACATCAACTGCCTGCTTAAGCAGTTACTCTAGTCTTCTACACTCCCTGGACTGTGCTGACCCAAAAGAATGTTGTAATCTTTGTAGGTCTTGCGTGCCACTTGGGGTGCCACCAGGGGTCAACAGAGCAATCAGCGGGTCCACTACCACCATCGGCGTGGGCACTCGCACAGTGACAGTCACTATTGCACCGGCCGTACTGATTATGACCCCACAAGGCAAGAGGGCATCCACCTTCGCAGCTGTGGCGACCTGAGCTCGTCGGCTGTTTCTCTGTGCAGGCTTCACCCAACACCTCATGCATCATCTGGAGTGCTGCACTCCGAGGCCACACTCTGAGCTGAGGCAGAGAGGGACATGATCGGGCTGTGAGGAAGACTGAAGAACGAGGAAATGACACGGATGTTCTTTGGATTTCAAACTCTTCAGAGAAAATCTTCAGTGAAATCATTCTAAAACCTCAGAAATCTGAGAAATACTGTGAAAAACCTCTCAACTATGCTTCTGGACTCGAGGCCCATGGCTTTCTGTGCTTGAACAACATGCTGGTGCTTTGACTCTGCCTTTCCCAACCTCCTCTGCATTCATGTGAACCCTCCCTCCACGATTTTTACACACTGGCTGTGTATGGGGAACTATCACACAGTGCTTCCACTCACTACACACAAAGTCTTCCATATTATGTTTGATGTTTATATGCATATCTTGGTTTGGATAAAAACACTTGAGTTTTGGTTAAAAAAATGGAGACTTTTAGCAGGTTTTATAACCAAGAATCAAACGGCCATTGTAGTGTATACAGCACAGAGATACAAAGTGATGGCATTCTATGTCATCACAAGCCATTTTTTAGGTTTTTTGGAATTATAGTCATCTGTTACGTGCAGATCTAGGGAAAGTAATGAACAAGGACGGCGCAACAGAGTGGGAGTGCAACCAGATCCAGGTCCAGACCTTGTAGTGCCCATTGGAAATTGGAATAATATTGTATAGACATATCCCCTGTAAAAATACATATTTACACTGCTAAATGCATTTTCTCCACTTGAATCTGTGAGGCCTGTAATCATGGGTTGTATCCAAAATGGTTCCTTATTTACTATTCTGTACGTTCTGCATACTACAGGGAACCTATAGCGAACAGAATGTGTAAGGATGCTCACGGATTCCATTACATAACACTAACGCAGTCGCATGACAGACGAGATAACAGCTTAGACAGACTTTTTCTTATAAAAGGAATATTTTACATTAACAAGTATCATTCTGGTAACCCCGACGCCTCAGCAGCCCTCCGTCAGAGAAGTCACAAAGAACGTTATGATGCAAGAAACAAGATAAGAAAATAATCTTGTTGAAATATTACAAAGTAATAACTGTATTCTGTTGAAGCTGCTATAGTGCTTTTGAATGGGAAAAAATAAGGTTTGTTTAGGGTTAAATAGAAGCAAGCGACTGCGATTCTTCACAATTAATGCGATAATGAAACGTAAGATTAACTCAGTTCAAACTTTCAATCGTCTGACGTTCCATAACCACACCACCCGATTTGAACCCGTCCACTCAGGAAGTGCCATTTATAGCAGGTGGGAAAAGCTACTGGACTGTAGATTTCAAAGGCCAGGGTTCAAATCCCACCTTTGCCAATCCACCACTGTTTGGTCCTTGTGTAAGGCCCTTAGCCCACAACTGCTTGGATTGTACAACTGTATAAGACGTCTCTCTGGATAATGGTGTCTAGTTAATGGCTAAATGTAAATGAGTCACCGAACAACTAAGATTCCCATAGTTGAATCCATTCCTGGTTTGTGTCTGGTCACTAATGGAATGATACTGGGAATGCTTTTGCATTTACCAACACCAAGGTCCATAAAGGGGTTGCGCCGGTCCTAGTAGTGACGTAGAGCAGTTGCCTTTTGCCTCGAGACCATACATCGTCCTTATTTCTCCTGTTCACTCTGTGTCTCATTCCACATGTGAGCAAAGGTTAAAAATGCACTGGCTTTTTTTGCACAAGTGCATGCCTTCTTTCCTAAAATAGACCAACTTGGTGTAATAGTAGCATTGATGATTTGAATATCTCTTCTTTACATTATTCCTAGTCTGAGCCACATTCGCCCAAAGAATGCCTCTGCATGTGTAATGAGGTCTTTCTGTACAATTCGTTGACACACAAAAATTTGTGAGCTACCGTGTCAGCATGACGAAGGAATGCTGCTAGCTAGGATGCCTTTAAGACCTAAAACCTCTGGCAATAAATATAGAAAAGGTTAACACACCGTATAGGTTGTTATATTAAAAGAACGAATGAGAGGCCCCTGTTGTAAAGTACAGGTATATCCATACCTGATAAACCTTCCATGCCCCTGTTGACTTCCTGTCATGACTGAAAATGTTTAACACCTGAGTGAACACCTGAGGGAGAGGAGGATGTTGAAGGAGTAGACTGTCACTTGTCAGCAAGCACAATGGCCAGGGATAACAATAGAAACCAGAATGTGTGTCTCCTGACTAGGAAAGAGCGATTACTAAGAGGTGAATACGGCTGAAGCTAGCAGCTTAGCTTAGCTATTTTTCTTTACCTGAGATGAAACAATTACAATTCATTGAAATGAATCAAAAATACCAAATGAAGACTTCTGTAGACAAACATTTGTTGGCAGTATTGCGGGCTCACTTGCTAACTTGTCTGAGTTTTTAGCTAGAAGCTAGTGCAACCACAAAGAGCAAAAAAAACAAAAGTAAAAGATAGCCATGTAATCCTGACTGATGTTGATCCCTATCACAGCTTTTAATGGCTAAATTTTAATACAGTCGAAGAGTTTTGTATGAAACTAAACTTAGCGCTTCCTCTCTTGCTGTGCAAAAGGAAGCCTTTTCTAGAACTTTTGCTAATTGGGCTATTTAAACAAATAACAAAAATGAAACTTTATGCAAAGTATCGCTGGAAAACATTATTAGAAAAGAAAGCCATGTGGCTATTTCTGTTCAAATGAATGCACTTTTGCTTGTGAAATTTCATTAATATGACCAGAGCTTTACAGTTTGAGAATCTGCATGGTTTTTCATTTAAACCACATAAAGAGTAGTTTAAGCCTCGGTATAGCTGATTTATTTAGCCAGCCAGCCTGCTAAGAAGTTTGTTTGCTATCTAGTTGGTGTGTTCATTACGTAGCTTGCTAGCCAAGTACCATCATAGTAGCGATAAAATGACATTAGCTGTTAGGCATTGCTTGCTGGAAGCATAAAAACACAGATTGAAAAGAGTTCGATTTTAGAAAAGATGCTTTTTTATTGACTGTTTTTTCTTTTAGAAGAGTTTCCCTGCTAAAGAAATACAACAAAGACCTTTGGACACTGGGGTGCTAGTCATTAGCATGAGATGCTAGTTTACCAGCATAACAAGCTGGTGAACCATTAAGACCACTAACCGACATGAACCAGCTTGGACCAGCATCTCATGCTAATGATCGGTATGCCTGTGTACGAAAAACAACATTATGTTGGTCTTTGCTGATTTTTTAAGCAGGGTTGTTAAACGATGAGTGATGGCTAGTTAACAAGGGCAAGTATAGAAATATCCCTGGTGTAGCCCACTTTATTTTATGCTGAAAATCCCTATCACATAGAATAGTTTTGGAACAGGGCCTTACTTAAACTGTGCGCTGTTGTCAATGATTACACTGTTCGTTAATGTGAATAATTTGATAATTATTCAATTTACAGACACCCAAGAAATTATTTTGTTCACTCTCTCAAGGACTGAAAGGATCTTGTAAAAAAAAAAAGTTGAAATTCTACCTCCTGCTTTGCACTTGGATATAATGTAATGGGAGAAGTAATATTTATAGCTTTTGGAGTATTGACTTTACAACGACTGTATGGGGACGATGACACCTAATTAAAAAAAGAAGAAGCAATTAAACGTAACACAGTTTTAATGTACGTTATGTAATAACATGCTGAATAAACATATATTCTACACAATAGTAACTGTGAGAACTGCTGTCATGAATATCTTGAATGCATTTAGTACAATAATTTAATTTTGCTCTACTTACAGCTCTTTCCCCAGAATGTTTGTTAGCGTATGTTTATGCAATATTTTCCATTCTGACTGTTTACTAAAAAGTAAGTAGTGTGTCTTATGTCATATGGCACATTTTAAAAACAATTCTGGTCCATTTCTGTGGTGTATGATACTAGCATTAACCTTAGAGTTACTTCATTGCAAACTGATGAAAAAAAAGAGTTTATAAAACCAGTATACAAGAACATATCCTCATATAAAACACCATGTCTAAAAAGTACTGATCATTTTTTAAGGGTATAACGGTGGAACAGAGGCAACGGCCATTGCCTCACAGCTCCAAAGATCCCTGGTTTGATTCCCTGCTTGGATTCTGCCTATGTGGAATTTGTATGTTCTCCCTTTTGTGTGGGTTCCTATGGGTAATCCTGTTTCCGCCCATGTTCCAAATACATGCATTAGGTCAGTTGGTGTCCCAGTATTTTTCCTCTCCTGGTAAAAAGTCAATGACCGTGCTGAGCTGTGCTAACTTGTGGTTTAGAGATTGTACGTTAGTAAGGTTTTAGAGGATACAGTGTTGTACCCTTGCCTTTTCCCTGTTTTACAAACTTCCTTTTGCAGAGATGATCAATAGACTAACTGATAATGAATTATGCTTAAGCGGTTTACGCCATTTCAAGTCTGTATGGGGTAAATTAATAAAAACCGTAACTGTTGGCGGCTAAGGTTAAGGACTTTTATACTGACATTGCAGCAGTTTTAGTTGTTAGGAGGTTGTACAGTTGGCGGGTTTATTTCAGTGCACTGCATGGATGTTTTAGATTTTTAAAAACACATTGAACTTTGTATGATTTTTTGGATGTATGTGACGGTCGTTGTAACTTGTTATGACGGAGATTGCATTCTTGTAAACACGCCTTTAATCACAGCGAAACTGCGCCATGTGGAAACTACAGCCTGCAGAGCCTGGAACAGGTTAGCAAACACAGCTAAAGCAAGCTTAAATGATCTGTTTATTATTGAACATAATCACTCCATGACACCACTTAAAATATAACTACTTTAATGACTTACGTTAATATCGCACTGTATTGTAGTTTGCACTGTATGACAATATAAAGGAAATATAAATACTTCTTAGTGCTGTAGTACGTACTACACTGTACATGTTTCCGTATGCGCTGCATACTATTTAGTAGGCTAGTTTAAGGATAGGCCCAGCCTACTGCTCAGTACAGGCTTTAAACAGTCCAGAGTTAGATTTATAGACGTGGAAATGTTTAGAACATGACATAATCATTCAGTAAACCGGATTAAATGAAGTTGAACGTACGTTGTGGACATGTTGCCCTCATGACACATCGAGGTTAAAGCTGTACTCCACTAATGGGACTGTGGTAGCCTCGTGGTTAAGGTGCAGGACTATGAACCAGAAGGGTTCAAATCCCACCTCAGCCATTGTTGGGTCCTTGAGCAAGACCCTTAACCCACAATTGCTTGGATTGTAAGACTGTACTGTACTGTAAGTCGCTCTGGATAAGGGCGTCTGCTAAATGCTGTAAATGTAAGGTAATGTAAATGCACTGTTGAGCCTGGTTGCTGATTTACGAGATCAGTACCAGATGTTGTGGCCTAACCTGCAGAACAGGGTGCAAGAAATCCACCCTGTCTGGGTGCCAGTCCATCGCAGGGCATACTCATACCGACTCACCCACATGATGGCATTTTTCCGAGATGCCAATTGACCTAATGCTTATTTTTGGAAAGTGGAGGGCCCCTTAAATAGCATAAGATCACCTGTGATGTTCGGGAGTTAAAACGTACACAACTGGTCTAAAACTTGATTTTGACATCCAGCCTTATTACTTACTTGACACAAACCATCAATAAGTGTTGACATGTCGTAGAGTTATTAGTATGGTTACTTAGATCCGGGATATTAGAGTACCGAAATGTAAAGAACCCTTGATGAACACAGACAGCAGATGCTAACATGACATCACCTTCTGTTTACAAGCAGCAATCGCGTTACTCGCTGGTAAGGAGTATGTGGTGGGTCGGAAGAACTGCGACATCCTCTTGTCCAATGACCAGTCCATCAGCCGTGTGCACGCCCGCTTCACCGTCACCGAGCAGGTGAGGATGGTCATACTGGATGGTCATGTTAAAAAAAATTACAAATTAAAAGTCGGCTCTTAAAAGTTTGGCCTTTAAGTCCTTTGGGTTTCAGCAGTTATTCCGGTAAACAGGCTGTTTCTCGCTGCAGGCTGTCACGCTAAAGGACGAGTCTAAGTACGGCACTTTTGTCAACGACAAGCGACTAGATTCTGGATTCACCAAGACCCTGTATGCTGGAGACAGACTCGTGTTCGGAGTCTTCCAAAGCAAGTTTAAGTGTGTATCCCTTTTATTAAGTACCTCTAGGTTTAATCGCCAGTGAAGCAGGAATCATTTCTGTCGTCTCTGTCTGTCTCAGGCTGGAGCTGGGCTCTGTGGTGGTCTGTTCGTCATGTGTGGATAACGAAGGGAAGGCAGCTCTCTCTCAGGCTCTAAAATCCGTCGGTGGGCGTCTGCTCAACTCTTGGTCTCAGGAGTGCACTCATCTCACCATGCCTTCTGTTAAAGTCACCATTAAGGTCAGCAGCATAAAGGACAGGCAACGACCTGACAGTAAAACGTCTGTTGAGTAACAATGTATTTGTTCGTTAGATCTTGTGCTTACTCTCTGTGTAATATAAACAGAAGCTATAACCTCTGACTGATGGGAAGCGGAAAGTGCAGGTAGAGGCAAAATATCATTCCAGAGACACAGTTAATCAGTTGATGTGTATAATTTGATTTCCCAGTTTGCATTAGTCGTAGAGGGTTAATGATTCGGATAGAGAGGAGGAGGATTGAAATACCTCGTACATTTTTGAGGGAAATTGAATACCAGGAAACAAGTTTGACTCCAAGTAGTTTATAGTCAATTAACATGATCAGTATAAGAATGCATTACGTCATAATTCCTAGGCTCAAAATGCGCATGCTGCAGTTTTGCTAATTAGAATTGTGGCTGTCTGCGCAGACCATCTGTGCGCTGCTGTGCTGCCGACCCGTAGTGAAACCCGAGTTCTTCACCGCGCTCTCCAAAGCCGTCCAGCAGAGAGAAAGTCTTCCTAAAGTCGAGAGGTAAGGAGTGTGGTTCTCGTACAAGTGTCTGTTTTCTAAAGTTCTACAAGCCACCCAACGGAAGCCCCATACCCACCTCTTTAGTTGTCATTGTTGTCTTTCATGTTAAGTTTGATTCCTGTCATGTCTGTGTGTTCAGCTTCAGGCCAGAGATAGACGAACCGAGCCTGAATAAAGACAAAGTGGATTTGGGTCCAAGGCCAGAGAGGAAAACTCTTTTTAAGGGCAAAACGTTTGTCTTCCTCAACACCAAACAGGTAATGGTATTTAAATCAGAACCATGTGGGTTTTAATGTCTTGTTTGACTATTAATCCATGAAAACTGGATTGAAAAATGACTTGCAACAAGGAGGAAGCCTCAGTGGATATGTGACTATTATTAGTAGTAGTAAATGAATGAAAAAAAAAATATTCTTGTTAAAATACTGAGTGTAATTATTTACCTTGTAGTGTTATTGTTAATTCGGACTTCTATGGCAAGAGAGTCTGCATGGAGGAACGTACTAAGCTGGACGTGTCCATCCACCAACACCTTCACAGTTATGTATGTGTGGCACCTGTCCATGATGGAGCCTGAGAGTAGACCTCTGTGCCAATCAAGCACCTATGGGGAAGATTTGAGCTCATGACAGAATACTTCTGACCCTGTAACTGTGCTTGTAACTGCATGGTTTGAGTGGTTAGCCATCAGTAAAATGGTGTATGAAGCAAGAAGAGTGAGCACGGATGTATTTCTGATCGGTTTCATATCCCGCATGTCTTGATGTACCGAGTGTTTGTGTTTTTCAGATGAAGCGCTTAAGTCAGGCCATCAGTTTTGGAGGTGGGAGCAGCCAGCTTTTGGAGGAGGGATCGCTGCCCAGGGCAGTCCTGGAGTCCAAAAGCTGTTGTGTTGTCGATATAATAATAGGATCCTCCCAACCACTCGTACCTCCTGCCACCAAGAAGTGGGCGGACTCTGTGGGCCAGGTTCTGCACAGGTACTTTCTGGAGTGTCCCTAGACTGTATTTGCTACGTTGTCCTATCGTGATAAATGTAGTATGTTAGTCTCTTACTCTCTGTATCTGGAGTAGGAACGGTTTGCGCTTCATCACTGAATCTGAGATCGGACTGGCGGCCATTTATCTCGATAACGAGACCTACTGCAACCCCTGCTCCTCTCTGGATCCTGGTGGGTTAATATACACATGCTAGCACATCCATGTGATTGCCTGCTAAAAATGGCAGACAATGGAAATAGTTTCTTTATTAGTGCGGCTATTAATAAACAAACACGTTGAATCAAAGTGTATGAGAACGATTAACGTGGCTGTCGTTTAGAATCTACCAGAGTGAAGCCGGCTATTCCCGGAGGAACGCTTTCCCAGAATACAGCTGTGGATGAGACTGTACTTCCTCCCGCGTCATTAAACGTTACGGCCTACGTGACCAACACTGAGACATCTCAGAGTGTGAGCAGGTACGACTTTCCACTTATTACCACTGAGGCACCATTTGAAGGGAAATTGAGCATCCAGAACCTTTTAGAATTCAACATTAGTCAGCCCTCTGTATTCATTCAGCTGGATTCAAACTACTGTGGATGTCAAATATATATATATTTTTTAAAGTTTTTAAAAAAGCTCTCCAATTTTACACATAACCCATTAGTGCTTCCCACACTTCAAATTTGGTTTTCGGATTTGAACCCTTTGCCTCTGCAGGATGGAGATGCGCGGGCCCACAGCTGTAGGCGAGACTCCAGAAAAACGGCCTGCAAGTCCACTCCGGTCAAGCAGAACATCGACAGTGCCGAGAAAACCGACAGCAGCCACGGAGGCCCCGAGCAGCTCCTCTGTGAAGCCATCTGTGAGAACCAGCGATGTAGAAGATGGAAATAAGAAGGCAGAAGCAGCCACGAAGAATGGGGAATGTGTGAAATTGACGGGTCCTATGAACGGCAGTGCCACGCAAAAAAAATCCCCCCAGAAACAGTCGTCGCTCACCAACTACTTCCAGTCCGTCAACAAGAAGAGGTAATGATTTGTATTTTGAATCATTACAGGAAGAGCTGTCCCATGAAACGTTGTGTGCTTCATGTTTTTAATATACAGTGGGGCAAAAAAGTATTTAGTCAGCCATTGATTGTGCGAGTTCTCCTACTTAGGAAGATGAGAGAGGTCTGTAATTTATCATAGGTACACTTCAACTATGAGAGACAAAATGAGAAATAAAATCTCAAACAGGTGCCATTAATACAGGTAACGAGTGAAGGACAGAAGGGCTTCTTAAAGAAGAAGTTACAGGTCTGTGAGAGCCAGAAATCTTCCTTGTTTGTGGGTGACCAAATACTTATTTTCCACCATAATTTACACTTAAATTCTTTAAAATCCTACAGTGTGATTTCCTGGATTTTTTCCTCATTTTGTCTCATAGTTGAAGTGTACCTATGATAAATTACAGACCTCTCTCATCTTTCTAAGTAGGAGAACTTGCACAATCAGTGGCTGACCAAATACTTTTTTGCCCCACTGTAAGTGTTTAGCACTTAACTGAATTGTTAATGGTACCGACAGCGCCGACATGTGGTCATCACAGTAACTCGAGTAAGACTTTTTTCCTTCTACAGGCTGCGCGAGAACAGTGAAGACTCCGAACTGTCCGAAGCCAAACTCTCAAGACTGGAGGTTGAGGAAGAAACGAGGAAAGAGACCAAGAAGGCTAATCCAGCGTCTTCTCTACAAAACACTAATGCCCAAAATCGGCAGGTTTCAACACTACACTCCAGTGACAGTCTGGGTCTGGGTCCGGCAATGGGCGCGAGTTCGGGTTCAGTTGGAGGTAATCATAATAAGAAGAGGAAAGAGCCGGAACGGGACGCTGCAGCATCGGAGGATTTCGACGTTTCGCTGGAAGAGCTGGAGTCGTTCATGTCCGAGGACATGGATGAACCTGTGCAGCCGGCGGCCAGTAAGAAGCAGTGTTTGGATCGAGGGGACGCCAGTACAGCCAGTAAGGGGGAGGGTCCAACATTCAGCAACCAGACGACAGCAGACAAACAACAAAGCTTGGTTAAGAAGCATGGCAAGTTTGAGGATGCAGGGAAGAGCACTCGGCAGTCACAGGTCGCGAACAGGACACAGCATTTGGAAGAGCAGGAGAGCAGTGAGAGATGTGAGGACTCAAACGTCAAAGAGGAGGAGGTTTCTTTTGTTGTGGTGAGTGGGCCTTGTGTTTAGTCTGTAGACGAGATGTTTTGACTGGAAATGCCTCTTTGTGTGAGTTTGAAAGTGTACAACAATCTTGTACTGATGCAGTCTCATGTCATTTCTAGGAGACCAAGGTGCAGAATGGCCTTACCAAACCCAGCGAGGCGCCTGCAGTCAAGCAGGAAATCAAGGCAGGCAAACGCACAACAGGGATTTATGGAATATAATCATGAAGTGTTATGTCCAGCTATTTTACTGAACCTGTGTGTGGTCTTAGGGCTCAGAGAGTGACCCAGACCTTCCTAGAAAACTCCTGCAAGTTCAGTTCAAGTCTCTGACCGTCGGCGCCCCCTGCAGGACCAGGAGCCAGCCACTGCAGAACAGTTCTCTCAACGAAAAGAACTTTAAACGCTTTCGCAAGGTCTGATGAATGTTTTGGGTTACAACTGCATATTAATCTTTATCTTTTTCTATAATTATTAGACTTTGAAGTTTATATAACGAGACTTCCGCTGTAATGCCACCACATTCTAGCTGTAGTATATAATTAGCGCTCTGTTAAAACAATTCATTTTAATACATACAATGCTTAAAAACTTGACCAATAAATGTGAACCACTGTGTTTTAGGTACCTGTTCCTGGGCTGCAGGGCCTACCTAGGATTATAGGGGGCTCTGATCTGGTGGCTCATAACCGCAGCAAAAACTCTGAACTTGAGGAATGGCTGAGGGATGCAGCAGAGGTGAGTCTGGTCTTTGACTTTGGAAGTTTGTTGTCTTTGACTAATATTTAAATTGGTTTGATGTTCCGAAACACTTGTGACAAACATGCAAAAAAAAAATAGTAGTAAAATCGTGAATACCACTATGATATTAGCAATTCTTCTACATGTACTACTTACTATTATTGATCTATTACTATTATTGTTTCATTATATTATTATTTATTATAGTAGAATCAGGCATCCCAATCCCAGGTTCGACGCCCACAGTCCAATCCACCTGTGGTCTATCCCACCCCCCAGTTTGTCCTACCCACATCCGAGCCTTAGAACTGTGGAAAAATAAATACAAAGAGGAAAGCTACGCAGTCGAGTGCAGTCCAGCCCACTTGCACTTGTCTTAGAACTGTGCAACTGGAAAAGTAAACACTGAGTGTAATATATACAAAGTCGAGTGTGGTCTGTCATCCCTGTTTGTCCTTCCCATACCTGGCCCTTAGAAACGCTCAAGTGGAAAAATAATTACAGAGAGGAAAAGTGCACAAGTCAATCACCATATATCAACCTATACTTCCATTTCTTCTAGGAGGAAAGACAGCAAGCTCTAGAAGAGACTCTGGGCGATGATCTGTTCAGGTATGACGTCATCATCTACTAGGTTTTCTTTATTTGTGTGTTATATATCACAGTGAAAGCATGGCGAAACAAATTGGCGGTACTAGCACTTAGAGGCAGCTTGGTGAACTTGATGGAAGACTATAACACCTTTAAAGAATGTCCTGATTCTTTAGTCGTCGTAGGAATCCACATAGTGAGCGTCTGCACAGCGAGGTATAATCTTTTCTAAAGCGTTATACACACACTCTGCCGTGCAGCAAAGTCCCAGCAGGTTTAACAGACGTCATTCTCTGGCCTCTGACCCCAGCAAATCGAAAGGGATTCACCCAAAGATAATAAGCTCTCTTGGCACAGTGAGGGCCAAAAGCCCTGGCAGTCTGCTGCTTTTGTTCCATCACAGTAGCAGTAAAGTCAGGATCAGACACCAGGATGCTGTGACGCACAGAGCAGGGAGAGTGTGAAAGGTCTGGGAAAAGTTCAGCTCGCTGTAAATCCAGATCAAATAACATCTTTTATTTAAAGGACGGCCCACTGCGGTTCAGTCCTTCCGAGCAGCCAGTTCGGCTCAGCATTTTAAAGGTTTAAGACGCATTCGATTGCATCAGTTTTATCCCCATGACCACACAGAGCTCATCATGTAGAATAAGGGGAGGCATAGCCAAACAATCAGTTGAAGCCTGAGCGATGTTGCCTAGAGACAGAATCCAGCTGAAGTGTAGAGCTTGCTTGGAAGTGCTTGCCTCATCCAACTGTTTGAACTCTGAATCATGCTGCTTAGCCAGTTGAGCATACAGATCAACATCACAGGCTGAAGTACAGTAAACATGGCTTTGCGAATACCTTCCATGTCTTCGGCTCATCCTCGTGGCTTTTTCTCCTTGTTTGATTTGTTAAACCTAATGTTCACACTGCTTAGTTATGATGAAGCTGGACGTCTTTCGTTTTTCGGCTATAGGTACAATCCAAAGCCAAGTAAAAGAAGATGAGCGAAAACCTCGATGGAACCGGATCTAGCTTCCAAGTTTGACCGTTCAGGATCTCAGTTCTTTTAATCAGTTTGCACTAGTGAGTCTATCATGAATGTGTGTGTGTTTGATATGATAAGCATTATTTTCATCCCACAGTCACACAAGTGCTCTGGATGCCTACTGTCAAAGGTTGACTGCACCCCTGGTTATTAACATGTTAATTTTATTTTTAAAAGAAGTTCACATAACTTGTACAGGAAAGCTTAAACGAGACAGGTTTGGCCACCTACCCAAGGTCTCAAGCGGCACTCTCAAACCTTGGGTTTTCAGTATGTTATCCATATTTGGACTACAACCCTGCTGTCAAGGGAGGAAGGTTGTAGTCCAGCAAGCGTCTCTTCCAACGATCCCCCTTTTCCCCCCCAGTTTGGCTTGTTCAATTCCTAGTCCTTCACCAACTCCTTTGCCATGAAGGGAGTAAAGCTGTAGTCTGAGAAACCCCTACACCATGGCTCATGGGGCTGCTCGTGAGGTAGCAGGGAGATGATCACTACCCAACCCCTCTCCTCAGCCACTTCTGTCTGTGGAGCGTCCAGCCAGGTTGGAGGCAAGCCAAGACTTGAACTCTGGTCTCTGCGGTGATGGGACTAGTGTATTTGATCCATGACTTCTTAATGATTCCATTTTCTCCAAATTTGGCTTGTCCAAGTTGCCAGTTTTTTGGCATCACACACCCCTTGTCCTTTTAAATGTGTAGAAATGTCATGTTCAGTATTAGTGGTCCATAATTGTGTTAATCTATTGGCAGCCATGATCAATTAGACCAATAGATTAACACAATTATAGACATTAGCCATTTCTTTTGTTGAATTTACCATTTATAAAAGGTTCCGTTGTTATTCTGTTGAATGTGAACGCGTTTAGTGCAATGTTTTAAAAAAAAAAGTTTCCTACAAAGAAAGTTTCCTCCTTATATCATATTGCAAAAAAGATTTCTTCCACATAGCAGCGTGTGGAATCCATGCTGTTGAATGTCTTGACTAAATGAATGTTCCCTGGTCCCTCATGGAATTCCACAATGAACACGAGTCTGTATGCAGGAACAGACTCAGCTCCCGCTTGTCATCTTTGCCAGTGCCTTGATCAGGCAATGGAAGATGATTCCCATTCTACCTTCTGTCCTACAGAGAGCCATTCGTGTCCGTGTGGTTCCACACCAGGCCAGAGGCACTCCCGAGACTCAAATATAAGTCCCCCCCCAGTCACGTGCAAGCATATGGCACCCGAAGGACAGATCTAAGGGTTATTTCCTAAAGCTAAAGATTTCATGAACAGTAGTATAGATATCCAGAATTTATGGAAAATCTACACGTTGTACCTGGTGAACTTGCTTATGGATTCCAAACAAAGACAAAGTATCTCAAAATTTTATTTGTCAGTAATAAAATTATATACAAAACATGTCAGATCCTTTTTTTGTGAAATGGGAAAGCATGAAGGATGCAAGTCATATTTACATTCGTTGAGTTCTTCGTTTTTATTTTGGCAAAAAGTGGACCACTTGTGTAAAACATTACTTGAAGCAAACGGACAGGCATAGGCAGATGTACACTATAAAGAGTAGTAAAATATGTAGAAATGTATTATTTCATGACGGTTTTCACAGCTTTTTTTTTTTAAACTTGGTTGTGTGAGGTGAAGTAGTTTTCTGGTGGAAGATCCTGGTTCTTATGCTGAAAATATTCACAGAAAGGTAAGTTGTATTAAGTAAATTTACCAAACAAAACCACATGTCAATAATTGGCACTAAAAGAAAAACAAAATGCAAATGAAGCACTTTCTTGCACTTCCACTAGGGTTCAGCTGTATGGTAAGACATGGACCATGACTTTGTATACAAAGGTATACAAATACAGTGGGACTGTGGTAGCCTAGTGGGTAAGATACTGGACTCTGGACCAGAAGGTCCAGAATTAAAATCCCACCTCTGCCAAGCTGCCACTGTTGGGTTTTTGAGCAAGGCTTTAACCCACAATTGTTTGGATTGCAAGGCTGTATCAATTGTAAGTCGCTCTGGATAAGGGCGTCTGCTAAATGCTGTAAATGTAAATTCAGAGAGCAAATTCTGGTCATTTATCATTACAGAATACACACACCATTTAAAAACCTGGCTACCTCTGCCAGAATCTTCAACTGAGACAAACAGCCTTGACCTAAAACCCATTAAACACCTGAGCTCTCTGATAAAAAGTCAACTGAATATAACCCACAGCGTCCATTCTATCCACTTTTATCACTAAACGTGAAATAATAACGTTTCAATCTGCCCTCAAACCGAGTAAAGAGCGGGTAAATAAATGCACACTTGCAATCTTAACGTCCGACGATTCAAATTAAAACGTGTTATTTGATTGGATAATGAACGAGAAGAGCAGTGACTTGTTTTTCCCTGTTAGCCAGTCCGAGTGCAGATTTTATTTAGGCATGTAGAGAAGGGGCTAATAAAATAAAAAAAGTTCCGTTTATAAATAACGTTACCTCAGACAGACGACGACAATTTTAGAGTCCGCTTTTCTCCGAGACTGCTCGCTCTTGAAACCGGATTCGAGGATTTGGAAACGGTCTGTATCAGGAAGCCTCACAGATTTCATCCTCTGCTTCCTTAAGTCTCATCTTAGTGTGTGACTTCAGCAAAAGGCAGTTGAACAACGTACTAAATGCAAGGGTGCCAATAATTATCACACGTGGTTTTGTTAATGCTGACACATTACCTAGGTGGCTTTGTTGTTGTACTGAAGCTTTATGGCATCTGTGGGTAATAGGTTTACACAACGGGGAACTGCTTCTCTTCTTAGCCATGCCACACGAGTGCACATTTCAAGTTACTTCTTCATTCTCGTGTTAGAAAAGAAACTGGTTTAGCCCTCTTGCACAGCTTAGTGCAGTTACACAAAGCAAAACCTATAATAGGTCAGGAGTGTCAGTCAATATAGAGTCAATCCGTAAAGCACACATGTAGATAAGGCAATTTACAGTGTGCAACACCAACGAGAATTCAGAATCATCTTGAAGAACCTATTCTGTTGTAGCTTAAGTACAAAAAGTGAATTTTGGCACATTTATGAATTTACTTTTTTTCCCCTAACCACAAGTCATACAGTGCCTACAGAAAATCATCATACCCTGTCAAAATCCTTACCTTTTGTCTCGTTACATCTCGTCTTAAAGGTTCTTGGGGTAAAGCTGTCGAAAGGCACAAGTTATGAAAAGGATTCAAAAGGACGTCAGTGGCTTTAACTACGCCTTGGAGAACTCTGAGTTTTATTAAGAAAGTTTATGGCACTACCAGCACCTTGCCTTAACTGGGCTGCACTTCCAAGTTCAATGACCGAGCCAGGAGGACACTGATCAGGGAAGCTGCCATGAGGTCAGTGGCAACTGTACAGGACTTGATCTTATGGCTGAGGTTGGTTCTCAAAAAGAAAGAAAGAAACCTCTCCTGGAAAAGGAGCATCTTAAAAGCTTCTAATACCATGTAACAAATGGTTTTATGCTCAGATGAGACCAAGTTTGGAGGAAACCAAACGGCACAACACCCTAAACTGGTGGTGGAAATATTCAGGTTTGGGTATGGTTTTCTTCAGTGGGGACTGGAGAATTGGTCAGGATTAAGGAGAAAATGGACGCCGACTCTTCACTCAAATTCTTGAAGGAAAAATCTGCAGCCTTTTGATAGAAAGATGAAGATGAGCAGGTGGTTCACATTCCAGTTTGACAACAACCCTAAACAATGCAGTGGCTTAAAAATAGGAGGATGAATGTCCTCGAGTGGCCAAGTCAGAGCCCTGACCTAAAGCCGATAGAAAATCTGTGGATGGACTTGGAGAGCAAGCTTCTGACCACACAAGTTGAAAATTTTGCCAAATATTCCTTTTCAGCTGCTGTAGGTCTCTATGAGACAAAAGAGTGACTATTTCAAAGGGGTATAATGATTTTCTATAGGCACTAAACCTATTTTATAGTAACTTTTAAAATGTTTTTAAAGCTATGTAATTAAAATACAGGTATGAGCCGTTTAATGCATTATGTTCTGTGACATGACGTTGACCGGGCGTTACCGTAGTCACATTGTTTATTTTAAACAATATTTTTAATTAAAACACAGTATGAAAGCATTTAGCATAGTAATATAGAATGCAGTCATTCTTATCTTTGTCTCTTTTATAAAAATTGAAAGACTTACTGAGGAACGTTGTTGTGTTCTGCCTTCAAGACTGCGATTCTCTTGTCTGTCAGCAGGTGCCGCAAGGGTTCACTCGTACTAGTTTTCTGTCATTAAGACTTGAATTAGATGGATATTAGACAGATTTTTATTTCCTATTATAATTCTAAAGACCTCGGATATTAAAGTGAACGGAAGCTGATCGGAGGGACGTTAAACGCGACTACCTGTAGATGCATCTACTCCACTGTAAAGCAGGGTATCAAACTCATTTGTCCTATTAGCCGTGTTAATAAATGTACATTTTGCTGGGGACAAAATCAGCAAACCATAGCTAAAGCATACACTTCTAAAAATAATTATAATAAATATTAATATTTGCTATAATACATCAAATGTGTCTATCCAATTCTACAAATTATGTTCGGCATACAAAAGTAGCAAAGCTGTAATAGCGGCTTCTTAGTATCAGTTGCCATTACACAGGTCAGCATTCAACATTTCACATTTCATATAGGCATCAACATTTGACTATTCAGTCTTGCCCATATTACCTAAAATGGTCTGCTGGCAGTAGGTTGTTTGAACTGTGGCCTACAGGGGTGAAACGATGAGTGAACACTCTGCTCATGCCTCAATTTTCTCACGATTACCAGTTTTACATGTGATAAAAGGCGATCCTATTTTAATTCTGAAAAGAAAACAATGCACAACAATGCATTTTCTTGTATAAGGTTTTAAACAAACAAAAAAGTCCCCTGCAATTAAAATGCTAGAAGCAGAGGTTTAAATGGTAAACAAAATGCTCTATTGTAGCTTCACTGTATCTTAACGGAGTGAAAGCATTACTTTTATTTCTGAGGTGTACATTTCTTGTATAAAAATTTAAAATAATATTTAGTAATCTTCAGGAGTAGATATGCATCTGTCAGCACAACACCTGCTTGCACCCTCTGGTGTTCAAAAAATGCAATTGCATCAGATGGCATAATAAACAAGAACACGATGCATATTGTCAGCCGCATCACTACACCCCTAGCAACACAATTCGATTCCTCTTCTCAAATAGCGCTTTAGCTTGAATGAAATTTTCCATTTTAATGATTCAGTGATTTTAGGTACAACACATTCAAAAACTCATGCTCTCCACGTCCATGGACTTTGTTTACATTTAGTACCGCCACCTTTCCTACCGATCACTGATGCGCCAGGCTGAGTTCCATCCACACACCCCTCACCAGGGAAAGCTGAGGAGCTCAACTGAACTTGTTAGTACCAGTGACCTTCATCCACCTAGCAGACATATTAGTAACTTCAGGAGGCACTTTGTCCATTTTCTTCATACACATCCATTGCAAGCTGAGAATGTTCAGCTGTAGAATTTCCTATGCAGGCCACTTTCGACCACTTTGCAGGCTGGTTCCGGCCCACAGGCTGTATGCTCTGCACACTTGCCATAGCACCTCCTTAGGCAAATCCCTCTTCCCCTCTACAATCCCCTTTCCCAACTACTGCATCGCCTCCGTCATCAGCAATATATTTCCCTTTCTTCTTCATCTGCTTCCGTCTCTTGAGCAGGCAGCTAGCAACGCCCAGAGCGCCGCCTTTCAGGAAGCGCACAAAATTGTCCCCCACCAGAGGACCCATGGCGAACAAGCCCGACTCGGCGCTACATTCAAACGTGTAAGGGTTTACGTCCACTGGATTGTGCTTACACGAGATGGGCTTGCTGGGGTCCAATCCTAAATACTGCCCTTGCTCCTTCAAAAAGAACAGGTTAGGACAGGTTCCGATCAGCACCAGCACCACGGACACTTTGAAGGCTCTCAGGACACCACTGGACCCGCGTAGCACGCAGCGCCTGTCAGGCTGGAAAGAATGCACACAGTGCTCGGGGAAGCTGGTGTAGTTTACTGCGGAAGTGCTGGAGCTTGCAGGATTGGCACAACAGTTGGCACTAGCTGTTGCCTGGTAGGTCTGGGAACACATCATGTGGTAAACCTTGTGATATTCAGGGTAGATCGTCTTTGGGAGTTGTTTAAAGATGAGCCCGGGATCGTCGGCGCGTTTGCGGAAGGCGTGCAGCACGGATATGCGGTGGTTGTAGGCGCACAGCACTGCGTCAGCTGCACTGAGGCCCGCACCGACTACAAGCACCGGGTCCGAATTGGGGCCTAGATTGCCACGGTGCTTGACTGCCAAGCCGAGGTCACGCACACTGTGGAACACGTACGGAAGGTCCTCTCCTTCCACACCTAACCGAGCCGGTGAATCAGACGCCCCAGTCGCCAAGACGACATTCTCGGCAAACAGGGTGAAAGGAACATGGGTGTCACCCTGCACCTGCTGGTAACCCCTGACCTCCCACACTCCCTCGGTATCCATCCTCTTTCGTCTTTCCTCTTCTCCTGTCCGCCCTCGTCCACTGTCTTTCTCTGTGCTCTCTTGGAAGTCGTTGCCAAGCCCCTTGCCCCTTCTGTTCTCGTTTTGACTGTAGTGGTCAAACGGATTTTCCGTTCCATTCCTCTGCCCATTCCGGGTGCCACTTTCGACGCCGTTGTCATGGCCGCGCTGGAGTTTCTGAACGGACGTGACATAGGTGTTGTCTGCAAAGTTCTTCTGAAGGCCCATGAGCTTGACGTAGTTCTTATAATAGGAGGAGATCTCATCCGGAGTGGCCCGGTCATTGGTCACATTCCTACAGGACGAGCCACGTAATGCGTCAATGGATCCCAAAACACACTGGAACTCATTTTGGTTTGATTTAACGTGTTAAAGCCTGGGACTACATTATTGTTATAAATCAGAGTTACCGGATTGTGTACCTTCTCTTATCAGGGATTATGTCCCTGTAGTTCAGCCCTGGTAGCTCCATCCAAATGCCCAGACTAAGGGTCAGCATAGATCCTTCCATTGCCTAGGAGACACAGAGAAATCATAGGAGGAAAGGTATGGAGGCCCAATTTGGATCCTTGGCCGCATGTCTGTCTGCTGTGTCCTTTACTTGGTGTCTAAGGGAAAGCTTGTATCTACAGCATGTGGAGCATTTTTTTAGTGAACGGGGATCTGTCTTGAGCATGTACAGAAACTGCAATAATTAGAATTAAGAACAACCCTGCAGCATTGGATTAAAGCTGGAGGTTTGCACCTTTTAGCAACCATATTACATATTAAAATAGATTGTTGACCGGACATTACCATATTCATATATTCTTTTTATGCAACTGTAATGTAAAAATAAAGGGTATTTTCACGAGAAAACTGTGTGCAGACAGTACGTATATGTGTCTGAGATACCTCTGAAAACATAATTGATTGTAGGACTATGGTGGCCTAGTGGTAAAGACTATGGACCAGGGTTCAAATCCCACCTCTGCCAAGCTGCCACTATTGGGTCCTTGACCCAAGCAAGGCCCTTAACCCACAACTGCTTGGATTGTAAGAATGTATAGTATTGTAAGTCACTCTGGATAAGCTTGTCTGCCAAAAATTGAATGTGTACGAGCTTATATGGGAGGACAAATAAAGGAGTACTACTTGCAATAGGACGGGCACATGCACTTAATGTTGTATTTGTAGTCAAACATCTTAAATATGTTTAAGGCCTTTATTTTAACCCTCAAGTTACACGAGCATTGGTGAAGCCACGTGTTCTCTCTTTCTCAGAATAGTTTATTCTCCCACTTCTCTCTACAGAAACCCTCCCCGATAACAACATTACACAGGTAACAGCGCCCTCTAGGGGATCAGCTAAAGTCCAATAAGAACACATTCACAGCTTGTTATAAATAAGCAGCGGTAAGTCTCTAGTCCAAACGTTAGCTAACGAGCAAGCAAGCATACGACTTGTACACACATTAATGACAGATTCTGCTCTTAAACTCCCACCTCTGCCCGTGGATCCACAGCGTTGACTATCTGTTTACGGCCACAACATCCGGAGTTTGATGTTATTATTTGATGTTATCATTTATCATAATTGTTAAGGCCTCAGTCGTTAGAGCCAACAGATGGCAAATACTAGAAATAATTCTTATTTTATGGGTTTAACCCTCAGCTGTTGAGCAGTCAGAACATGGGCATTGTCAAGAGGAATAAAAACCACTCACATGCCAGACTCCTCCTGGTGTGTCCTTGCCAAGGACCAGGTGAGGGATATGACGCTGCTTCTCCAACCTCCACTGCAGCACCGGCGGCAACTCGAAGCCCATGTCTGCGTTCGGGTGAAGGAGGGTATCGAAGAGCACAGCTACCGAGTTCTCTGAACGGCCCTCTAAACCCTCACACAGGTATTCCAGGTCCTGTATCCCCATCAGATATTTAACAGTAATCAAGCTTTTCGGTGACACATTTCTAACAGCATATCAAAACAACTTTAAAAAGTACCTGTTCTTATCTACCTGGGTTCAAGTCTAGGCAATTCCGTCTGGGTTGAGCATCATACAGACAACTGGCCACACCTGAGGGAGGGGTGCATCCCTCTGTGTGGCAACAGTGAACCTTCTGAGCCATTAGCGATGGACTGGGTTTCTGGTCTTTGAACTCCAGGACCCATATCCCATACCCTGAGGAGGGCATATATATTTATACCAGTACCATGTGATTGGGTGGTGCACTGGCAGTTTGCTTTCCTACCACCACAGTGACCTGGGTCTGATTCCTGGCAGTGCCTATTAGGCCTGTTGGGCATCATGTTACAACTGGTCATGTCTGAGGTTGGGAAGGCCAGATGGGGTGTCACTGAGGACCCTTCCAAGCCCCGAGTGAAGGGCTAATACCATGTCCAGGGGGTAGAACAGGAAAATAAGATGAAATAAATATACCAGTATCTGACTTACCTGCTCTGTAATTGGCAAATGTTTGGCCTCCTGTAGTTTTGCGTAAAGGATTGAATTAGGATGCACGGCTGCTGGATCTAAATATGGAGTATATCCACTCAGGAGGTACGACAAGCAAATACCTGATGGTCCATTACCTGAGGGGCACAGAGAGCTGATCTGAATCTGAGGTCAGGAATTGAGTTTTAAAGGAAGTACTAGTATTTTTACTCACCGATGATGATGACTGGCATGGTTGAAGGCCAGTCCCTGTGTAGGGTGCTTTCATCTAGAAGAGGCATTGCGACACGAGACGGCACTGCATGTAGAAGATGTCGCATGTTATATCGTTATAGACGAGTGGTGTGAATGTGCTGCCAAAGACGCCATGGCTCAGCAGGCCTCTGAAAGCTCAGCATGAGGTCAAGATATACCTCTGAATCATATCATTCCTGGTTTTCCAAGTATAGAAGCTTCTCGGCTCCTGTTACCTTGTGAGTCAGTGACCAAGCTCACCAAGGGACGGAGTGAACATGACTGATAAGGGATCGGCATGATGACACATTCAACAAGTTCAGGCCAATCCACAAATTGTAAGGTTTCTATCTGGGTTAGCCAGTCAGATGGATTGCCACTTTTGCTGTGAATGCCAGTGGGACGGCGGCTCGGTGGGTAGCACTGTCGCCTCACAGCAACCATGTCCTGGGTCTGATCCCAGATGGAGTGGTCCGGGTCCTCCCCATGTCTGTGTGGGTTTACTCCAGTTGCTTTGGTTTCCTCCCACAGTCCAAAGACACGCATTAGGTTAATGACTATGCCTAAGTGGCCCTAGTGTGTGCCCTATGATGGACTGGCGCCATGTCTCGGGTTGCTCCTGCTCTGCGGCCAGGCACTGCCCAGGATTAAGCAGTGAATGAATGAATGCCAGCGGTGCATGAGGTTGTCTTTGGATAGGTGCTTCACTCTTGTGGGACGCCTAATCTCCTGTCACATGTGACAGAGAGCACAGCCAAACCTATTACACAGTCAGGACGGGGATGTTTGGACAGATTGAAATGGGGTTTTATTTTTGGCAGGGGTACAGCGTGTCTATGAAAGAGTTCAATAGCAGACAGACGGATCGCTATTGTGTTCGCAGACATGTCCGACAGAATCAGGCATGTTAAGACATTACCAGCAAAACCTCAAACTAATGTGACTATAGAGAGTCCAGCATACATTTCAGGTACTACATTACAAGCCTTATTTGTTGGCACTCCGATGCTTGACCTTCAGAATATAAATGAAAGCATGATTGTAAAGTTTTTTTGTTTGTTTTTCTGACTAACAGCACTTGTGGGAAGCATTTTTGCTTTGCATTGCTTCAGGATGTTTGAATGTACAGCACATGACCGTGAGAATGTATTCGGAAGCGATTCAAGCACACGCCTGACACCCTAGATCATCAGGCATTTCACGATTCGCACAGCGACTACATTATTTGAACGTTCTTACAATCTGCGTAACTAAACCCCCAGGACAACAATTATTCTCCACCTCGAATCGACCCTCTTTTCACCCACCCCCCATACATTTCTCTCTCAGTGATGCAAATGTACATTGCTATGTAAGGTTGCAGTCAGCATGTGCTTTGTGGTCCTGGTTGTTTACTCTATTCGAAGTGAGGGTCCCAGATTCCAGGCATAATCATTATGGTGTGGGTGGTGGTGAGTAAGGGGGTTACAGTCTGTGGAGAGCAAGCGAGAGCACTGGCTTGTTTTGGAACTGCCATTTCCAGCCCACTGCCCCATGTTAACAGTCTCCTGATCACATTCATAGTGTTTACTCAAATGAGCATGCTTTCAGTCTCAGAATGGACCACCAGAAACAATCTCCCTCCTCCCAGTCGGCTTTACTGCACTATGGAACTGCTGAAATGTACATTGTCTAGCGACAAAATACACAGGATTTATAGAGATTATGGCAATATGTGCAATGTCTGTGCAGTGGTCTCGCGCATTCTATATTTTTCAGCTTATATTCGACTTATTGCTTAGGTTTGACTGGTTACTGCACTTTGTAGTTCTACAATTGCAGACTGTAGTCCATCTGTTTCTCTACATACTTTGCTGGTCTCCTTTACTCTGTTCTCTAATGGTCAGGACCCCCGCAGGACCACCACAGATCAGGTACTATTTATAGTGACACTGGCGTGGATGGTGGTGTGTTACTTCTAGTCCACCAACCAAAAATGTCCAGCCACCAGCATCCTGTTGACTCTAATTCATTTTAAACCTTACTATACCCTACAAAAGCGAGCGTATTCTCATTTTCTCCCCCCTTCTGTCTTTGTGGGGACTTTCCCCTGACATAATATTAATGTTGCACATGAATGCTACACATATCCTAACCTAGGGGCATCACCAGACCCATTAAACAGAACTGTAAAATGGGGCTGTGCCCAACTAAAATCATGGTGGTAAAAAGGCAATTTTATACTGAACTGCTGAGAAGAATTGCAGGACATACTTACTACAGACTCTACAGTTCTCATAATGCCCTGCAACTTCCCAAAATCTTGAGCAGCTAACTCTTTCGGTCAGAGTCGGTTTCTTTTGGTTTTCCTAATGGACCATGCTGCAGAGGCAACCATACACAGGATTTTGTTTATGCACAGTTGTGCCCCTGTGACCGACTGGCAGGCAGAGGGGTACAGCCGTGCCCCCATGTGACAAGCAATCCTGAAACGCCCAAGTCAGTTTGTGACGTCAGAATTTATAACCAAGCTTTTTAATGACTGCAATACTTTTTGCGACACAAACGCATGCCCCAATGATGCAGGACAACACTGGTAATGGTTTAATACTTTAGGTTTAACTCATCTGACATTTGTTAAGTGAAATGAATCATTTTATGTGCAGTGAAAAAGGTGTTCAAGCCAAACTGGCTACTTAAAATTTACGATTAAAGCATACCGTTCAAAGCTGAGCCACTCTCGATTCACTCTTCACTCTTCACAGCACTGCGAGGAAGCATCGTACCCGAACGCACGTGACTCGGAGCCCTAGAATAAGCAGGACAACCGTGTTTCTAACCAACCGGGAGAAGACATGATGGCCCATATTAAAGAACAGAGCTGCACACGTGACTGGTTCTATCACGCAAGGTAGCTTGCATGTCGTCGCTGATCATTTCATTTCAGGCAGGCCTGTTGTAGATAACCAGTCACGGGGTTTATTCTCTTACCTTGTGATGCTCTTATGCCTGCGCCGTCTCTCTGGTATTCCTTAAGCGCCGCACGCGGTATAAATAGTGCGCGTGGCCGGTGGGCGGACCCGCGCGCAGCAGGATGGCACAAAGACGCGCACGAACGCCGATTTCCCAGCAGAGATCAGCACCTGCTTTATCTCACCGTACCGACCAAGAAGAGCAGTCTTTATTCCACCGCGTGCCAAAGCTGAGAAAGCGCACAGAGCTGTGCCGGTTGCGCTCGAGGACACGTCCCAAACCACAAACAGCCTACTATGTAGTGCACTCAAAAAGTGCGCCACCGGCATCATCATAGGTGGCGCACTACTATACTATTTATTGTAAAAACGGATCGTTCCTGATCTATAATCTGATTGGCTGAGCCATGCGTTGTAAATTAGCCGATATACGTCCACCTGGGACCGCCTCTAGCCTAGCCTATTAATTCGCCAGGATTTTAAACCCATAAAACCCATCAGCAGTTGCAGAGCGTTACAAATTTGAAGTTTTGAGGTCTCTGTGTTTAACACAAACCTCAATGCCCCTGGCCATCAGATGTACGAAGGTTTGCCAGGTCACCACCAACTGGAAGCACTAAGGGCACTTTTTCCACAAATGGCTTCTGCATAGAAGTTTGCATAAAGCATCTTGAATGAAACTTTAGGTTACGATTGCCTTTAAACATCTTTTAAAGTTAAGTGTGTTGCATAAAAAATGCCATACTTGTTAGGGTACCTAAGGGTTTTCTTATGAGAAATCATCATAAGCCCTTAAATGTTCCCTTAAGTATCAAATGTCCTTTAAGTAATACCATAAAACTTAACATTTAACATTTACAGCATTTAGCAGACGCCCTTATCCAGAGCGACCTACAATTGGTACAGTCTTACAATCCAAGCAATTGTGGGTTAAGGGCCTTGCTCAAGGACCCAACAGTGGCAGCTTGGCAGAGGTGGGATTTGAACCCTGGACCTTCTGGTCCATAGTTCAGTACCTTGCCCGCTAGGCTACCACAGTGTTGCATAAAGTTCCTCAATGAGAAATTCCTTTAATTTAAGGGACACTGATACTCATCTTAACTCTCGAAGTATGGCAAATATGGCTTGGTTTTTAAATATATTTATTTCCTCTTTAAAATATAATAGATAAATAAAGAATATAATACTTTATTAATTTGTGATTTTGTTTTCTACATTATTTTCCATTTTAAAACCAGTTAAGGCAGCTCTCAAACAGAAGTGTATACTGAAAATGTTCTTCTCTGATGAGTCACCATCATGGAACCAGTGGAACTGCACGGCAACAAAACCTCAGTCACTGCAGTGAAGGGATTTTATGCAACACACTTCAGTAATTCCCTTTTCACTTAAAGTTGAAGGGAAAAATGCAACCGGACACTGAAGTTCAGGATCTGCTCAGGGTTATGACTTAATACTGCATATAAGATCACCGAGATAAAAATTGGCACACCTTATATTTTATCAATGACAATCTGCTTAATATTTGTGGAACATCCTCAAGAGAAAAATTGATCTGAATTAAAAAGTATGCTTTATATATCCATACCCTATGATCCTTTCACCTACAGAGGTCTCCAAACCCTAAAAACTTCTCTGTAAATACATACACATATATATATATATATATATACACACATACACACACACACACATACACACTTATTCACTGACTCTGCACAGGCTCATAATATCAAGAAACTGAACCTACACAAAAAACATTGACAATACAACAGGTTGTACCAAACACCTCATGAGTTCTTCAAAGGTTTTCCACCACCTACAAATCTGATCATCAACTTTCTCTCCTGTCCTGCAAAGTATATGAGTGAAAACTGATGGTCACCTCTTATTCAGAGCCTCCTGGTCTCAGTCTGAGAAATTCAGCCCAGACATCTCTTGGCCACACGTTGCAGCTCTTCCTATGGGATTTCCAGACACTCCCAAGCCAAGTGTAATACACAATTCTTCCACTGGGTTCTGGACGTGTTCTGGGGTCTCCGTCCAATGTGGAGCTCTAAGAGAAGCCAACCAGGGCAACACCTCAACTGGCTTCTCCTAATACAAATGAAAGGGGGAGTTGCCAAAAGAGTAGGACCTGCTCCTTCAGCGTCAGAAACCATACTGATGAGAGAATGATGGTTCACCTCAAGGTGTCACCCTGTACCCATCTGCTGACACAGTGGTTCCCAGACTTTTTCTGCAGCGCCCCCTTTTGTGGATACGAATATAAGCCCCTCACTCCAACACACACACCACCTTTGCTTCCAAAATCCACTGGGATGCATTTTAAACATTGTAATTCATACAAAGCTGCAACGTCTTCTTGAACACAAAGAGAAAAAATCCCAATTACAGTGGAATTATGTTATTAAGTTTAACTGTGTAACCGAGTCCAAAATTTCACCCCCAATGGTTCAAATACCGGACTACTGAGCAGATGGTTGAGGTTTCAAGCACCAGCACTGCCAAGGTGCCACTGAACCGTTCAACAAGAACTGTACCTTGTAAGTTCATCTGCTAAATGCTGTAAATGTATTAATGTTTATGATTAATATCCTAAATAGAATGCACCATAAATAGACACGTGTTTTAACACACTATGTATTTATTGGATATTTATTTAACGACAAACGACAGAACTGGAATAAAAACTCAGTTTTACTTTATGTAACATTTATCTTAAACTGCTGGTCGCGTTTAATAATGGAATCACATTTCAAACAGCAAGAACCAAATCTTGTCTTAGCTAAACAATACATTCAAATCTTTTCACCGTTTGGTCTAAAAGAACACAAAGAAAACATGACAATCGCAAAGAAGTACTAAAGCACAGACTGATATTAGACTTTTAAACTTCGTCTAGTGATGCATTTCAAGGACACAGCGAAGCAAGCAGCGCTTTGGAAAACATCAATGCCAAGATACAACTCTAGATCAGGCCAACACAGTTCAGAACAGAGAACAAGACACTGGTCCTGAGATCAAGATCAACTGCTGCGACTGGGAAAACACTTAGAAGATTTTTAAACTAAACAGTTCTCACAATTTGAGTGGAGAAACAAAACCACAGGGCTTAATTGCATAAGCACTTATCCGTCGGACTTGCTAAAGCCTCCTGAAAACCGCGGTGGAAGCGGTTAACTCTAAAGAGCCATTGCACAACGCTGCACTGTTGTTTTTTCCTGTTTAAACACCAAATACAGATCCACTAGTCCAGGGGTTTAGGAGTTTGTCCAGAGATTAGAAACGGCTTAAATGGAGTAGTATGATCCTCCTGGAGTAGGTTTAGATATCTCTGGGTTAGGCTGGTTAATAAGTGCATAGATCACACCAAAAGATCCCACAGATGGCAGGCTGGCAAACAGGAAGGTTTCAAATAAAGGTACTCTGTTGCAAAAGCTCTAAACAGCCATATATTGTATTAAATCGGTTTCCAGTGATAACAGGTTCACTTGATGACCTGCTTTCCCGGTGATGTGATGTCCTGACAAAGATGTTTGGAGGTCATGAGATAAATAATTGTACTTTTTCAAGATCTCAAATAATCGCCATCATTATTCTAAGAAAGGTTGGAGGCAGACCATAAGCGAAATGTGATGTCCTGATTCATCTGCTCCTCCTCCTACACTGCTGCGTCTGAAAGACCTTCCAAGATCTCCAAAACCAGAAACCAATGTGCTCTTATTATCATTAAATCCAAATCGCCTTGGTTGTGATGTGACAGTGCCTTCATTCAAGATCATGTAACAAATAGTACGGCTGTTTAGGGCTTCTGCATTTTATTACTGCATTACGATTAAAGGTGGCTCGCTCCATTTTCAGACCAGCAGAAACGACTCAGAACTAAGGAATTTCACCTCAGAGGCACTGTGACCTTCTGCCTTGTACGGGCAAATTAATTTCTTTTAAAGGTTTGTTCATAGACATCTAAGGAAAACAAAGACGTTCCAAGGAGTGGGCTAAAAAGTCGAGTGAACTTTCTAGAAGATTCAAACAAATATAAATCAATATTAGCCCCATGAGATCCTGAATTTCTCCAGTCAATTAGGTCTGCTGTAGTAAAACCTGAACTGAACATACAAAACTGACAATAACGCACTGGAGCTCATCTTCTGGAACCACCTGAGCAAACATCACAGTAACGATCAACTTCCACGCCATAGCCAAACGGGATAAATGTACTGAACTATATTATTCCGCATTTAAAAAACCACTTTCCTTCCATATTACGTATTAAGTACGCCGATCTAGCATAAAACGTATGCTCATAAATGTCCAATAGGCCTTCAGAAGGGAAGTGCAGAAATCTGAATGCTTACAGAGAAGCTTCCGAGTCGACTTCAGCCATGTACTCGTCCAGCTGGGCATCCAAGTGACTCTTGCTCATGGACATGTAGTCATCCAGCTGCTTATCCAGGTCTTCTCTAGTGAGGCAAGGGCGGCTTTCTGCTCGACCTCTTCTTCCAGCCCAGCCAAAACCTAAGGAGTCCGGGGTGCCAACATTCATGGACTAGGTTATAATTAGATGTCAGAGACTATGATGGCCCAGTGGGACTAACAGAACTTTTGTAATGCCAAATAATTCTTAAGTTCATACATAAGAACGTTCTTAAATTATGAGTGTTTCCTGAAGCTCCTCTTAACTAACTACTTAAACTCGCTCATAAATTTAAAACCCCAGGGGGGTTTAGTGTTTGAGGAGAATGGGTTTAGCCCGGACACAATTAGGGGCGTCCAGGGAGGTCTTCTGCTTTGTTTTAATACTCAGTTTGAATACCTTTGTATATCATCTGGCATTCTTTTTTGTTCCACATGCACTGTGTCAGGTTAGCATTTGTAGCAAAACACTACAACTTTCAGTATAAATAATAATAAAAGTGTAATCGTATGTGATGTTTCACATTTAATCCTTTTATACCAAAGGTATTACGTTATGGAAAAGACACACTGATTTTGGCTGTGATGTTAAAACGAATATAAAGACTTTAATGTTCTATATTGGCTATAAAGTTGGGTATAATGTAAAAAATTATATATACATTATACTCAAAACAATCGGTGCTTGAGCCCTGGTAAAATCACCTGGGGAGGCCTCTGTTCTGACCCATTCTTAACACACCAGGTACTGATTCGCTTGACGTTCAAGTGCAGTTCTACCTCAAAACCGATAGAGGCCGCTAAATTTCCTTTTTAAAGAAATCACTGACGTGGTGGTTCTGCGCATGGCAACAGCACAGAAGTATGGTATACAAAACACGTCATGTTTTCATTTATTTTAAAAACATAATTGCATCACGTACGCTACATCCCAACAAAAAATCTACTAGCTTGAATTATGTAGTTAGTATGTGTGTTTTCTAAGCCTACTCCATGGTTTAATCTCTTACCTCTGCCTCTCTGAGGTCTTCTCGCTCCTCTGTTGTGCATCAGTTCTTCTCTGCTTATACTACCCATGTAGGGTTGCTGAATCAGGCCCCCGCATTCTGCTACATCAGAACCTTGCATCTTCATGTCTGTAAATCAGATAAGTACAAGAAGAGATAGTACAAGTTATGTCCCATCATACTAACCTTCACGAACTGTTCAGACAAGCCTCAACACTAGACTAACAGTAACGTTATGTGCAGCTTTAAGCATTCAAGACGATGCGATTTCAACAATGGATCTCCACCTGGACATTAAATGGATCCTAACAAATGTAAAACAGATTCTTTCAGAAATAAATGTGCATATTTGACCCTGCATTTGCACTTACTCCTCTGTTGTAGGGCTCCCCTAAAGTGGGTTCCTCTTCCTCTTGGTCTTCCCCAGTAACTGGCCACCCCACGCAGGCCTCTCCTTATGACTGGCCTGCCAAGTCTTGCCATAATTGCCCTACGACCTAGGCGCTCCTTTAGACTCTGGAAATTAAAGATGATTGAAGAGTAATCAACCCAGTGGAACTACTGGAGCTACTTTAGCAAGGAGTGCCAACTCCTAAACCACTGTGGTTTTTACTGTCACAAAAGCTCTGGCAGTTGGTTCCAACCAATCCGACTGGTTGAGAAGAGTTGTCAAAAAGGGATGATATTTGAGATAACAGCATGGTATCAAAGCATATTCAGTATGAATTCAAGGCTTCTTTGCTATTTTATATAAAAAAAGGAGTTGTATAAAGCAATACAACACAAGGTCGTGTTATGACATCACGGCTGTGATTATCTACGGCACTCGCCTTTGGCTTGTGCCTGCAAACAAACCACAGCTGTGATGTTAACACACTCCCTCACCTGTTCTATAGCTTAAGCGTTGCCAATAATATAAGCATCACGTGTCTCAAAGAGCCACCTCTCTTTTATTTTTAGTCCGTGGGCACCTGTGCATTTAGTTTGCTTACTAAAGAAGTCAGACTCACCAAATTGTTCTGCAGGGCAGCCATGACTGAGGGACGCCTCTCCAACTGTTGAGCCAACAGCTGGTTCTCCACCGAAGCCGCCTGGAGCTGAGGCGCAGTGCCGCCGATGTCAGCCAGAAATTGCTGCTTATTCTGCAGCATGATGGTAAAGCTGTACGAAGGATAAAGAGAGTTTTGATGCAGAACGGCCCGCTGAACGCTCTGAAATCTGCGCATTTCATTCTCACCGCTCATGCAATGACATGGTGGAGGTGCCTTTCAGCAAGATCTGCGAGGATGAAGAATTCATCTTTAATCTGTAATGAGCAGGAAGAAGCTGGAGATACGGGGTTAGTGCGTAACCGAAAGGCTCTGAAGGGGATTTAATCTCTCTGTACACGTTTCGCCTTTGGTTTGTCTCGATGGAACCCAAGTCACACAAAGTCATACTGTAATCATGGAATGTATCCAAAACAGTCCAATACTATTTCCTGTATTATACATACTATACAAAGCACTGCTAGCCTATCTGGCAGCACAGGGTGGAAGGCGGGAACCACCCCTGAACAGGGCACCCGGTCATCGCAGGGCACATACACACACTCGTACATTTTAGAGACCTAACTAGGAGTGTCCACAAACTTTTTTTTTTTAGAAATAATGCAGTATCATCCCCTAGTTAAGTAAGAATTGATCTGAGCATCACAACTCTTGTAGTGGGTAGAAAGCAGCGACATGGCAACACTAAACATATATATGTCTTTGCAATCATAACTCTCTTCCAGGTACCAAAGAATTTCATGGAGACATTACCATTAGCCTACAGATTATGGATTAATTTTGTTAAACCCTTCACAAAACCCGAATATATATAAGCTATATAGACAATCCGGACCGTTAGTTGTGGGGTCAAACTAACGTAACACCTGCCCATAAAGTGTTGGCTACGTTAGGAGCTGTTTTATTATTCATTATTTAGCTTAAACAGGAGTTTTACCGAGTATAAATCACTTAACTAACCGAATACGTTTAACTACAACAGGGAATGAGAAATGCACATGCGAGATTAATTAATGAGTTCAACGTCGTGTCTAAAATGTCTGCATTTACTGGACAGATATATTTTTTTACATTACACTCATTATAACTGTCAACAACGTTTGAGAGAATACAATTAGCCCTGGTCACTTTATAACGCAAAAACTACATAAAACCACTCACGCCACAAGGCCAACACTTCACGCGGTATCCCCTCTCGAGTCAATGAGTACGTCCTAAACCGCCTAACCGAAGTGCACTAAAGAGTGTGATAAAAGCGACGTTTTTTAACGTCCTGTGGAGATGATTTTATGCTGTTTTGGACGAAACCGTTCAATCAATGAACTCACTGCAGGTCAACGCAATGTCGCCCTCTAGCGGATTGACTGCTGTATGTCTTCTTGACGATGTTTGCTAGTGTTATCTAGGAAATCTGCCACAATCAATTGCTACTAAAATTATAATAACCCAGACTTTAGTACTTTTCTTCACAGGGTCCACTATGATTAAGTCAGACACAGCCCTTTCATTCAGTCTGTTGCAGTGTTATATGCATTTGATTTGAAAAATATGGGATTTATTTCAGGTGTTGCTCATAAATATATATATATATACACACACACACATATATATATATATATATATATATATATATATATATATATAATATATATATATATATATATATATATATATATAAGCAGTTAAGATACTGGACTATGCATAGGAAGGTCCAAGGTTCAAATCTCACCACTGCCAAGCTGATGGGTCCTTGAGCAAGGCCCTTAGCCCACAATCGCTTAGATTGTAGGACTGTATCACTTGTAAGTTGCTCTGGATAAGGGTGTATGCTATAAATGTAATGTGTGTGAGAGAGTATGGGTCCAGTTTATATGTCATTGTGAGGACTGTGGCGATGAAGTGGCTGTAATGCTGGACTATCTTTAAATTTTATATTTACCTTCTGTGTATTTAGACCATTACTAAAGTTACTAAAGTTAATAATTAACTTTAGAGTTCAATTTTTATATAAAACATCTAGGCAGTCCAAGTACATTTGGTCCCTTGTTGAGTCTTGGTCCTACCAAGGTTGCTTCTTTTTAACATTTGGGGAGTTTTTCTTAACCACTGTCGCCCTAGGCTTGCTCAGTTAGGGAAGCTGCTCTGAGACGATGCTCTACAGCGCTATAGAAATCAATTGGGCTTGACTAACAAGGATAGAAAGATCTGATGCGTGATCTTGTGGGTCCCCACAAGAAGAATTGTCTTGGTAGAAAAATTTTCAACTTTATTTTGAAATACCAAAGGAGGCAAAATGTTTGCTTTAAGTTACTGACATTTGGGTTAGGTGTAGGTGTAGCTACAGCAATATCAAGGGAAAGTGCCCACAATGACTGAAAAACAAAATGGCAGCAAAAGGTGGTGCAACAGAGTGGGGACGAGTGCTTATGTAATGAACAGACGTCTGCTTTTTGGTTGATGAACTTCTTGTCGCAATGAATGAATTTTGAATGACATTCAAATAAAGATGTAACAACCCAGCTAGGAGCATTTGGATTCCAAGTTCAAAAAAAGAGTGAAGGCTGGGATGAACAATTATGCAAGGCACTGCAGTTTTTGGGTTATGTCTGTATGGTGTAATGTTGGGTTTTAGGGGATCAGCTTTAAGGTTTAAGGACGGGTTCTGGTTCTAAACAGTATATACTGATAAGGCTTGAAGTTGAAGCTGCGTAGTGCAGTAAAAATAGGATGAAAGATTGGGATAATTTGATAGTATGAAGTGCGGTAATGTCTGGGTTTGAATCCTTTAGGTTTAGGTTATCAATCCTAATTAAATCGACCTTCCAATGGAGATCCAGACAGAGCCAGACAGACAGCAGCGTCATATTTGGCGGTGACTGTGCCGGTTTGTCTGGACTGTCCCCGGGCAATGATTGGTTAGATTGTCCTAACAAAACCCGCCCCATCTCTCTCTCTCTCTCTCTCTCTCTCTCTCTCTCTCTCTCTCTCTCTCTCTCCGCGTTACGGAACGTCTGGGAGCGGCAGGATGTGCGAATGAGGGCGCGAGACAGATAAACAGATAGACACAAAAGTTGAGCAGAGGGGGACAGCAGGACAACCGGGGCAATCGTTTAGGACTATTTGCACACGTGACACCTCAAACCTGTAAGTGCACATTTCCCTTGCTTTCTATCTACTTGTAGGACGACTTGTAACTGCCCAAATCTTTCTTTCATAAACAAATCAGTGAGCGAATAAAGTCCGTCTGAGTGCTGTAGCTGAACAGGGACGCAGTGCATGGGATAGTGATAGCATTCCTGAATGACTTTTAACTTCTTTTTCTCTTAGAATCAGAATCAGAAACTTTTTTTAATGACCAGGAGTACGAGGAATTGCACTTGGTGCAGGTGTCAAGATAAAGTTAAATCTAGTACTATGGATATAAAACGATATGATAAATATAACAGTATAGATAGAGTACAGTCCTGGAATCCTGAGCTACATGTACATAGTACATATACAACTGTCTTGGATTGGCTCAGAGCTCTACTTCAAACCTCATATTGATTTTATTATAAAAAAAGAACAGGTTCTGATGTCTGAGTTCACGTTTTCAGGAAATGAACTGTTTTGCATTACCTATTCCTGATTATGCTGATGCTGTTTGTGAGAACACCTCTGCCATTTATCTAAAGGCTGAATGATGGCTAAATGTGGTGTATAATTAACTGTGTGGATTTGTTTTGAGTGTCCGTCTAAAACTCACCATTGTTTTTATGGAAGAATCACTTCATTGGTTGCAGCCCAAAGCGAGAAGTCAGTTTCACTGGATACAGTTTATTTTTAAACGTGTTTACTTTGATTGTCCTTCCTATTTGAAACCATGTGGATCCTGATATTCACTCAGACATAAGCAACATCTCTATCTCTTTCCCTGGAATTTTCAAAGAAGTAGGACGCCAATACAAAGCTCCTTCTGATTGGAGCTTCTTTTTCTCAGGAACTTTTAATTCATTACACTGTTTCAAGTGGTCTTTGCTGTCTCATTTCACAACTTGTTTATGTGTTTAATTCGGGCACTTTCAGTTTCCAGGGTATTGAATTCTGTCTGGTTTCATTACCTGGCTATTATTTGAGTTACAGTACTGTATATGATTTGAGTGCTGTGTATGTGTACTGTATGTAATGTTATGTCCAAGTGTTTTTTTGTTTTGTAGCTGTTTATAGGACCCCTAGAAAATGAGATGTTACGTCTCAAGGGGCTGGCCTTTCAGTAAATTCAAATACATGGAGGACCCTCAGAATTCGAACGTAATTGGTTCTGATTTCCCCAGCCGCAGCGAGACTGATGAGGTGTCTGAAACGGCATATAATATACATATATACATATAATAATAAAATAATATACATAATATGCCTATATATGATCGTGCCCTAGTTCTTCTTCCTCTTTTTCTTTTTGTGTTTCATGGCATTTTGGTGCAATATCGCCATGGACTGGACTGGACTGGATTAGGTGCATCACCTTTGGAAGATGGCACCATTATGTGTTTTATTTAGGGTGCCCATGTTTGAAGGGCAAAAAAAATTCAAAATGACTGTTCGATGTCCGAATTGTTCGGGTGATGAGGTGTTTGAATTACAAGGCTCTACTGTACTGTGAACTTGAGTGGTAAGTGGAAGGGTTAGCTTATTTGTAGAGATCTATACCTTAACAGGTTAAAGAGCCTGTGTGCGCTGATTATGGTAGATGTGATTGCGCAATAGGTGTATAGAAGTGCATCGAGTGCTTTTTATAAGAGCACAGTGAGAAAGCGAAGAGTGACACCCTATAAAGACCCTATAAATATACCCACTGCTGAACAAGACTGTTAGTATTAGTGTTTACTGTCCCTGCATCCTAACCTCCACACTTCTCTACTAATCAGTATGCCGCTGCATGATGTAGTATGTACAAGTAAACAAGTTGCTGTTTGATCAGCACTAGTGTAGAAGTTCGTCCTTGCTGAGCAAACGCACCAAGCCAACATCACACCTGATGCTTCTTCTCCTTCCTGTCTTGCTCAACCGTGTATATTCAGAAGGTCTCACACTTAACTTAGTCACTCTGCGTTCTTAAAACAAGCTGTGACATTTCATTCTGTACTCTTATATAGGGCCCAGAGATGTCCATCAACTCGCCCAGCAGCAGCGATGCGTGCTTGAGCATCGTGCACAGCCTGATGTGCCACCGGCAGGGCGGCGAGAACGAGGGCTTCGCCAAGCGCGCCATCGAGAGCCTGGTCAAGAAGCTGAAGGAGAAGAAGGACGAGCTCGACTCGCTCATAACCGCCATCACTACCAACGGCGTCCACCCCAGCAAGTGCGTCACCATCCAGAGGACGCTGGACGGCCGGCTGCAGGTCTGAGCGCAGACTTACAACTGATACATTGTACCAACTAACTTAAGGGTTGAGGACCATGCTCAACAGTGGCATTGGTGGGATTTGAACCCTGGACCTTTGGGTCTACAGTCCTGGTTCTGAACCACTAGGCCACCACAAAAGCTTGTGCTTAGTCCTGAACATTTGCATGATTCTGAGTCAGAACGTGGGTCCAGCTCGATGGGAGAACGTTGCGAAACGACGCGACAGATATGCCACGCTACCTAGAAGCCACTGTTTAGGCTGCGCTCAGAAGATGGCTGATAACCCAGCAGACCTGATGCCTGTTCTTATTGCTTGGCTTGCTCTTAAAGTAGACTAAATTCATGACACTGCACAGCAAAGACAAAGTCAAGAGGGAAGCCCTGACAGCCAAGACAGAACATCCATCGTGTTTAACTCGCGTGTTTGGTCTCGGCTGCCTCGGCGCTTTATTATCTCGGCGTGTATGTGGTTGGTGGTTACTTTTGGCCGATGAAGAAACAAACGCAGACGAGAGACTCGAAGTTTCTTCCCCTCCCCCAGCTGCAGGCAGAAGAGGGAAAGAGAGAGGGAGAAGGAGAGGGAGGGAGAGGGTTGTTTTGTCTGAAACACAGGAAAGGGGCAGGGTTAAGTTAAGGCCTGTCTGCCTCGGAGTCTGTGTATTTGTGTGTGTGCGTCTAAGAGAGTCAGTATTTGAAGTATGTGTACGCAATCTAGCCACGCACACTGTGTAGGTTCTTAAGTCATTTCTTATGCTCACGGGTGTGATTTTGCCCGTTCGGCTTCGTGCGAGTTAATAAAAACGCGCCGAGGGCTGGCGAGAATCCCAAAACTGACTCTGTGTTTGGAAGGTAAACTCGCAGGGTGGGGACAAAGTTGTTAGAATAGCAAATTGTATCACAAAATTCCTGTTCAGACCCTAGCCACAAGCCAAGTTCTAATCCCTTCGTTTCTGTCCTTTTCCTGATGTATTTATAAAACACACACTCTCACACACATCTGTGCATACTTGTCCTTCACGCACCAGTATGCCGTCTCACTTTTTGTATGATGTTATGGTCTTGGCAAGGTTGAATCAAGCTGATTCATGCAGCATTTGAGCTGGGTGCTTGGTTTTGTCCCCGTTTGTAGCACTCTTCATTTGTTACACTCTTCGCCTTTGTTTCTTCAATACGTTACAGCCTGCCCCCTCGTCACCTAAAACCCTGTCGATGTATTTCCGCAGGTGGCCGGGCGGAAAGGCTTCCCTCACGTTATATACGCGCGGCTGTGGCGCTGGCCAGACCTGCACAAAAACGAGCTGAAACACGTCAAGTTCTGCCAGTATGCCTTCGATCTCAAGTACGACAACGTGTGCGTTAACCCCTACCACTACGAACGGGTGGTGTCTCCTGGCATCGGTAGGTGTGCGGCCCATATTAAAGATGGATATTTAAAATAGGTCCATGCATTTCATTAGGACTGGACCCAAATGGAACGTAGTATCGTTGAAAATATTCAATACATACAATCCAGTCCCAGTATCGCCTTACGCTACAAAGCTGTTTTGTTTCTGTCTCTGCTTTTTCTCTCTGCAGTTGGACTGAGTTTGCAGACCACAGGTGAGGAAATCAGAAGTTCGTGCGTGATGTGTGGCGTCTGAGTGCTGGCAGCTGTTTATGTGTTTAAGGGTGCCTGATTGTTGAGTACATCTCTGGTTGCTCATGCCCATTGGAAACGTCTCTGCAGGAAGATTGTGCTGTTCCTGATGTAACTCCTATACAAGACCGATGGGTCGTTTACAAAGAAAAATCTCTCCCTGTCCTCTGTAGGCAGGCCTATAAAGGAAGAGTATATACACGACTGTATCCAGATGGATGGTCCGTCCAGAATGCCCACTCAGCAGGACCACCACGTTCAAGAGCATTACAGCCAACAGCTGCCACCGCTCCAGCTGCCCCCAGAGTCCCATCATCACCAGCCTCCCTCAGTAACTCTTTACCCCAGTCTGCCTCTCTCACCACCTGGTGAGTGCCACTAACAGCATCCAACACTATGGCACGGGTAAGCAAATGTAAACAGAGGCCATATGGCAGAGCAGTGGGAATCTGTAGATGTGAAAGACTTGAAAGGTCCAGGAGGAATGATCTCCGTTATGACACAGTATACACTATATTAACTGAAGATGGAGTTGTTGGAACGTATCCCCATCACAAGTCAGGGAGCACCTGTACAATACAAATGAATTATACAGTGTGGATTTTCTGGGGGTCTGGAACAGATTAATTCAGTTTACATTATTCCTTATGGGAAAATAATCTTATACACACTATATAGTATATTGTAGGTTCAAGAGGAGCACATTATCTATGTAGTCTTATACACAATGTAGGTCCAAAATGAGAGCTACTTGTATGAACTACAGCATTGTGCAAAAGTCTTAGGCCACCATTACATTTGTCGCTTTAGCAATTCTATACTGACCATCTATAACATATTGTTGATAACTGGACCCAAAAATTTCAAACTTGGGCTCTTATAATCCTCTTTTCCACTGATCTTCATTCCAATCTTTGTGAGCGTCAGCATATCTTGGTTTTCTTGGCTGCTACCCTTCCAAAAAGACCGTTCCTGATCAAGCGTCTTAGGGATGTACAAGGATCAACTTGGCATCCCAATGAATGCTGCTCAAGTGTAAGGGGGGGTCACACTATGCACTTGCCACAGAAGCTGTTTTTTCTGATTTATTCTAATAAAGGGACTGAGAAATAATTGAATATGGTCATTATATCATTGCTAAAACAATGGTATATCTTGGCACTATAATGGTAATGGTGGCCTAAGACTTTTGCACGTTACTGTATATAGTATGATATACACCTATAAGGAATGATGATGCCTCTCCCAATTCTTACCCTGCTGTCAATCTCTGTCACTGTGTAGCGAGCGGCCCCAGAATGTCCCTACAGGGCGGCCGTACGGAGGGTCTGCTGCAGATCGCCTCCCCTCCGAGCAGATCTTTGGCCTCAAGTTCTCCCCCTACCACTCCAACACACACGAGCCCACACACCCAGACCTCGGGCCAACAACCCTCTGGCAGCCAGAGTGATTATAGCTCCTCCAAACAGACTCAGGCACAAAACTCCTACCACAGTGGGTGATAAATCATCATGTTTAGACATACAGTATGTAGACAAAAGTTTGTGGACACCAAAAAAAACCCTACAAAACATGGGTGTTAGTATGGAGTTTGACCTCCATTGTTGTTGCCACAACAGCCTTTGTTGTTCTAAAATGGCTTTCCATTAGATTTTGGGAACATGACTGTGAAGTCGGATTCTGATGTTAGACAATAAGCCCTGGCTCACTTTTGGTATTCCAGTGAATTTTCAATCCAGGGTTCTGTGCAAGCCAGCCAAGTTCTCAATCAAAGTTGGCAAACCAGTTCTCTGTGGACGTTGTTTAAGGACTTTGTTTATGGAGAATCCAGAAATGTCTGTTTTATATTATGAATGTGTTACAAGTGAGTGTTGCTGAAGTAGCAGAGCTCAATACTTACAAGGGGTGTCCACAAACTTTGTGAATATGATTTCCATTGAGATCCTGAAGAGTAAATTTGGACTCTAAATAGACCAGGTCTGTTCTGGCAAAGTATATTTTTGGGTTAATAGTGTTCATATGTGAAAAGTGTTCTCCGAAATCCTCAGAAACTACTTGGACAGGTTCAAGCACTGCCTCCTACACGCCAATGGGGTCCCAGCAGAATGGACGGAGTCACCAACAAGCCCCACCACACCACACGGGTCATTTCTGTAAGCCACTTGGTTTATAGTCTGGTTTATATAATATGAACAAATGTTAATGTGTTATTAAAGAGGCTTGTCTACTGAATTTTATGACCAACTCACTTTCTAGCCTCATATTTTCAACAGGGTCTCAGCATCACACTCCTACCTCCTACCCACAGCCAGTCTCCAACCATCCAGGTATGTCAAACTATTCCTACAAACGCACACATATTTCAGCGTACACGCTCTGAGAACTTTTGGATCGATCTTGTGATTTCCATAATTTCATCACTTTTTTTTTACTGGTGTTGCATTTTCAGTGTTGAGGAGTGCAACTGCTTTCTTGCAGGGCTTTTAAAAATGTCGTATGGAAACGGTGTTCTCATCTGTTTATTCAGGCCCAGAGTTCTGGTGCTCAATCTCCTACTTTGAGATGGATATCCAGGTGGGAGAGATGTTCAAGGTGCTGGCTAACTGCCCGCTGGTAACTATAGATGGGTATGTGGATCCATCTGGAGGCGACCGCTTCTGTCTGGGCCAGCTGAGCAATGTGCATCGTACAGACGCCAGCGAGAGAGCACGGTAAGAGGCTGTGTCTGGAAAGTACAACACAGACTGGAGCATCACGTAGACATTTGATTATCCCTATTGATATTCCTACTGTCCGTCCTGTGCCAGGCTCCACATCGGTAAAGGCGTGCAGCTGGAGTGCCGTGGGGAGGGAGATGTGTGGATGCGGTGTCTCAGTGACCATGCGGTCTTTGTGCAAAGCTACTACCTGGACAGGGAGGCAGGAAGAGCCCCAGGAGATGCTGTGCACAAGATCTATCCCGGAGCTTATGTCAAGGTAAAAGCACAGATCCAGTACGTACACAGATGATGCCTTCAGAAGAGTCATTCGTAATTTACGTACGGTTTTTAATTATTTAATTTTTTTAGCACTATGTAGTAGTCCCTTATACAGGACTGCTTCAAATCATCAAAGCAGAGAACCAGAGACATTTCATCTCCTTTTGTTTTCTCCATCCCAATCTTCTTATCACTTCTCTCTCCGTTTGCAGGTATTCGATTTGCGACAGTGCCACAGGCAAATGCAGCAGCAGGCAGCAACTGCGCAGGCGGCTGCAGCTGCACAAGCCGCAGCAGTGGCAGGGAATATTCCAGGACCGGGCAGCGTGGGGGGCATTGCCCCTGCGATTAGTGAGTTTAAGTTTCACCTTTTATCCGTACAGTTCAACCCGTTTGTGTTGGGGCGGCACTTGGGTAGCATCGCCGCCTCACAGCAAGAAGGTCCTGGCTTCAATCCCAGGGTGGAGCGGCCTGGGTTCCTTCTGTGTGGAGTCTGCATGTCCTCCCCGTGTGCGTGTGGGTTTACTCCGGGTACTCTGGTTTCCTCCCACAGTCCAAAGACATGCATGTTAGGGTAATTGATTATGCTAAATGGGCACTGACTTGAGTGTACATGTGACTTGTCTTGAGGTAGCCTTGTGTATGGATATAACCTTGTGTGTGTGTTGACTAGAAAATTTGTTCGGTACTTGTATGAGTCGAGCTGCGTGACTCGTTTTAGCTGAAACTCGATTCGTGATTCGTGATTCAGTACACAGGGATTCAGATTCACAATAGCCCTTGCTCAGTGAAGATCTCTGCTGTTTATCGTGTTTTTCTTTATTTATGCATCTACAGCACTGTATTCATAGTGCAAATAAGTCCCCATGGGTCCTAAAAAGGTTAGTTATAAGAGCCAACCGAAAGGAAAACTGAATCCCCTTGGCTTTCGGGCTGAGCAGTAAGCGTTAGCAGCTAGCGCCTTGAGTTCATCAATCGAGTAAGTCTTTTGCTTTTACTTTTCACTTTCAATCCATTACTCACTAAATGACATGAGGTTTTATTGATAAAATAAGCTTTGTGTTAAGGATTTTAACTCTACTAATAAGTTAATGTAAGTGTTAATGCGTTATAGGTTTCACTATGATACAGTGTAGAATATTAAACTCATCGGTTCATGATACATTTAACTTATGATGGATATGTCTGAGCATATCGTCATTGTAAAGCAGGGAGCACCTGTATAGTACCACCTCATTAATGCATATAATGTCTTAAGCAGTGTGGATCTGGTTTCTGGGGGTCTGCAATGGATTGATTCAATTTATATTACTCCTTATTGGAAAAACTGGCTAAGTACTCGAGCAACCGAGGTACCACTGTCCAGTAAAACCTGTCTTTTCCTCATCCAGGCGGAATGTATCAGGCCTGAACAAATGTTCAGCAGTCAAAAAAGATTGGTGCCAGGGCCAAAAAGTCTGTTAGTGTGGGTGAGACTTGAGACCCCATTACAACAGTAATTACTAAGTGGAACATCCGCAGTTCTAATGTATTTTCCAGTGATATTTACACTCAGATGTTTGTTTTTCTCTCTCTCTGCGCAGGTTTCTCTGCGGCGGCAGGCATCGGGGTCGACGATTTGCGTCGACTCTGCATACTTCGTCTGAGCTTCGTGAAGGGTTGGGGTCCGGATTACCCCCGGCAGAGCATTAAACAGACGCCGTGCTGGGTGGAGGTACATCTCCACCGGGCACTGCAGCTGCTGGATGAGGTGCTGCACACCATGCCTCTCGCCGAACCGGGCCCTGCCAACTGACCTGGGAACGGGACTCGAGACGGCATCTCTGCACGTCCCAGGTGAAGGAGAGGCTGAGATGCAGGGAGGGAGATGATGATACGCTCCATAGCTTCTCTCTCATACACAGCATGCCCACGTGAACAGACAGTGACTCATGGAAGCAGGCAGACACATACGTAAGCTTTCCATCGGCATGGCCAGCTCACGGAGCGGACCTCGGCACTGACCGGTGTTTAGTCCGCTCGCGGGACTGTTGACATTTCTACCACGGAAAAATGGACCAGAGACGTGTTCCCAAAGACCAGGAGGCCTCGATGTCGACTTGAGCGCAGTTCACTTATATTCTGAAAGAGTCTAAGTGGGTGGTTCTGATCATACCTTATGAGTCAAGCTATTGCTGGCCAGGATATGATGCACCATGCAATCAGCTCAATACCGGGATTAATGAGAGATAGACTTTATGCAGACCTTTTATTTTTTACTGTTGTCATTCTAAACCAGTATTTTAGAAGTAGTTTCTGTTCAAAGAACGCACGAAAGCCTTGATAATCTTACAAGTAACGCAAATATTTAATGGTGTACGATACCAAAGATGGGGATGATGCTTTTCTATTTATATTTCAGTATATTTCTGTCTAAATCAGCAGGCAGCTTCTAGAGCGAACCGAAGAAGTTGCGTAGTCGTATGCAAAGGTTACACAAAGCACAAGGATTTTCTGCTGTTCGGTATCTTACCTGCCTTACCGTGTGGATGGTGTGTGGATGGTAATGAGACCCTTGGTTTCTCCTGAGAGTAGAGTATACTCTATAATCTCCTTCTCGACACGTTCTCATTATAAAGCCAATGCGTGCACTCTGTACTTTGTTTTACATGAATTTATGCAGCTCTCCCGTGTTTCCCATTTGTGTTAAACATCCACACTGAACCAATCATCGAACCTGGGTTCTAGAAGTTTTCAGACATGAGATCGGAGATTAGTCACGTGAAGGGCTGTAGTGAGCCATACAACTTGGCTGTCTCACTCTGCAGTTGACAATCAACTTCCACTTAAACATGCTGCGTTATAAGGTTGGATACTTTGTGGTTGATCTTGATAATATAAAGCTCACTGGATAAAAAGAAATACCTGGTTGTGTCGATCCTCACATCAATACCTCTCCTCACTTTAGAATGAGTCCAACATTAACCAATAATATTGGTGGACACAATTTATTTATTTCTCTTATATACCATTTGTGGAATTATTATCATTGTTAACCAATTATGGGCCTGTGAAACTATTAGTTATGTGCCGCAAATGATCAGTTTTCTAAAAAAAATGTACATTTACATCAATTAGCCGATGCCCTTATAATTCATACTTACACTCCAAGCAATTGTGCTTCAAAGACAGCTTGGCAGGTGTGGGATTTGAACCCTGGACCTTTCGGTCCATAATCCATTACCTTATCCACTAGGCCACCGCAGTCCCACATTTTAACATGGCAGCTCGGGTGTCTTGGTGGTAAGAGCCAGTTGCTGGAAATTCCAGAAGCCAATTTCTAATACTATCAAACTAAATAGTATGTTCTATTTAGTATAATTTAGTAGTATGCATACATTAGTTTGTTAGAGTGACTCGTATATACAGTAGGATGCCAGTAGATACATTTTTAGGATGCACTGTTGAGTATGACGTACAACTTAGTATTATAGGATGAGCAAAATATATCTTACTAGTAAGTACACTATTTTGTGTGCTACTAATCAATTCTGATTAGTACATACTATGTAGTATGCTAGAATGACTCCCATATACACTAGGATGCTAGTATAAGCAGTAGGTACATTTTTAGGATGCAATTTTGAGTAATACATCTTAGTATTATAATATGAGCAACATGTATTATATGCTAATGTGAGTAGTATATACACTCTTTAGTATGCTAGTACGCAACTTTGAATAATATGTAACTTCTTAATACGCTGGCGATCGCAATATATACTAGAAAATATATACAATGCAAATTGCATGTTTTAAGTAGGGTATATTATTTATCGAGTAGTATTAGTAGTATATTCACAAGCAGGTATGTAATTTTGAATCGTATACACACTTTAGTATGCTAGATATTAAAATTCATAATAGTCATATTTAGTATGCTAGTATGAGCAGTATGCATTTATATTATGTAGTATTAGTAGTGTAGTCACTAAAAAGGCATAGATCAGGACGTATAGGTATGTTGGTATGAAATTTTGAATAGGATATATGATTTATTATGCTTGTATGAGCCGTATATACACTAGGATGCTAGTATAAACAATAGAAATATTTTTACATTTGCTGCATTTAGCAGATGCCTTAACCAGCAATTACGATTGGTACAATCTTACAATCCAAGCAATTGTGGGTTAAGGGACCCAACAGTGGCAGTTTGGCAGAGGTGGGATTTGAACCCTGTACCTTCTGGTCCAGAGTCCAGTACCTTAACCACTAGGCTACCACAGTCCCATTTTAGGATGCAATTTTGATTTTGAGCAGTGTACATTTTGTGATTTTAAACCATACTTTTTATGGTTTTAACTTCCGTTTTAACAAGAACGACAACAAACACGACTTTTAACTCTTATTTTTAGAGGTGCTGGGTACCACAAAAGGGGCTGCACGCGCCTATGGTTAACCCAGTACAATTAGAAAGCTTGGTTATACAAAAATACCGAAACCAAACGTGATTTAAGAGGCAAAGTAAGATATAGTTCGACTGTGGCGTGTTAGCTATCTCAGTAGGTGGTAATCCCGTAGCCCATTCCCGTGGGCGCTTCCGTTGTGCGGTGGGTGAACGGCTCTTGTGGGCGTGGCTTTACGCCCCACTCCCGCGCAGACGTAGTGGCAGCAGCATCCTTAAGAGCAGCAGCAGCAGCAGCAGCATCCGGCACTGCGCAGCATCAGAACCACCGCCTAACAGCCCGTCGGTGCCATCCCTCGACCAGCCTGACTCAGCCAGAACGCAGTATGACACTAGAAAGTCGTAAGCATGACTGAGAGAGGCTGCTCGATTTAATTAGAGGACTCGTTGTGCCCACCATTGTGCCATTTCGCATTTGTTTTTTTCCGGACCTCCCGCAGCGCCTCCAGCCCTCAAAATGGCCGAGATCACCGAGATACGAGCGGCGTACGGTGAGTAGCCTCGGGTCTGCCTCCTAACGTCTGTATTAACGCGGTCTCTTAAAAGCTGTCGGATAAAAAACATGTAGAAATAAGACTGAGAACTGTCTTCATGTCAGACACAGACATGCTTGTATCATGCTGTGTGCGTGTGTCTGGGCGCGCGCGCGCGCGCGCGTGCGTGTCACACACGGGGTAAACATAGGCTTCTGTCAACATAACAGTGCACGTTTTGTGGTCACTGGATTGTCACGTTATTTGGACACAAACCCTGTCCTAACCTTGTTTTGTCCTTCGAGATAGCTCCTGGAGATAAGTATTTAACGCTGATGTGAAGCAAGAGAAATTAATGTTGTAGTCTTTCCCTTTTTGACATGCCATGGGAAGCCCATAAACCGAATATACACTCCTCGGACACTTTATTAGCCTCGGCACTCCTTGCTAGTATCGGTTTGGACCCTGTTTTGCCTTCAGAACTGCTTTAATCCTTTGTGGCGTAGATTCAACCAGACATTCCTCAGAGATTTTGGCCCATATTGACATAATAGCATCACAGAGTCGCTGCAGATTTGTCGGCTGCACATCCATGATGCGGAGCTCCCGTTCCACCACATCCCTGAGGTGCTCTATTGGATTAAGATGTGGTGTCTGTGGAGGTCGTCTGAGTACAGTGAACTCACTGGCACGTTCAAGAAACTAGTATGAGATGATTTGGACACAAAGGGATGGACAGGGTCAGCAGCAGCAGGCTGTGGCGTTTAAATGGTGCTCAGTTGGTATTAAGGGACTCGAAGTGTGCCAAGAAAATACCCAATCTCACAACTGTTGATACGAGGCAGGATGGATCCATGCTTTCATGTTGTTTACACCAAATTCTGACCCTAGTATCTGAACGTCGCAGCGGAAATTGAGACTCGTCAGTCCAGGCAACCTTTTTTCCAATCTTCTATTGTCCATCCAACCAACCAACCAACAGCTACGCCACGTTCAAAGTCACTTAAATCACCTTCCGCATTCTGATGTTCGGTTTGACCCTGACACAGCTGTCTTGACCATACCTACATGCCTAAATGCACTGAGCTGCTGCGATGTGATTGGCTGATCAGATATACTCCCCGGACAAAAACATTAGTCACCTTGCGTGTTTAAGGTGGTAGTGATTTCAGGTTCCTGCAGATGGCGTTGCATGAGGATGATCAGGCTATAAATACCTGCGGGGTGTGGGAAGGGATTCATAGATTGAGAAGAGGTGGTACAGTGCGGTGAATATCTCAGTCGATGTGTGGCAAATGGGTCACAAAGCAGATGGTAATGGTTGGCAAAAAGGAGTGATCGCACTTGGGTGTGCCAAAGGCCATAGTGTGAAAGAAGTGTATCCCAGTCTGCCAGAAATTCTTATCAGACTTGGTGACAAATTTCTTTGTCTTGTGAGTATATTTGTGTTAACAAGCAGTTGAACAGGCGTACCTAATATAGTTAGTGTGTCTATTTATTGACTTGATTTGGTGCTAATACTTAATAACACTCACATGTTTAGTTGTCTTTTGAATACTGAAGAATAGCCTAAAGTGCACCCCATTCATTATACAATGCCATTTTCGCATTATAGTCAGCATTCTCCTCTCCCAATCCACATTTCAGAAGAGCATGCCTCTGAAACTAGCCTAATGTTAGTGCCATAACCTTTATGTATTTGCAACTGGAGATTATCGATGTACAAACCCTTTCATGCGAGTATCATTTGCTCCCTCACATCAGATTCTTATCTGATGTTGCATGATGTCATGCGTTACATGTCCTGCAACGGACCGAGAAGTGTAACCCGATACATCTGTAACAGAGCCTGGGTGATGTGAGGGTATTGTGTTTGGAATATAAAACGAAAACAGCAGTAGTGAGTCTAAACGTGACAAATGCGAAGCTGGATAAAGCTCCAGCACTGCTTGGACATAAAAGGCATAGATCAGGACGTGTCAAGTTTAGGAAGCACTTAGAGAAGCAGATTAGAAGGGAATCTGATAAGCACCTACAATGAAGTTTCCTGCTGTAGATCAGGGCCTGATGTGAAAAGGGGTATCCACTATAGAAATCAGCTTTGTACACTTCTTATTAAGCCTTTCTTCCTGTATTAAGTCCTGCTCAGAGGGAAGAATCAAGATTGAGCCTATTCTTTGTTACACGCTCGGCTAATGCATAAAAATAGGACTCTGGAGATGTGTTGTGACGATGCTGATGATGTAGCTCTGGCCGTTGTTGGTGTGGGCTCCTCTGTGGGACTCTGCTGACGTGTAACGTAGGCTATTGTATGCTCACGGACGGGGGAGTGAAGAAATCTGGCTTACTGAGTCACACTACTGAAGAGGAGGAGGAGAAAAAGAAATGTCTCATCACATGGTGTGGGTTAGACACACAGCCCACAGTCTGGGGAAGAGCTGTGCGCTCGTTCAGTGCGGCGGGTCACCGGGACACTCGATGTGGGAATATTTCCGGCCTTCTGAGCAAAATGTTTCTGTGTCTTTAGGCATAGAAATAGCAAGGAGAAAACAACTGTTTAGAGTTTCCGTAGTTTATCCGGCTCTGTTTGGTTGTGCAGCTCAGGATTGTTTATATACATGGCCCAAAGTAAGTGAACACCGCTGGGAATGAGTAGGTTCGGCCTCGCCGTCGCTACAGACAAACATCTGCAGAAGAATGGGTCATACAGAGGCACTTTCGGCATGGCTCATCAAAATATGGCGCCTTTCTGACCACCAATTCGTCACATTTCGTCTCTGCTAAAGCTGCCACGGAGCTGTTATTATATTATTAAGTAGTAATCTTCTAGTTCGCTATAAGTAAGCCCATATGTGTGTCTACCCCCGACCAAAAAATATAAAAAAGTTTTTTATTGGTGTTGTTTTTTTCAATGGAAGTTTGTCTCTGATAAGCTGAAAAAACGTTAAGACCATAGAAAGTATTTGGTTTAAACCTATTTTTTTAACATCGAAAATCCAGCAGTCCCCCATGCCTCGCAAATGGTATGATCCAACTGATGGCTTTGTGGCTCAGCATTAAAGGAAGTTTTTTCAGATTTGTTGGTGTCTTTCCAGTCACAATGTCCCTACCCAAAAATTCAGACGTTCTTCCTTCACAAGTATGGGAATGACAGTCCAAAATGAAATGTTTTTGGGAGCACGGGGGTGCAGTGGTTAGCACTGTTGCCTCACGGCTCAGAGATCCCGACCCTGGGCAGGGCCTGTGTGGAGTTTGCATGTTCTCCCCATGTTTGCGTGGGTTTTCTCCAGATTCTCCGGTTTCTTCCCACATTCTAAAGACGTGTGTTGGGTTAATTGGTCTTTCCAAAGTGCCCCTTAGTGAGTGTGTGTGCCCTACGATGGATTGGAACCCTGTCTAGGGTTGTTCCTGCCCTGCGCCCTGTGTTGCCTGCTCACCCGCGACCCTGACTAGGATAAGTGGATAAGAAACTGAATGAGTTAATGAATGAATGTATAGTTTTTGTGGAGGGGGCGTGTCTCTTAAGACCTGATCAGACAGTGGCAGCTTGGCAGAGGTGTGATTTGAACCCTGAACCGTCTAGTCCATAGTGTAGTATCGTAACCACTCGGCCACTACAGTCCATCTTATTCATGTCTGAATGACAGAAACCTGGTACGAGCGAAACCTTTCCACACCTGCTGACAGAAAAGAGAATCGCAGTCTTGGAGGAATTAATTTTTGTTTCATAAAAGATACAAAGATAAGAATGACTATATTGCACAGTGCAGTACTGTACTAAACGATTTCCAAACACTATGTGCAAAGTACCTAAACCACCATGTGACTGTGGTAATGTCCGGTCGACACCTAAGGGGGACGTTAAATGGCGCGCACCTGTACATAGTGTACTCTCAACGCGCGTGCAAAGTAATCTATCCTGCTAGGCTATGCGATTGGTTTTGAGTGACGCCCTCGCTGACATCAGCTCTCACACATTTAAAACAATAATTAAGATATCATCGTAGACGATGCATATCGCACAGCCCTAGCTCTAATGACTAGTCGTCTTGATATTTTTGCTCAGTCCATGACTGCTCTGTGCTGACCCTGCTAAGATAAAGCGCTAGGGTGTTATTAAATGGAAGACACAACCTTTGGACGGATTTATCAGAAAAACGAGCATACTGCGATGGGCGGAGCATTTGAGGGCTACAAATAGGTTTCAGTGCCTAACACAACGCCGCACTGCGTTCCTCAGCAGTCTTCCCCCACACGCACACCGAGCAGATCGTATGCTGTGCTTAGTTAATATAGGACGCCGTTCATATCCATCAGAGCAGTCCAGACCACACCCTCTGTGCTAATCAATAATTGCTGTTAGGTGCGCTGCTGCCAGTTGCCTCTGTGCTGCTCTTTAAGAATGTCTGCTTCCTGTTAGATTCTAAGTTTTTCTTCGGTTTCACAGAAATCCATGGCTCGTATGCTTTTCCGTGTCACAACTGCAGAGCCTGTAGAGTTCAAATCAGGCCAGTGGATTTGTGCTTTGGGCTCTTTGGGCTGTGACAGTAATGCTGATGTTCTTCAAGTCAGTAATTCACTGCGTATGTGTCTCTGAGTGTCAAGGTATTTGTTATACTTGTGGGGACCAGAAAATCCTGAGAAGGATGGGAACCTCATGAAGGTGTCCACATGAAGTGCGACGTTTAATTTTGGTGACTGACATTAGCTATAGGTGGAGGTGTAGCATGTATAAGCTACAGTTATCATATGTAAGTCCCCATAAACGTATGTTAACCAAGATGACGTGTCATATTTATATATTATTGTGGGCACCAAATGTCCCCACAAGGATGGAAAGAGCTGATGTGTTTACCTTCTGGACACATTTTGCTGGTCCTTATTAGGAGAATGGGGTTTTTTTTCAACAAAAATGGCAGTTTCTATTTAAAAAACAAATATTTGCTTTAGGTTACTGATGTTGCATTAGTAGGATTTTCCTATACTTGTGGGGACCGCATAATCCTGAGATCCTATCATATGTCAGCGGTAAGTCCCCATAAACGTATGTTAACCAAGATGATGTGTCATGTTTATATACTGCTTTATTTTTTTGAGCAATATATATTATTGTGGGCACCAAATGTCCCCACAAGGATGGAAAGAGCTGATGTTTTTACCTTCTGGAGACATTTTGCTGGTCCTTATTAGGATAATGGTTTCTTTTTAAAAAACAAAAGATTTGCTTTAGGTTACTGATGTTGCATTAGTAATATTTTCCTAAAACCCGATCCCTAATATTAATATCTCAACTCGCAAAGTCCTTACGATGATAGAAATACGTGTGTGTGGGTCATGTTTATATATCATTATGATGACCAAATGTCCCCACAAGGATGGAAAGATCTGACATTTTACCTTCTGGAGACATTTTGCTAGTCCTTATTAGGAGAGTGTTTCTTTTTTTCAACAAAAACGGCAAGTTTCTTTTGAAAAAACAAAAGATTTGCTTTAGGTTACTGCTGTTGAAGTTAGGGTTAGGGTTAGCATTAATTGGAATGTTATGTCAAAATCCCCACAATGATAGAAATATTTCTGTGTGTGTGTGTGTGTGTGGGTCATGTTTATATATCATTGTGAGTACCAAATGCCCCCACAAGGTTAGAAAGCTTTGACATTTTTAGCTTTTGGAGACATATTGTTGGTCCTTATTAGTAGAATGATGTTTTTTTAACAAACTGGCACATTTCTTTTGAAGAAAAAAACCAAAACAGAAGGTTTGCTTTAGGTTACTGATGTTGAAGTAGGGTTCGGTTACCATTAATTGTAATATTATGTCCTCACAATGATCGAAAATTGTGTGTGGGGGTGTGTGCATGTATGTGTTGGGGGGGTGTCATGTTTATATATCCTTGTGAGTACCAGATGTCCCCATAAGGTTAGACATTTTGCTGGTCCCCATGGGGAAAACATTCTTTTGAAAAACCAAAAGAGTCAAAAGATCTCCATTAGGTTTCTGAGGTTAAGGTTAGGTGTAGGTGTAGCTGTAATTAGCTACAGTAATCATTATGTCAAAGAAAAAGTCCCCACCAGGATAGTGAGACAAATGTGTGTGTGTGTAGTGTCCCCTGGGGATGCTTCCAGACGACTGGAGCGACTGGCTTTGAGAGTGTTCCAAAATCTGACATCATCCTGATGGAATCCCTGCAGGCATCGGTGCCCAGTAACAGGGGGCAGGACTGCCTTTGTCCACAGATGCATAAGTAAAGAGAGAATGGTGGGGGCAAAGAGGGAAGAGGAAGTGAAATTTAATCATGTGATTTGAATGTGTGTGCGTTGTTTATTCAGACAGACTTTCCTTCTGCCTTGTTTGCTTGTCTAACACCATCAGTAAGAGAAATGCAGACGGAAGGAAGTCCCATCTCAGTCTGTGCTAACTCACAACGTATTTATATCACAGTATCCAAATGGTACTAAGACACACTTTTAGGGTTTGGGCCCCCTTTTGATTTCAGAACTGCCTCGTTCTTGGTGGCGTAGATTCACCAAGGTGCTGTTAACATTCCTCAGAGGTTTTGGTCCATACTGACGTTACAGCAGTCGCTGCAGATTTGTCGGCTGCACATGCGTGATGCGAATCTCCCATTCCACCAGATTCCTAAGGTGCTCTATTGGATTGAGATCTGGTGACTGTGGAGCCATTTGAGTTCAGTGATCTCATTGTTATGTTCAAGAAACCAGTTTTGAGATGATTTGAGCTTTGGGACATGGCGCATTATCCTGCTGGAAGTAGCCATCAGAAGATGGTACACTGTCTTCATCATGTCTACATACGGCATTGGGACTGAGCACTGAGCATTGTGGCCTGGTCTAGTATTTACTGGTCTAGTATTTAGCCTGTTCCTCCTGTTGCTGTACTAACACCATGCAGCGTTCTACCTCACTAGAGGTTTTCTAGTTCTGAGCTTCAGGGTTACTCTGGGTCTAGTGGGCTGGGTCTGTGGCAGTAGTTGTGAGGTAGCTGTTGTATTTTGTGTTAAATGGGCATTGTGGACATGGCTGTCTGGGGTTTTACCACCTTATCTCAGTAGGCTTCATCTAGTATACCCCAGTCTTCATTTTTGTGTGCAGTAGAGTAATAAAAGTGTCACACTACATCAACTTGAGGTATGACACCACAAATGAAAACAAGCAGCCTGATTTATGTTTGCCATTAAAGTCATTAAAGGTAAATGAGATAATGACAACATTGAGCTTGCTGGGACCTGCAGGTCTGCTAATGAGGACGCTCAGCAAGTATGAGATATTCACCATCACGAACAACATCATTTGCAGACCAGCGATGGTCTGGTGTGACATAGGGATAAGCATAAGGACTTCTTGTCATCAGTGACCAGTTAAGACAGTGTATCATGAAACTTCTTGCCGCCCTCAAACTCATTTTATTTGGTGCTCAGACCATTAATAGCGCTGCTTTATTTTTGGCCTTGAGTGGGTAAATATAGCACACAGATGGCTGGTAAATTACCCGTGTGCTGCTCTTGTTAAGAGACAAAACATTCATTTTCACTCTGGCAGAATTGCTCAGGACTAAAGTAATTTAAAGACTTTAATCTTTAATATTATCACATATTCTCATTGGATATGCAATTTCCAAAGACAAACCTGGCAACCAAGAAAATATAGTGTTGCGTCCTTCATACAGACCTTCTTCATGTTGATAGAAATGGTAAATGAGTAATCAGGTATTGATCATGCTTCGCCTTTTAATAGAGATGAAGGTTTCTTTTCAGGATTAGTGATAAAAAATGTCAGCATTGTCAGTTTCTGCTGACTTTAGCACAGTATTTTATTTTTATTTGACTGATTTATTTGTCAGCAGCAGTGCCTGTTAATAAAATGAGCCACATTTTCATCTCAAAATATACATTAAGCTACACAGCAGCCAAACACAAATCTAGTACAATACATAGATACATACACAGTACTGTGCAAAAGTCTTAGGCCACCATTCGATTAGATATATATATATATATATATATATATATATATATATATATGTCATAGCAATGGTACAGTGACCATATATAATTACTTTTCAGTCTCTTTATTAGAACACAACCAGAAAATACAGGAAATTTCTATGCAGTATTAAAAAAAATGAATAAAAAGACTATAATGGCAAGTACGTACATTTACAGCATTTTTCCAGAGGGACTTACACTTCATACAGTCTTACAATCCAAGCAGTTGTAGGTTAAGGGTCTTGCTCAAGGACCCAACAGTGGCAACTTGGCAGAGGTGGGATTTGAACCCTGGACCAGTACCTTAACCACTAGGCTACCACAGTCCTTGGAAAGCATCTGCCAGCCTCATCGGGATGCCAAGTTGACCCTTCTACAGTCTAAAGAAGTTTGATCAGGAATGGTCTTTTTGGAAGGGTAGCAGCCAAGAAACCACTTTTTCAGAAGGGGAACAGGGTGAAAGCTCACAGGGATTGGACTGAAGATCAGTGGACATGAATATTATTGAGTATTAAATCCAAGTTTGAAATCTTTGGGTCCAGTTGTCAACAATATGTTATATACGGTCATTGCACAAAACAGCAAATCTCATGGTGGCCCAATACTTTTAGTACACAGTACTGTACATGAAATAAACCATCACAGAGAGCTTCAAATAACCCTTATACACATTAATCACAGGTAGTGATCGGTCTAGTGACAAGAAAGAACAAAATATGCAAAGAGAAAAAATAAAATATGACATAATCCGAACTGTAATCATTCTTTGGATTTTAAATTGCTGACGTCAAATTGACCCCAAGGATAAAATGTGTTAGTAAGCAAGAAATTGGAATGGTTAAACCTAACACCTGGTTGAAGTGGATAAAGGGGATTCACGTACATCATCACCTCTTACTTAACGCCCTTTGCTGGGTGAATTTCCATCTTGTGCTTATTTAGACTTTTAACATCCCCCTTAATCCTCGTTTAAGCACCGTCCGCCTCCCCCATCCCAATCCCCTGCTCAAGCCCACTAAAAAGCCAAGGAATAACCTGTGAAAGGCTGCATCTGTCAACATCTGATGTTAAATGTGCAGGCTGCAGCTATTTTAAGCTCGTGCTCCTACCAGATCTTGACACCCTGTCTGGCTTCATAGACAACACACAGACGATCGGCGGACAGTCCACGATGGTTTTATTGTGGTAGAATTGCACACATTACACACATGTTCATCCTTTTGCAGAATTCCTTAGTCTGAGGTGCTACAATTGTGCAGCGAACATGCAGGCGTATTGTGCGACACAATGTGCATTTTCTCAGGTGACACTAAAGAGAACAAACGACGACCCACCCACCCCTTCTATGCAGTGTCTTGTCTCAGAAGCCCCATTAGGAGAACGCACACACACACACACTTGCACGTGCCACACACAGCTCTTAACAAAGCACTGCAGCTCCTTTGACTCAAAGGCCAACGGCATGGAGGGGGCCCGCAGGGAGTGTCCCTGTTAAACACTCTGTACTTACCTGATCGTTCATCCCTGTCACCATTTTAAGCTGTTTTTGCTTTGTTTAAGACACTGTGCCTTAATGACTGTGTACCTGCTATTTCGGTTCTCTATTGTGTTGCAATAGCATTCTCCTGATTACTGATATACCTGCCCACGTTGAGGATATTATTACAAAATACATTCAAACCTCAGAATTAGAACGTGATTGGTTCCAGAAGGTTGTTTGAAGGATTAATCCATTGCCGACCCCAAAGTGAGCATTTCGACATCATTAGTTTGGACACGTTTTATCACTAGGACAGTAAAATAAAATAATATACATAATTTGCCTATGATCGTGCCCCAAGTTCTTCTTCTTTTGTATTTATGGCGAATGGCGTATTGGTGCATTATCGCCACCGACTGGACTGGATCACGTGCATCATCTTTGGAAGGTCACACCATTGAGTGGCAATGTTCAGAATTTTTGTTCGAATTTGGGGGCAAAAAACCAAAGAATGGACCATTCGATGTCCGAATTGTTCGAGTGAGGAGATGTTTGAATTCCGAGGAATAAAAAAATACGGAGAGCATCAAGATAATAACCACTATATAATTCATACTGGTGTGACGAGACACTCCGCTCACGATTCGATTTTCTCACGATGACTGATTTTACATTTGTTAAAAGACATTCCTTTTTATTTCTGACGTGTAAGCAATGCAAAACCCTGCACATTCTCTTGAATACGTTTTTAAACCTGCAGTTAATGGAAATGACTAGAAGCAGAAGTTTGAAATTGTAAACAAAATGCTCTATTGTAGCTTTACCCGATCTCAAATAACCGAGTGCAAACATTCCTCTTTTAATTCTGAAGAATACCAATTCAAAATAATGTGTATTTTTCTTGCGCTTATGAGCATGATGGTGTTCAAAAAATGCAACTGCATTAAATGTTCCAATAAACAAGAACGCATGATCCAACTCTGACAATACACATTTTATTACATCTCTAATAATTACTGTGGTAATGGACTGTGGGCTGTGGTAGCCTAGCGGTTAAGGTACTGGACTCTGGCCCAGAAGGTCCAGGGTTCAAATCCCACCTCTGCCAAGCTGCCACTGTTGGGTCCTTAACCCACAATTGCTTGGAATGTACCAGTTGTAAGTCTGCTAAATACTGTAAATGTAAATGTAAATTAATACAGTAATTACAATAATAATAATAATAGCATTACAACCTTAAAGCCTTCTGTAAAGGCTAAAAGCATGCACGATGAGATCAGATGATGAATGTGCACCCGTTAGAATCCTACACCACGCAGTATTTGTACCTCTATTGTAATGTTGTGAAGATGCCACGCCCTGGACAGCAGCTCATGGCTGGATTACTGGTTCATTCTGGGTGCGACGTGTAACCATTTTCATTTGAATTTCCGTGTATCAGTGCTGCTCTGCGCTGCTAGACAGTGAGCGCTGTTTGCCAGACCGTGAGTGCTATTCCCTGCTGTGTTTACGTCAGGTGCATTCAACCCTCCGCATCTCCACCACACTGTGGGACAGAAATCAGAGTGGGTAGACAAGCCAGTCGTGTTTTTTATGCTTGAGCCTGTCACTAATAGGCAGCGCTGGTTGTTACTACAGAGGACAGGATGCCAGAATCCCATGGAGAAAGAGAGAGAGAGAGAGACAGAGATAAATATGCTATCAGGCCTCCTCCTTCTTCCCCCTCCACTACACCTACGTCTCCATCTCTAACACGCCGCTCTCTCCACTCTCTTCAGAGCCTCCCATTCCGCAGCGTCCCTTAAGACTGACCACAGTTACCCAGTCGTCCGTTCTCAGTATGATTCTGGACTGGTCTAAATTTGTCCGTTTTATGTTTTGGCAGCAGTGTCTCTGAATCATCTCGTCCTCCCACGTTCTGTCTCTGTCTAACTCTTTTCACTGCGTGCCTCTGATCTATTCCTGTCTCTGTCTCTCTGCCGCCATTAAAACGCTATTAAATGTTTTAGCTCTGACGTAAAGACTTATGCGTATGAATTTCGTATTTTCTTTTCAGCACATTTGGTTTTAACCTAATGACAATCTAAGCATCAATGAGTACCAGGTTCGGGTCGATATCAGCAGAAAATGGTGACTTAATTATCAGTGGAAAAAAGAAACAAATCCCATCCAGTTAACATAATGAACCAGGAGGAGGCAAGTGACAAATGAGAGCAAGATGTTATGGCTAATAAATTTCACATTTTGGTTGGGTAACGCCGTATCCAAGTGTTTTCAAATGCCAGTGACCACAATGCAAAGCATAATAAAAAGTACACAGTGAAAAAACTCAATGTGAAGGATGCCAAAAGTGACCTCCTGCCCTAACATTGTAGTGCAAGAGGACAAGAAGAATCCAAGGATCACCTGCAGGGCCATACTGATGAAACTGAGGAACTGTTGGACCAACATCTCAAGGCAGACATTCAATGAAATACTGCACAAGGCTGGTCTGACAGAGGACGAGTCCACTTCTCCAAGATAGGCACCTTCCAGCAAGGCAATGATTCGAAAAACACAGCCAAAGTGATCAAGTATCGGTTAAGAGAAAGCAATATCGATACGCGCCGTTTAACGTCCATTGGCTGAGGTTTGGAGAATCATAATAGGAAATGAAAATCTGTCTTATATATATCTTATTCAGGTCTGAATGACAGAAAATTAGTATGAACCCTTGTGACACCTGCTGGCAGAAAAGAGAATTGCATTCTTGAAAGGCTGAAAACAAACATGGTAACATTCCGCTCTCTCATCTCGTGGGTTTATTCCTGGGGTTTATTCCAAAGACACTCCACATTCCAAAGACATACATTAGGTGAACTGGTCAGTGTGAACGTGACTGACCGGTATCGATGTAACCTTGTTCCTGTCGGAAATAGCCACTGATGCCAAAAGCAGCGTTAAATAAAATCAAGCTACTGTGTGACTATGGTAATGTCCGGTCAATGGCCTGTTTCACAGAACGTAACATGATCAAAGAGATGGAGAACGTTGTGGTAGAGATGGTGAGGAAAGTCACAGAGTTAGCCATGAGCTGTGAAGTTAACTGCATTAAATAGGCTTTTGAAATTAAGGCTGATAATATCCAACAGCTACACTCGGAAGGAAAATGACACTGGATGAGGATGACCTCGTCCCAAATATTTAGCATTTAAAAGAAATATGTAGCGATTTAATGTCCCTAGTTTGGGAAATATACAGGTTTTTTAACTCCATCTTCTCTCAATAAATGTGCCCCTAATGTAACACGGATGTAAAGGTAAAACATTTGACCCGTCTACCCCTCTTTTCCAGACATGTCCCCCGTATTGGCGGGCTTCATCGGCGCCGGCGTACTGGTGGTTGCAGTGGTGACGTTGATATTTGTGTGGAGATGCTGCCAGAAACGCTACCAAAGGATGACAGGCGCCCACAAGCTCCACGGTGTCCAGTCAGAGTATGGAGACCCGTTAACAGACCCACCGTACAAGTTCATTCACATGCTGAAGGGCATGAGCATCTACCCCGACACGCTGACCAGCAGCAAGAGGATCGTGCGACTGGTGCGTCGGGCAGGAGCTCGCGACAGCGACGTCGAGCAGGCGAGCAAAGAGTGCCCTGTTGTGCTGGTAGACGCGGGCACGGATAACAGTACGATGACGACGCCTCACCTTGAGACGGGTGGTTTAGAGAAAACGACTTCGCCGGCTTCACAAACTGAGAGGGAGCTCCCTGTTCGTGCAGACTACTGCTGCCTGGAGAAGAGCTGGACCAGTGACAGCCAAAGCTCCAGCGGCACGGCGTCCAGCAGTGCCACGCCCTTCAGCGATGAGACCGATCGCGGCACTCTCAGCCTCGCCATCGACTACAATTTTCCCAAGAAGGCGCTGGTGGTGACCGTACAGGAGGCCCGGGGTCTACGTGCTGTGGACAGCCAGACGGGCAGCGCCGACCCTTACATCAAGATGACCATCCTGCCCGAGAAGAAGCACCGCGTCAAGACCCGGGTCCTGCGCAAGACGCTGGAGCCCGCCTTTGATGAGACTTTCACGTTTTATGGCGTGCCCTACAGCTCACTGCCCGAGCTCACGCTGCACTTTCTGGTGCTCAGCTTTGACCGTTTTGCCCGCGATGATGTGATTGGCGAGGCTCTGGTGCCACTGGGTGGGGTGGAGCTGAGCACAGGCAAAGTTCACATTACGCAGCCTATCAGCAAGAGGAGCATGCAGGTCAGTGTAGAGCCTTATACACAATCGAGAGTAGTGTTATTGGTCTGTAATGGTTGACTATACTCTAAAACTTTTAACCTGGCTTTAAAGGTAATTGAAGTAAATGTTGGACACATTTAGGTGATTTGGTTTGTTTAATTACCTATAATGGCTACAATCTTACAATCCAAGCAAGTGTGTGGGTTAAGGACCCAACAGTGATGATTCTTAAGACAAATGCTAAGACGTTCAAAAGAATGTTCATAAATGCACTTCTCGAAAGAACACTCAGTTCTCAAATATTGTAATATTATAATATTAACAGGGCCAGTAGAATGGGTTGTACTGATTCCTCAGTGCCGCGAAATATCACACATTTATAGGTTTCTGCGTCCAACAAGTCCCTTCATCAACTTTCTGCTCTCCTGTGTCCTTAAAGTCCATAGAGAATTGGTCTGCCAAATTTGATTGAGCACTTGGCTGGTTTGCACAGAACCCTGACTCCATCAGACACCTTGGAAATGAACTGGAATGCCAAAAGTGAGCCAGGGTCCATTGCTTAGCACCATAAGCCGATCTCACAGCTATGTCCCAACATCTTGGTGGATCTTGTAAAGATTAAGAGAATGCTTAGATGAATAGATGAATGCTGTCGGTTTGAGTACTGAAGAACATTATTGTGTTTGATTTTGCAGTGTGTGAGTCGTGGCGAGCTCCTGGTGTCCCTGTCATATCAGCCCGTGTCTCACAGGCTTAGCGTGGTGGTCCTGAAGGCCAGGCACCTTCCCAAACTGGATATTACTGGCCTGGCTGGAAGTAAGTATACAAACTTTAATTCGTAGTTAAATTGTGGGAGCGTTTGTGAACTACTCGTAATAATCCAACTAATCTAATGAATCATATTTATTAGCAATAATGTTTCCTGCTGATCAGGCTTGTAGTTCAGGGAGGGACGACCATTGATGGACCTACCTTTTTGTAAACTTTCAGAATATTATATAGTAGAGCACTCCATGCTTTATATATATTATATATCAGTGTTTTTTGGTGTGATTACCGATGAACTGAGGATTAAAGACGTCACTTCCCGCGTAGTAGGTTCAGTGCATACAGCTTTAACGGTCTAGCAGTGCGTACTAGATGGAATCTAGTGCGATTTCGGACACAGCCATGGTCTAAACTGGTTTATTATCATTTATAACGAAGTATCCGCACTCGCAGCTGAATATAATCAAAGTCATTATAAGATCGCTGGAAAAATATTGGGTTTCTTCTACCGGTTTAGTTCTGTAGTCATAAACTACAGTCTGTATTTCCACCTAGCGTTCCAGTTAGGAACTGCAGGGACCTGTAACCGAGGGAGTTCATGCCGGGTGGCAGCAAATTACCTCACAAAATGTGGATCAATTATTTAACGGCATTGATTGACTCTCAGGATCGGCTAAATTACAGAAATATCGGCTGATCACCGATCGCATATTTGACTTGAAATTCGGCCGATCCCTATAGATAGCTGATCGATTTTTCGATCTCTAGACGAGGTTTAGCATCATGGAGATACTTGTAGGTCTTTCATACCCTGTAACTGTGTGCAAAATGTGTTTGACTGACGAAGTTCCGGCCACATTTTAACTTTTTGTCTGATAAACTTGAGTAAATAATAGATAACGATCCAGCCATTAAACATCAACGCAGTCATTAAAGGTGTTGGAATACTGTGTTCCTTCTTGCCTCAGACCCGTACGTGAAAGTCAATGTGTTCTACAACCGCAAGCGCATCGCCAAGAAGAAGACTCACGTGAAGAAGAGCACTCTGAACCCTATCTTCAACGAATCCTTCATCTACGACGTACCTGCTGACCTGCTGCCCGACATTTCCATCGAATTCCTGGTCATGGACTTCGACCGCACCACTAAGAACCAGGTGGTGGGACGTCTGGTGCTGGGCACGCACAGTCCCTGCCCATCTGGTGCTACCCATTGGCAGGAGGTCTGCCAAAACCCACGCCGGCAAATCTCCCAGTGGCACGGCCTCACTGAGTACTAAAGCTTCCCGTCTTACTTCTGACACCTCTAACCAAACACACGATGCATACTCATACACACCAACTAATAAGATACACAAACAATTGTAAGACTTCAGACAATGACACACCTCACCTCTATTAAGGAGAAGATCAATTAAAAAAAACACACAGTAAATTAGAGCACCATCCTATGGACTTTTGCTACAGTTGTGTAGTGATAGTTCTGAAATAACCACATTTAATCAATGCTGTTTCAACCACACATACACAAACACATACACTGACCAGTAGTAACCTAAGAGACCAAAATGATGACTATACACACAAATCCGAGACTGTTATGACTCACACAGTTGTGATGGTGTTTCAATTAAGGTGTACGTCTGCCTTCACATACCTCTCGCTGCACTGCTGTATCTCACTGTACCGCATGTCTGATTACCACAAGATTCATGCAAGTAAGGAAAAGAAAAAAAACAAGAATATAAGCAGTTAGTAGACTGTACTGATAAGTTTGTTAAAAATGAGTAATGATGTACAGCACTTATGTTTTTGGATTAATGAGGTCTGCAGCTGGACAGTCGCCTTTTCCTCTCAATACTGGGTTTGTTTGTACTGCGTTCGTTCAGCCAGTGTTTCACAGATATGCAATCCTGGCATTTGGATTGTACTTACCAGTGTACTTCTGCCTTTACTTATTCAACTTTTTAGTTTTTTCAACCAACCAACGTGACTGTTTGGCTCAATGCTAAATCCCATCCCTACATGTAGGCGAATCTAGTAATAATACTCAGTTTTTATTCTTTTGATAGCTACTTATTACACAGGCACTGTACATATTCTAGTTTAGACCAAGCTCTGATTGTTTACTAGGCTCATAAAGGTTAATTATTGAAACAAAAGTAATTTATTATTAATTTGTAGGGCTGTAACAATACACTCTGTTGGTGATTTGATTTGATTTTCACATGACTATCGATTTTACATTCTGTAAAGGACATTGCTTTTTATATCTGAAGAGTAAACAATGTAAAACAATGCAATTGATTGTAGAAGCTTAAAAAAATTTAAATACCATGAAATTTAAATAAAATTTCCTGAAACAGAAGTTTAAAATTGTAAACAAAATGCTCTATTGTAGCCTCACCATGTGTTAAAGAACAGAGTGAAAACGTTCCTTTTTTATTTCTGAAGAATAACATACAGTGGAACCTTGGAATTTGAAGTTAACTGGTTCCGGAAGGCCGTTCAAACTCGAATTTATTTCAGAACTGGTATTTGAAGTCAGAAGTTAAATAAAACAGAGTTCGAATTCTGGGGTTCAACTGTAATGTCTACTTTTCTTGTATCAGAAATGTAAACAAAAAGAAATTCATCAGCAAAATGTGCCATCTTCACCAAATCTACATAACCAAGTGCTACCTTACATTGAAAATCAAAGTAAACAAACAAGCTCACTCAGAACGGAAGATAGGCATCTGGGAGCATGACCTATGATTGTGCCCTCTGGTGTTCAGAAAACGCAACTGCATTAGATGGCGTAATAAACAGAACACGACGTTCGCCTCCACGATGCACAACATGACATTTTTGTCACGATGTATTGCTACGCCTCTATTAATTGGTCAGTTTATTACTGTGTGTAATTATTATTGTAGGGCTATGTTGCTGGCGTTCACCAGTAGTTTTTGCCCTGCTCTTGTTCGCACTGGCTGCTTGACTGTTTGCGTTAGTCTGCAGCCTTCTGAACCCCGGCGAATCATTTCAGTTGGCATGCCTGGCTATTCAATATGGGGATCAGGTCAATACGGGGATTCATGCTGCCCCACTTTTCTGCTGTCATAGAAGTAGATGTAGCGGACTCGGCGTTTATAGCACACTGTGAGTGAGGATTTGACTTAAGAGCCACTACTGGGTTGATTAGTCTGTTTCTCTTTGGTGGAACTTGTTGTCGACAAAAGCATATCTGCCAGCTTTGTTTAAACCGTGTGTGGCTTTAGGACTGTGATATGAACACTAGGACCTTCGCAGTTTCAGGTTGAAATTGATTGTATTCCATTTTGTATTGTAGTTTATTACAATAATATACATATACAAATATATGTGTATTATTTCAAACCTATGAGATGCAGAGGATTTACTCTGAAAGTCACGGCACTGCGTCTGCAAGGTCACACATGGTACACTTGTACAATTCGCTTCTTTTCACCCGATCTCTCTCACACTGTAGCTACACTGTAAATACTGTACAATACCTAAGGGGCACCCGTGTGTGTACAGTATGATGTAAGGAAGGACTGTACTATATACACTGTAAAACATTGGCATGATTTTTTTGGTCTGATTGGTATGATGTGGTGTTTCGACTGGAACCTGTAACTGATCTGTTTGATATAAATGAAACTCACAGAGGTGAATACTTAGGAGTCTAAAATATTGAGGTGCTGAGAGTAAAACACAGTTATGTACGACTCCAGTTGTACATAATACCGACTGTTAGATTACTGAAGGGAAAAGGTACTAACCCAAAAACCTGTCAGTAACATTCCTTATTTGCAAAAGCACATAATTGTGTCATTAGTCTTATTACTGAATTAGGTGGAAAATATTCAAAATACTCATAAGAACCTAGTTAAATAAATCAAGGCATTTTTTGTGCGGAGAAAGGAAGGAATGACTTGAAATTTTGACTTGAATTTCCAACTGCTCTGTGACATTTGCTGAATATAATACATTAACCTGTATGTTGGTGTTCTTACACACACTGAATGTGCAAATTAAATGTAATACAAAGAGGAAAGGTCTCCTGGTGTCTTATTTACTAGCCTCATGTTTTAGTTAGGTAAGACAGGAGCCAACACTCATCCCAGAGAGGGCCCTCTAACTCGGGAGCTTATAAAAAGGCAGAAACCTAGGAGCACACACACACAACCTCGTTTTTCGAGGGCCAGACCATTCTTCGATCAGAGAATTGGTCGTTCAGTCCATCCCTAGTGCCAGGTCCCCCTAGTTTATCTGGAAGACCAGAGTACAAAGTGTTTGCTACTCATGAATGGGAGCTGGGACGTCATTCAGACCAGCTGTGCTCCCATTACAGGGTTTTTGTGCAAGAGGTAGGAAGTACAAAGAAGTTAATGAGACAACTCCCACCCTAATTCGTGGCTCAGCTTGGATATAGTAGAAACGAGAACTCAATACTTAGCACCTAGCAGCGCGAGCTTTAACACTTTCCACTTGCAAACCCCGATTGCGCTAATTAACAATCGCGCTTTGTTTCCCTCTAGCGGCAGCCGTTGTGTATGACTTTAAATTTTACTTTATGAATATATAATCAAATGCAGGAGTTTAAGCACCGGGATTGCAGCATATTACAGACCTACCAGGGCAAAATGTACTGTGAAATTTGAGAGTAGAACCATGAAGTGGCCAAATTACCACCAAAATTCATAGTAACACTGTGAAATAATTCATGGTCAGTTCATCGTTCATCCCGTTCACAGTTGTATTATGAAAATTCACAGTAGAACCATGAAGTGGCCAAATTACCATCAAAAATTCATAGTAGAACTGTGAAACTGTCAAGCAATTCACAGTTTTACTATGAAAACTCACAGTACATTTTTCCTAGGTGAAAAGCAGACCTAAAAAGCACAGACTTACAAAGCACAGATTTTGTTTGCTATAATTTACGTGAGTCTCCTGTTAACTTGGATGGATATCCGACCATTTTGAGTTTTTATGTCCTTATCCAGAGCGACTTACAACTGTTACAATCAAGAAATTGTGGTTTAAGGGCTTTGCTTAAGGACCCAGCAAAACAGCAAAGACCAGCATATGTTATGCTTTGGACATTAATATGCTAGTCAACCATCTTTACCAGCAAGACCATGTGAATTCACCAGCTAAGCCAGTATCAGACCATAACTAACCAGCATAAACTAACTTGAACCAATATGGAATCATCCAAAAAAACATTTAGGTTTTTTTTCTACGTGTTTTTTATATATATATATATATAGGCTACGTTTCACCCTGCAAACTTCTTGTCGAATTTCAGTCAGTTATATATTGGTTCACACTGTAAGTTTGTTTTTGAATATAAACGAAATTATAACACGTATTCTCTCTCTCACACACACACACACACACACACACACACACACACACACACACACACACACACACACACACACACACACACACACCACACACCCACACACACACACACAACACACACCACTAGAGGGAGCATTCCATTTAGTGGTTACGTTGTGGATCGGTAGCTAAATCTGAAGTAAATCCAGACTAACCACTGCATTGTTTTTTATTTAATGTTAATATTAGATACAGTATTAAAACGATATAGGACCGTTTCTACACTTTAATTCTAATTGAAATAACAGGATCTATGTTGAACGTGTCATTTAGAAACCAACTCGTGCTTTTCCTGTCATCCCATAATAACAGGCTGAAGTGCTGGAATAAACCAGAACTTCCGGTCACAAAGTGCATACATCTGTACTAAAATATACCTAATCTACACAGTATCACTGTGTCATAAATAAATTGACACACTGAAGTATGCAGCATGTAATGTGGGTAAGATAGCAGCTAGCTAGTTAGCTAGTCATATTGTAAATTGATTGAATCGAGTGGGATGGTAGTCGTGAAGTATATAATATTTTATATCACTATGGTACTTGCATGTGTCTGCCCATACAAAAATCTTAGCGCTCAGTGGTTGCTCTTTCATACCTCAAGAGACGTAATGGTGATTCTCAGTTATGTTTCACTTACGTATCAAGTTTGTCTCAGATGTTTCTCCTTAAATTCTTCAGGAGAAATAGAGTTGATGCTTATTGACACAGGCTATGTCTTGCAGTAATCTCATTTAGAACTATTAAAGCAAAGTATCCTATTTTACCCCCACTTATTCTGGTCAGAATGGTCATGGGTGGGGTTGTACACTCCGGACAAGGCACCAGTCCATTACAGTGTTCTGTAACTGGGAACCTGACCTTGGTTTGATCCCAGGTACTGAGGAAACACTGTATCCAGCAACTAGCATTTATCTTTGAGCCACAGGAACCTCAAACGTACAATAATGTACAATTAACTGAACATGATAAGTGTGAAATGTGAACAGCTGGAGTCTGTTACAGCTGGAGTTGTCTAGAAGAAACAGCAGAGATATTATACATTACATTTACAGCATTTGGCAGACACCCTTATCCAGAGCGACTTACAATTGATACAGTCTTACAATCCAAGCAATTGTGGGTTAAGGACCTTGCTCAAGGACCCAACAGTGGCAGCTTGGCAGATGTGGGATTTGAATCCTGGACCTTCTGGGCCAGAGTCCAGTACCTTAACCGCTAGGCCACCACAGTCCACACTCTGAAATATTATATTTGACAATTTTCTTGGTACTGGTGTTCACCTCTAGTAATGTTCAAACAAAATGCTTCAGAATGAAGCTTTCTCAAAACTACGATGTTGACTAATGGTTACTGTACATAACGGGTACTGCACAGAGATGAGGACGTGTGAGACAAAGTGATGATGAAACTTGACAGTATGAGTGAATGTGTGTATATGACATAGATGTGTGTGGGAAGTGACAGAGAGGAAGTGGCTTTGGTGAAACTGGGGGGCAGTGATTTGATTACATTTCTAAAGCTTTTAAAAGCTTTTTCTTAAGCTTTAGTTTCTTCTAATTACTGCAAGACTCCAGTGGGAAATGAGTCAGTATGTAGAATACAGAAACCATCTAACCAAAAGCAATTTTTAAAGTTTTTTTAAGCATTTTTTATTGTTTGCAGAGAAATGGCTCAATTTTTGTAATCATGGCAGTATCAGCTTGGTTTTGGGTATTGTCCAGACTTCTAGAGCATTAATAAAGATATTGTAATGAAAATTGAAACATTTTTCAGATGTTTGAGGTTATCACAAACCACCCAGTAGAAAGAGTCATATGTTGGTGGATCTACATGTACACTACTGTGTTAGAGTCTTGGGCGATCTAGATTTTTTTCTAAGATTATGTATTTTTCTGTATGACTGTATTGGCAGAAAATTGCTTAGCTTTAATACTATTGCCAAAATATTAGGTAACAGCCCATTTTTCAGACAAAGACCATTTCAAAACCTTCACCTTTCATTTTTTGACGTACTTTGGGAGATTGATTTTGAAGTCTGTTTTGGACCATCCATTCTTTTTTCTGCTTCAGCTTCCGTGTGACACCGACTTTTTTTTTAAATGTAGTAGAATCTATTCTTTCCTCTCTTGTACCACTGGCTGCCATACAACCCCAAAACATAACAGAACCACCCTCAGGCCTAGCAGGTGGCAGGGTTTTCTCTTCTTTCTCAAAAGATTTCAGTTAATTTCGTAATTTCATTACACCACAGGGCTTGACATTGAAAAGCCCTAGCCCTGATGACACCTGAACCAATACTTTACTACTCTTGGAGCGGGCAAACGTTCCTGCAGGTCTTGTTTAGTGATGAAGTCATTTTGCTTTGCATACCTAACCTTTCCAAAAGTGGTTCTAGCAGAGGGTTCTTCTGATCCCTCAGTCTTGTCCTGACTTGAACAGTTCACTTTCTTTCCATTTCTTAATATCATTTTGTACACTATACGTACAAGCATATACACTAATTAAATATCATTTTATAGCTTTCTCTTGTGTTGAAAAAGGCAGTTACCTTTATTTTCCAGTTGCTGATAGGAGCCTGTGACATGGCATGGCATGGCATGACAACACCGTGAAAGGCATGGACAGGCACAGAAAGTGTTCAATTCTGAACTGATTATGATGTACTTCTGACAGCTGCAGAATGTAAACAAAAGCATTTGTACGCATCGCATCTACGTATGCAACGCAATATAAATATTATGACTCATCAATTAACTGTGGGCCAAAAATAGACAGAGCTACGTGCCCTCTAACATGGTCCAGCGTCTTAAACATCCCTTTGACTTCCTGTCTGAGTGTACGATGTTTGAGGAACATGCTACCACAACACGCCTCCCTGTAATTACTTGTTCTTGTCCAGACCTCCAGAGACTCTCTCAGGAAGAGTGGGAGATAAAGGATAAAGTACCAGGAGTCTGCACACGTTGCACACTGGACAGTCAGCGATTACATCTCAGTCTGTTGTGACAAGCCCTGTCTTACTCTGGGGAAGGCCTTTTATTTATGAAGCACCCCATATATTTCATATGCACACGTCTTTTGTCGGTATATACAATTGTACAAATGTGCACCCCAAGGATTCTATGTCAAAAATGATAATGTTATCCTGTTTTCAGAGGTGGTAGGTATTGAAGTACTTTGTTACTGTACTTAAGTAATTTTTGCAGGAACAGGTATCTGTACTTGATTATTTCTGTAACTTTTTACTTACTTAGAAATCTGTACATTTTACTCACTACATTTTCCAAGCAATTTAGCTTTTATGTGAATGTGTTTATTGATCTATGTTATGTATTCATTTCTCTTGTTTAAATTTAGCCAATTCTAGTCAGGCACCTAATGAATCGCCCGTCGGAATCCTAGGTGTATACTCGACGCGCTAAAATGTCAGAATCACGTTGGTTCTGCCACCTGTCGCACCGACTGTTCATATGTATGTGACGTGTCAATTAAGAAGCAGTTACAAATCTTCAAAATCAAGCTCTAATCAACAGTTTCCTCCATGTGTTGTTGATATATGCTGCACTACTGCATGCATGTAAGCTTTATAAAGCATCACATCTGGAATACTGTCTTGTTTTGAATATATATTCTGCCTGATGTCCTATAGAACCATGCTATTTTTAATTATTTGGTCTAATTTTGTACACTGCTATTTAAAACGTGCTTTGGCCCAGAAATGGCCTTGCTACTTACTCTAGGCTGGATGGTGCCATGTGTTTGTAATGTTTGGGCTAAGGCGAGATATGATAGAGTCATGGGACCCCATGGGACGTGGTGCTACGTGCAGTCCCAAGCTTTCCTCGCTCACCACAATATACACACACTGAGCACAGACCAGAGAGCACAAAGATCTTGAGATATCACACAGTAGAAAACGCTCGGTTGTTTGTGCAAAGACAATCTTAGTTTACAAGCAAGCCATCCAAACTGTTGACAGGACATAGGAAAGGTTTGTCGTTCCTGTACATGCTTTAAATCGGTGTTAATAACTTTATGTAAAATGTCTTATTCCGTGCACTGCGAAGTACATGAAGTTGGCACATCATCCAAGCTCGTTGTAACCTAAGATCTACTGATAGCACGTACGGAACAGTGCCTGATTACGCTATTCAGTGAAACCTGGTGCTTTTAATCGCCAGGTGATATCAGGTGAGCAGTGTTATCTGTAGACCGGGTTGTATAACAGCTGTTTACACGGACTGTTAATCAACTGGGGCGATTTATAGAGTGACAAAGTTTGGGCCTTTTAGTTACAACCAGTGGTGCATGAAAATGGCCGGTTTTAGCCTACAGAAATGTGCTTGCTTTCTAATCCTTTTAAATCACAATTTCTATGCACAACATTGGCAGACGGTGGTTTTTCAAATACAGGAAGAACAAATGTCTTTGTATATACAGTATATTTATATGTACAACCCCTATGCTGGCTGAGCTGGGTCATGGCATGCATGGACCAAACAGTACGCTTCTTAAATAACCATCCACTGGTGCTGCAGATAGAGGAAAGTTCATTTTATTATCTCAGAAATGGATTGCAAGCTGTCTTGGCCCAACCAGGCCCGAAACGTGATACTACCACCACCATGTTTCACAGATGGGATAAGTTTATTATACAGGAATCCAGACATCTTCATTTAAACCTTAGACTGTCCACAAAACGTTTTTCCAATACTCTTCTGGTTTGTCCATGTGCCATGTCAGATTTGTTCTTTTTGGAGAGCAGTGGCTTTCTCGTTGCACACCATTGTTGTTCAGTGTTCTCCTGATGGACTCATTAACACATTTAACATTTAGTTGCTTAGAAGTTACCCTGGGTTCATTTGGAACTCCTGGAGACAGTTACAATGGTCTTGAATTCCCTCCATTTGTACACAGACTGTCTGACTGTGGATTGTTGGAGCCCAAACTCTTTAGAGATGGTTTTGTAATCTTTTCCAGCCTCATGACCATCAGCTTCTCTTTGTATGAGGTTCCTGGAAATGTCTTTTGCTTGTGCCATGATACACTTTCAAAGTGTTGCGAAGATTGGACTTTGATAGAGCGTCCTAAATGTTCTTTGTTCTTTAAATATAAAAAGTGGCACAGTGATACCCGATTTACATTTACAGCATTTGGTACAGTCTTACAATCCAAGCAATTGTGGGTTAAGGGTCTTGCTCAAGGACCCAACAGTGGTAGCTTGGCAAAGTTGGGATTTGAACCCTGGACCTTCTGGTCCATAGTCCAGTACCTTAACCGCTAGGCTACCCCAGTCCGATTGTCACCCCATTGATTGAAAATAAATGCACGCTAAATTAGTTCACAGTAATTGCTAATCCTAGAAGGGGTGGCATTGTGGCGCAGTGGTCAGTCTTCTCAGAGCTACATTATCCCCGTGTCTGTGTGGGTTTTCTCAGGGTACTCTAGTACCATAGTCCCATAGTTCACGGGCATCAATGTTAGGTTAATTGGTCTTAGTGTGTGAGTGAGTGTGTGTATGAGTGGATTGGTGCCCTGTCTAGGTTCATTCTCGAGACACCGCGACACTGCCCACAATCAAGCAGATAAGAAAATGAATGAATACATACCTTTACCACTCACAGATATGTGATATTTGATCATTTTTCTCAATGAATAAATGACCAGGTGTAATATTTTGTCTTGTTTGTTTAACTGGGTTCTATTTATCAGCTTTGAAAGGTCAAGGTCTTTTGAAAGGCTTTAGGTCATATTCATGCAGAAATACCGAACATTTGTACTGAAGGTTGTTGTGGTCGATTCCATGCCACTGTAATAATTTGCGCCGATAAAGCTTGGAGTTGTTTCAGCACTGGGAATTGTCAGCAATTATGGATGAGAAGCAATAAGCACTGTTGCTTCTGTGTTCTTCCACTGTTCACAGTGCTCATTAGCACATGCAGCAGAACCCCAGAGAGTGTAATAAAGGGGAAGATGGTTGTTTTTATCTCCTGTATTAAATGTCTATGCAGGGCTCGACCATAGAGTCTGTGCCATGAAACGTATCCTCTTACATTTAGTTTAAAACATGGTTTAAAGACTTTCAGAGCCTTTATAGGAAACCATATTGCATGTTGTATTTCCAGTCCCATCCTGGGGTCATGTTTGTGCTGCTAAGAGCCTGTTGGCTCTGCAAAAAATGAAGACATAGCCGGGGTCCTGCAGTTGGCTAACCCACTTTTCTCTGTCAAAGATAAAAGAGTTGGGAAGGTTAGGGATTGGACAGCAGCAACAGCAAAGTGTCTGCATTTGCCAAATTGGCACAGATTTCCTCTTGGCAGCAGGCTGCTTCCAGACTCACGTTGCCTGAGTGCTGGCCAAATTGGATTCTCACCAAGGTCACGTGGACTTGGGATGTTGAACTCGGTTTACTTTCTTGATTATCAGATGCATTAGGGCTTCAGTGGTTATACTTATATGCTTTGCAACATTTCTCACATTCAGTATATATCCTAATCTGGAATTCTGTATCACACTGTACAACTGCACTGATCATTTAAACGAAATATGCTCTTAAGTTAATTAAGTTAAATGTGCTCTTAAAACTCCTCCTGTCTGCGATTTGGGAAAAGGTCATTTTGTTCCTCTAAAATCCCTGATTAGGCTTTTAATTGCGCCTCGCAGTAACTATCAGTAATGATTACTGTCCATCCATAATAACGTGTCTGAGCGATCCAGACTCTGAGTCATGTCTCATTCAAAATGGAAGTGTCGGTCCTGTGAGGAAACAAGCTAAAGGCCTCGGATGACCTTTTTAATCACAGGACAAAGCGAAAAACAACAACAACAACAAAAAAACAGACGATGGACAGTAGACAGAGGGGTGATGGACATATTTGGGACAGCACACCCATCAACCGCACTCTTTTTTTGTCTGCTAATACTATCATTGTTGAGAGTGCACTTCATTACAATCGCTCTTGTCTGATTTACTTGAACAGGAGACAGATTGTGCTCCTCTGAGAACCCGATGAAGCATGTACTAACTCTAGTCACGTTTTTGAAACAACAGTCATTAGATGTACAAAATAGAGCCAGAAACAGATTTAGGTCACAGTTCATCCTGCATGTTTCTGAGCTGCAGCAGGTAGGGCTCCACAATGATATATTATTAAATGGTGTAATATGCTACCTGGGATGTAGGATGTCATTATGCCGTAAACTGAGATGTGTGCAGACGTAGAGAGGAGGAAGTTAGTTTGCTCTATAAATGACTAAAATTACACTCACCAAGCACTTCATTAGGAACACCAGATTAATACTGGGCAGGGCTTTTGCTTTCAAAGTATTCTCAGTTCTTTATGGCGTGGATTCCACAAGAAGTTGGAAACGTTCCTTTGAGATTTTGCAACACGTTGGCATGGATGCATTACGCAATTCCTGCAGATTTTTCCAGGTGAACTGTCATGCTCCTGTTCTAACACATCCCAGAGGTCTTTTATTGGATCCAGATCCAGTGGGAAGTTCACTGAAGAACACTGAACTCACTGTCACGTTCATGAAACCAATTTGAGAAGAGTTTGGCTATGATGGTGCGTTATTATGCTGGACGTATTGTACAGTTTTCCCCAGTAAACATACAGTGGGGCAAAAAAGTATTTAGTCAGCCACTGATTGTGGAAGTTCTCCTACTTAAAAAGATGAGAGAGGTCTGTAATTTTCATCATAGGTACACTTCAACTATGAGAGACAAAATGAGAAAACAAATACAGGAAATCACACTGTAGGATTTTTTAAGAATGTATTTGTGAATTATGGTGGAAAATAAGTATTTGGTCAATAACAAAAGTTCAACTCAATACTTTGTAACATAACCTTTGTTGGCAATGACAGAGGTCAAACGTTTCCTGTAAGTCTTCACCAGGTTGGCACACACTGTAGCTGGTATTTTGGCCCATTCCTCCATGCAGATCTCCTCTAGAGCAGTGATGTTTTGGGGCAACACGGACTTTCAACTCCCTCCACAAATTTTCTATGGGGTTGAGGTCTGGAGACTGGCTAGGCCACTCCAGGGTCCGTGAAATGCTTTTTATGGAGCCACTCCTTCATTGCCCAAGCAGTGTGTTTGGTATCATTGTCATGCTGGAAGCCCCAGCCACGTTCCATCTTCAGTGCTCTCACTGATGGAAGGAGGTTTTGGCTTAAGATCTCACGATACATGGCCCCATTCATTCTTCCCTTAACACGGATCAGTCGTCCTGTCCCCTTTGCAGAAAAACAGCCCCAAAACATGATGTTTCCACTATAATGCTTCACAGTAGGTATGTGTTCTTGGGATCCAACTCAGCATTCTTCTTCCAAACACGACAAGTTGAGTTTTTATTAAAAGGTTCTATTTTGATTTCATCTGACCACATGATATTCTCCCAATCCTCTTCTGGATCATCCATATGCTCTCTGGCAAACTTAAGATGGGCCTGGACATGTACTGGCTTAAGCAGGGGGGCACGCCTGGCACTGCAGGATCTGAGTCCCTCTCGGCGTAGTGTGTTACTGATGGTAGCCTTTGTTACTTTGGTCCCAGCTCTCTGCAGGTCATTCATCAGGTCCCTCTGTGTAGTTCTGCTCACCGTTCTGTGTGATTTCCTGGATTTTTTTCCTCATTTTGTCTCTCATAGTTGAAGTGTACCTATGATGGAAATTACAGACCTCTCTCATCTTTCTAAGTAGGAGAACTTGCACAATCAGTGGCTGACTAAATATTATTTTGCCCCACTGTATCTTTTTGCTCTAATGTTGTAATAACTTACATATATCATCATTACATTCAAACATACTGTATAAATTTCATTCGATTACAACATTTTTTTTTGGTCAACAAACCTAATTGGTTAATAAACTTGATTTGGGTTGATATAGATCTTCTGTACTTATCTCAACATAAGTTAAATAGGGCTTGTATATAATAAAATGTAAAAGCAGCACATGCATTGTCCATAACCCAAATGTAATGACATCCTTGAATCACCCTTGGCCCTGACTCACACCGTGCCAGTGTGCTGATCTCCTGACATCTTGTGCATGTAAACACAGTGCAGCCCACACAGGCCAACTTAGCTACTCCTACTTAGCTTCTGCAGCATTGTTATATCTAATATGGCACAATGTTTGAGCAAAATTATTATTATTATTGAGAAAATCTTAACTCATACAGACACAAGTAAAAGGAACAATTAATACTTCACCTAAAGGCAATGTTCTTTTTCCAGCTAGTTTGGTCTAAACGTTTTTTTTATTCACAGGCATTGCAGTTAGTCGTTCTATTTTATTTTATCACACCAATTGAGTTGTTAAAAAGTACAAGTAATAAATGGAAAAAAAGCCTGACTCGCTATCCTGTCATTTACAGCACAATTGGAACACACTGAACCTGATTCGTTTGCCTGAATTACTCTGTAAATGCAGCACAGTGTATTTTCCTAAATGACAATCTCTTCCAGATGAACTAATTTCATGCTTGGTTGCCAAGAACATTGTCCTCACTGCCCTTCCTGTTCCTGTAATAATAACTGTTCATATTGGCATTTTAAATAGAGCACCTATATCTGCAAAGTTAATTTGTTTAGAATTGAGTCATCAACATGTGCTAGACAAAGCAGAGTTAAAATATCGGTCATGTCATAGCTTGTAATTTTACCAGTGCATGCACCATGGTGTCAACTCATTGACTTATGTTTCTATTCAGGGCATATTATATAAGAATATCCATTCATTGCACAACCTGAATGGTGAATTGCAAAACATAATAGCCACATTAAAAGTGATTGAAGTACTGACCAACTGACTGCACACAGTTCAGTGCCTACAGTTCAGTGCCTGATATACCTTTTTAAAAAATATTTTAACCCTGTTTTTCCTGGACAGGATCACAGTGATTACTGAGAACACAGAGTGCAGTTGTAAGCGTGACCTGATGAGACACCAAGCCCACTAAGGGCTGGTGATGATCCCTGAACCGGCTTTTCTTCTCTCAGAGCCAGCTAATCATGGCTGGAATTCACTGGGTGCACACAGAGGTACACCCTGGATAGTTGCAGGTTCCATAAATGCACCACCCAAAATTCACAAGTCGGATCCAGGATGCAGACCCAGGAGCTCAGGGACAGCCCTTTCCAGCAGCTGGCTCTTACCACTGAGTCACTTCAGCTGCAATGTCTGGTATATCTCAGTATAATTGTGATTGGTACCTCAGCTGAACCTTGTGTGGTTACTGCTCTTAACTGGGACTGAAAACTAAAAGATGCCCCTACCATGTGCAGTAGTCTAACATAATGTTTTTTGCAAGTATTTACCCATTTTTGTTTTTTTCCCCAGAAAGAAAATGTGGTTATCGGGTAATAATTTAATAATAATAATTTAAAAAAAAAATAAAACAGACAGAGTGCAAACAGAGACAATTCATGTCATTAGTTTTATCAGTTGCAAAACAATTTTGATTTCGCCATTATATAGTGGCCATTGGACTCCCTGCTCTCTAAAAAAAAGCCATTAAAAAAGCTATATTGGTCGACCAAAAGTGTTTAGGGTCATTGTCCACCTGCCCATCTTTAGCGGTTTTGCTGAGGGACACAGGTTTTCACCAAGAATTTGGGTGTACTTCTTGTCAGAATCAATTTCCCCTCAGTCCTGATCATTGGTCAGTTCCCACTGAAAGCACCCTCACGAAATACTGTTGCCACCACCACGTATATTGTCGTGTGGCGTGCTGTGTTCGGTTTTAACAAAGCATAGCACTTGGATTTCAGGCCAAAAAGCTCAATCTTGGTCTCATCTGATAATAAAACCCATTGCCAGATGGCATCAGATGTGAAACAAGACTGTGATAGTGTGGCCCTGTTTCAGAAGATACCTCCTTCTTGCCACCCTGCCAGCGTTGAGAGGCCAGATTTGTGTAGAACCTGTGAGATTGTTTGTCACATGCACCTTAAAGGGACTGTGGTACCTAGCGGGTAAGGTACTGGACTATGGACCAGGAGGTCCAGGGTTCAAATCCCACCTCTGCCAAGCAACTGTAAGTTGCTCTGGATAAGGGTGTCTGCTAAATGATGTAAATGTTAAAGTCTTTTTTATTTTCGGTAAGGTTTGAAATAATTCCAGTTTTATGTTTTGAAGAAATTGATGCAAAAATGTGCAAATGTTAAATAGGCACCATTGTATTTATTGAACTGTTTATAGTTTAAAGCCAGTGAATAAATGACATAACAGAACAATGGATACATACAGAGCTCGCTTAGTAAAAGCAAAACAAATGTGACTTTGACAATTTTACCCGATCTAATGATGCAGTTGAACATATTGGGTGAGCTGGCATGGCACATAGCAACAGTTACCGACGTAAGAGGATGACAGCATCAGTGGGTGTGTGGGCAGTGTGTTGTGGGCTGAGAGGAATGTGTTAAGATGAGCCACACAGACAGAATCAGCTTGCTTTCTCAAGCAAATACAAACGTGTGCTTCACACGTGCTTCTCATTCTTGGTTTAATACAATACTATTAAAATAAAACCAACACCTGTGGTTCTTTAAAAGTTTTCTTTAATTCCAAATTCATGTTTTGATTTTCTATAATCTATAAAACATTTATACATTATATAATACAGTCCACAAAGAATCTGGATTACCAGTTGGTCCACATATGTTCTTCAGCATTTTAGAAGAGCACAATCATGTACATACTCGTCAGCAGGCTACACACAAGACGTACGTCTACGGCGTTCAAAACAGTCACATTTATTGATACGCAAACTTCTGTGCCTTTCTGCTTCTGACCCGCTGAAACTCTACACATCACCTCTACTACGTTGAGGCATTGGTCTGCTCTTTTCCTTAGTCAGAATCTCACTGGCTGTACACAGAGCCCTGGCTTCCACCTTCAGAGATACTGACGAGAACCTCTTCAGGTCTTAAAAACCTCCTAGTACGTTCACGTTGGTCATCAACTTACAACTAGACAATCTGTCTCCTACACCTGTACCAGGATCTTGGATTGTGGAGACCACTCAGATCCTCTCTGACCATTAGTCATGCGGTAGGACTACACACAGGGACTTCTCGGTGATAAACTCATCCTTCGTTACCAAAGGGATTCTAATCTCGTTTCTTGCTGAACACAGCTGACACACTCCTCACGATGCCTTTAAACCCGGCCGCTCCTTTCTTGATGCCTCTGGCCTCCTTGATGAGGTTGAGCAGGCCGTGGAAGACGAGCAGGACGCCGTGGTACGTCTCAGCAGCCGAGATCTCGAAGAAGCCACAGTCAGCCGAAAGGGAAAGCAGTCGTCCCTCCTCGCTCGAGACTACACGCCGATGCTGCAGGTCCCTCTTGTTGCCCACTACCACCATAGGCACCGGAGAGCAGGAGGAGGACGCAAAGAGCTTCTGAATGAGTCCTACCTGCTGCTGCACCACCTCGAAACTGGAGCGGTCGCAGATGCTGTAAACAAGCACAACGCCGTCTGCCCAGCGGAGTTGTTCTTCGCTCACCGACTCGGTGCTCTCACAGCTCTGGAAAGGCATTCGGAAGTTAGGGGTCATTCAAAAAAGCTACAGAAAACAAGAACGCCACACAGTAAGATATAGATGATGCCTCACTTGTGGATACAAGGAGTCCCAGATGTTGAAGGAGATCTCACGGCCATCGATTTTGTCAATGTGGCTGTATATAGATTCTGTAAAGACAAACATTCACGTTAGTGGAAATAAATACTTTAAAAAGGAGTATATGTTATTAGACGCAGTACAACATTCTCAAACTTACCAATATCGCCATATTCACCAATGAATCTTCTGGTGAGAAAGCGTACAGTGAGAGCTGCCAGAAAACAAAAGAAAATGTTTAATGAGACCAGCCATTTGGAGGAACTCTATTTGAAAACATAAGCTTCAAGGAATAAGTGCGTACCTGATTTGCCCACATTTTCAGCTCCTAGTAACAGGACGTTAGCTTCCACTTTATTCTGGCTTCCATCCATCGCTTTGCTGCTGCACTGAGAGCTTGATTTGACTTGGACAACCATTTTAATCCTGGATCACAACACAACACCGAACGAGCAGCACGCTGAATGAGCTGCGAATGGAGCGCATCCCTCATTTATACGCTGCATCCAAAATGGGCGGGGCTTCAGGGGGTCCATCATTACAGTTGGATGGTTGCCATAGCGTTGAAATTCGCTATTTCACAACGGCGGTGCGGTTAAAGCTACTTTAAAACTAATATTAACATTATATAAATAAGTTGCTTCATATTGGCAAGGAAACTCCAAGTCGTAATGACTTAGTCTGTGTAAATACAGGTTAGTTATGGCTTTGTTTGTGTTTAAACGTTGGTAAGGTTCGTGTGTGTAGCTTGCGAAGGAAGTTTCTTTGCTGATACAGAAGCTAACAAACGGTCTCAAACGCTGGTAAATGCCATTACCAGCCATTTCAAACCATTATTTGTAGAATAAACTAGAAAAATTAGAAAAAAAATCCATATTCACTGCCTGGCATCGTGCTGATAGTATTAACTGTGGTAGCCTAGTGGGTAAGGTACTGGACTATGGACCAGAAGGTCCAGGGTTCAAATCTCATCTCAGCCAAGCTGCCACTGTTGAGTCCTTGAGCAAAGCCCTTAACCCACAATTGCTTGGATTGTAAGACTGTATCGCTCTGGATAAGGGTGTCTGCTAAATGCTGTGAATGTAAACATGAAAATCGTACAATCCCAAGAACACCTTCGCAGTAATCCGTACACCGACTGGGTCTTGCGCCTTCTTAACACAAATACATCTCATATGAAAACTTAACCCCAGTTGCTGTTTTAACTTCTAATGTACTTAGTATATACATACTATTTAGGACAGTGTTTTGTCAGTTAAAGTTTACAGGGATATCTGTCCATTTAATTCCGCTACACATGTTATAAATTAAGTAATTCTAATTTTTCAGTAATACCTGTGACTTGCTAAACTTTCCAGACCTGAAGCATACAGGGATCCCTCAAATATCCCTCATGGGTATAGTTTAATAATTTACTCGTATGCAATTTACCTGATTAAAATTCAGTTAGTCTTAAGAATTAGGCTCTTGGACTAAAACTAATCTCTGCCACCAAATGTCAAGTTTGATCAGAGACAGAGCAGCAAGAGTCTCGACAAGCTAGAAATAACACTGAAAGAAAGGTTTATATGCATGTGTATACAAGTTCAGCAGAACTCTGACAAACCACTGTCCAAGTTTATTGAAAGGAAGTAAAAAATACTTACCGTAGGTACTCATGAGAAAAAAGACAAATTAAAAACATGAAGTTTTAGATCCTAGAAGATTAGAGGACTGGTTCGATTTAGTTATTGATCAACTTAATTCTAACACATACAAAACAACTTGTGCCAAAAAATGTGGATATGTGGTTCGTTTTAGACTAAGAAACAGATTCAACGTTCCTTGATGATGGAGATTCCTGAAGTATTGCAGTGCCAGTCTACAATTAAGTATTAAATACTTAAATATTCAAGTAACTATAATGTTATTCGTCAATCTACATCTGCAGTAACAGTAGTGCTATAAGCATTATGATGTAAACCATATAATACAGGTACAAATCACAACCTTTAGTTCATTTCATTACATAACTTTTGATCGTTTCTCACTCAGGCAAAAGCTGGAGAATTTTTTATTTATTTAACTTTTTTAACTATACCCAGGCTAAATCCTCTAGTAAAGTGGTGACAAGCCAGTAAGAAGGAAACTTTGTGACAATTTATTCAGCACAAAACAAATGTAATGGGCCTCAACGCTGTGCCCTGTAACACAATTTATTTAAAAAGAACTTCTGCCATCTGTTGGTAGTGTACAGACTTCCAAGTGGTACATTAGAATGGACTTTTCTTAAACTCTGCTACATGCAAATAAGAAAATACAAAATTCAAGGCATATTTGACACAATTAATTCAATCATGGCAATAAAGTACATTCTGACATCTGTACTCCAAGTTACAGAAAAACTACAGAAAATTAAGTAACCAGACGTCCATGTAAACATTCAGTCCTCTCCGTCTTGCAAATCATGACAGCCCTTTACCTATTGTCAATGTGGGGCTTTTTTGCAACTACTGTACTCTTTAAAAACTCCCTCATTCTCTTAAGTGTTGTTATGGCGCTTTCTCTGTCCTTGTCCGTCTCTGGCGCCCCTTTCAGCTCGGCACTGCATGGTTTCAGAAGAGATGCATGAAGGGTTTCCCCAAATGCTGCATTTAATCGCTCCTGGAATGAGCTCTGAAGTTTCAACACCAACTCTCTTGTCTTAAAAAAAAAAAAAAAAAAAAAAAAAAAAACCGAATACAAGTAGTGATACATGAGAGTAAATGACATGTTATTCATTCAAACTATTATTTAGCAACATGGACAAGTTCATCTACACCTAACCCTTCTACTTTGACTCTGTTTGCATCAGAGCAGCCATTAAGTTTAAATATCTTCAGTTCACATACATATACTGCATTGTTTATGAAGATTATTTCACTGATTTACGCATTATTTTTCTCATAAAACAATAGACAGTCTTAAAGAATGCAGTGCATCCATAAGGGTTTGAGTGCATCTGATTTTTTTTATCTTCTAGACTAGATGAGAAAAAAATCTTACCTTGGAACTTGCTGACAAGATGTCAAAAAGAGCCCAGAGGTCCGACACCATTTCAGCAGCAGAGCGGTACGGAGGACTGCACTTCCCCAGCATCCGTTTCACAATAAAGTCAAATTCCACGCATCCTGATGTCTGCTTCATGGGTAGACATGCAAGTACATTTAATTCATATACTGTTTTTGGCAAAAATTAGGGAATCGCCACACTTCGAGGATGTTCACCAGTGTCACAGACATGGCTGAACTTTCAGCTGTGTCTAAAATGCTATAAACAAAGTGGCAAGGTCATAAAAAGAACAGACCAAAGATGATAAAACGTCAGGATAGATATCAAAGGAATGTTCCTTGTAAACAGAAAATGCACAAAAATTAAACAAAAAAGATGACTGCCATTTAAAAAAATATATACACCATTAATTAACAATTGTTTTTTAAATTTTCACAGTTTGTTTGAGGTGTGCTTCACGAAGCCAGACTGCTCAGCTACTAAAGGTTTGTTTGGTGTGGGGATTCCATAATATTTGCCAGTTGTAGCGTTTGAGTCATAGAAATCATACCTTCGATGGTGTGTAGAGCAGATAGCAGTTTTCTTCACACATCAAGGAGAGCAGAAGCTGCTCACACTTCTGTAAAATAAAATTTAAGTCAAATTAAGCTCTTTTTATTGTGTGTATATATATATATATATATATATATATATATATATATATATATTATATATATATATATATATATATATATATATAGGGCAGGTGCGTGTGTGCACAGAGCTCTGCGATTTACCCTCTGATCCTGGAGGTTCAGGTAAGGCTCTTTAGATCTGTCACGGCTGAATGGATCAGCGTCAGACACCTCGTGACACAGAGTACAGACCCACGATGCACTGGGAAAACACAAATACATACGCAAGGTATGTTTCTAGTGATGAAAAACTGGGAGAAATTAAACACAAACCCAAACCTATTACTGCTTAATGTAGTGTTAGTCAATTTAGTCATCTGAATTGTTTTTAGTTTTAGTCAACTAATTATAATAAGATTATAGTCGACTAAATCTACACTAGATTCAGTTGGATAAAATGACATGGAAAGGCTGCAATAAGCAACTGCTTTTTTTTTTTTAAACATTTCCCTTGAATTATTTAACTCATTATACACACTTGGACGAAATGAAACATCTACATGCATGCACTGAAAATAATAGTGTACATAAAAATGGTTATAACTCAATTTCCACCATAGAGCTGCTTCAAACTCGGTGTGGACTCGTGAGATATTGAGGAATAGAATAAGTGATCTATTATGAGCTTTACGAAAAGATCAGAAAGGTACATGCTCTATATGCATTTATTCATCATTACAGTATAAAACGGAGTAATGTTATCCGAATACTCCTTAAAGACAGTAGGCAAAGTAAAATATCCGCGTCACGAAGTGGAAACGTTTAAAATCCATACTTTATTCGCTGAAATATGGGCTTGAACATGATGAACTTCGAGTGCGTTTGCAACGTACTACCGTAATACCGCTAAAATAGGAGCTCGCGCTTTTTAGGTGCGGATAGGATGACATGCCTGCAGATGTCGTCAAGTTCTTGTGTTTTTACCGGATAAAAACACACGGTTTACAGAGCGTCTTATTTTCCTTGACATTGACAAAGAAGTGTGCCCATATCGACTCTCCTCTTTCTACAAATTGTTCACATTGTCGAGTTGGTTTTCTGAGAAACACTAGACGCCATTTATACGATCTTCCCGGGGTCAAATCAAACGTGTGCGTCTTACCGCATTACTGATTGGATCGCTACCCAGCTCGTCCCGCCTTTCCACATATGCTGAAGTGAGATGCTAAAGATCTGATTGGATGTCGTCTCTGCCAAACCTTTCGTCCTATTTTGTGTCCTTTTCATTCATTTTAAGTTTAGTCATCGTCTCGTTTTCGAGTGTCGTTGACGAAAACTATGACGAAAATCATTCTCAACGAAATAAACACTGCGTCAAGTCCCATTACAAGGCAGTATCCCTTAGAAACGGCCTTGTGTGTTGGATGGAGATCAACTTGCTCATTTAAATCAGTGGCTAATTAGTTTAGGCGAGTAAACATTTTAAAGCAAACAAAACTTGTGCTGTATAGAGCACACTGAATATCAAACACCATTTATGAAGCCTATCCCTGTAGCAAATCTTGTGCACACAAAGTGCGATGAATGTGTCAACATGGGCTGCCTTGAGGCTTTCAGTGACATTTCAAATAGAGACAGAATTCTAATCACAGAATTGGGAGTATTTCAATATTAATTACGAAAGCTGCTCCTGCAAGTCGCTCTGCATAAGGGCGTCTGCTAAATGCTGTAAATGTAACTGCTTGAGATTAGCGAATGGGTGCCTTACGTGGGGTGGAAGACGATCGTTGGTACGTGGCAGTCAGAATGAAAGCTTCTCCCACATTCTGCACACTGTAGTGAGGCTCCAGCAGACAGACACACAGCACAGTCCAGCACATCTACCGGCAGGGGACTTTCAGGAGCACCCAGTGGTGAGATTGATGCTGGTGTAGGGATCCTGAGCCATCTCTCCACCGACTACGAGAGCAGAAGTGCGACGGGACACCCAAGCTTAAATCTTTCTTCAAAGCTGTTCACCAAACTTGCACAAAAAACCCACAAAACTCCCAATCATAAAAGTCACTCACACCTCGTCACTCAGACAGAATGTGTGTAGTTGTACAAATGGTAAGGCTCCCAAGCAAAGGGGTAGCCTTAGAGGATTACGAATATTAATAGAGTATGGGTTTTTTATTTCAGCTCTAAGAATTAAATGAGCCTAGTGATAGGCATGTAGTATACAGTATATGATCGCCATATAGATGCCATCCACCAAGTTTTTGCTTATTTTGAAAACGCACAAGAAAAAGTTAAAGGGCGTACCTGGTCTTCATGGATTTCCTGAAGCAGAATTTCAGATTCTTGTCCATTGGGAACAATGCGGAATTGAGGTGGAGGAGATCCTGAGATGGGCAACCGCATCAATGACACATGCAGGTATCTTCAAACCAAAGATGACAATGTGTTTTACACACAAAAGTTTAGTTTACACATTTATATAGGGCATTTTGGTAAGTTACACACAGTATATGGAATAAATGGAAAGTGGTGGCTAGGTACTGAAGCACTAATTTTCTGCAAGATGCCACTGCTGGGCTCCTGAACAAGGCCCTCAACTCTCAACTGTTAAATTTAATCAGAATCTGGGTTAGATCACCTGCTAAATGCTGATATAAGTGAAAATATGCAGACATACCTATTGCCAAATTCTCTTAATACACCGAGCCCTGAAAGGAGAACATGACAAATGTAAAATGCATATTGTGAATGTGATGCACAGAAACAGCAACTGGTCATATTAGAATTATAACTGTGGAAAATAGTTTCACCCTCTGATGTGGTTCCATCCATGCTTTCCACCAACTCAGAATCACTGTTATCAGTCTCCTCCTCTTCATCCAGCTTCGAGCACAGAATATTCATTGTTAATAAATAAAGGCAACTTAGACAGTAAAAACTGAGAAACTAATATATACCAATATTACAGTAATGTGACAAATTAATTTAGATATTAGTCAAAGACAACACAAGTAAACACAAAATGCAGTTTAAGTGGTGTTTATTATTAAGGGAGAAAAAAAATCTGTGTGAAAAAGTGATTGCCCCCTAAACCCAATAACTGGTTGGGCCACCCTTAGCAGCAACAACTGCAACCAAGCGTTTGAGATAACTTGAGTCTTTTACAGCGTTGTGGAGGAATTTTGGCCACTCATGTTTGCAGAATTGTTGTAATTCAGCCAAGGTCATGCTACAGCATCTCAATAGAATTCAGGTCAGGACTTTGACTAGGCCACTCCAAAGTCTTCATTTTGGTTTTTTTCAGCCATTCAGAGGTGGACTTGCTGGTGTGTTTTGGATCATTGTCCTGCTGCAGAACCCAAGTTCGTTTCAGCTTGAGGTCATGAACAGATGGCCGGACATTCTCCTTCAGGATTTTTTGGTAGACAGCAGAATTCATAGTTCCATTTATCACAGCAAGTCTTCCAGGTCCTGAAGCAGCAAAACAGCCCCAGACCATCACCACTACCACCACTATATTTTACTGCTGCTATAATGTTCTTTTTCTGAAATGCTGTGTTACTTTACACCAGCTGTAATGGGGGACACAGCTTCCAAAGAGTTCAACTTTTGTCTCATCAGTCCACAGAATGTTTTCCCAAAAATCTTGCGGATCATCAAGATGTGGTCTGGAGAAAATGAAACGAGCTTTAATGTACTTTTTGCTCAGCAGTGGTTTTCGTCTTGGAACTCTGCCCTGCAGGCCATTTTTGCCCAGTCTCTTTATGGTGGAGGCATGGACACTGACCTTAACTAAGGCAAGTGAGGCCTGCAGTTCTTTGGATATTGTTGTGGGGTCTTTTGTGACCTCTTGGATGAGTCGTCGCTGCACTCTTGGGGTAATTTTGGTAGGCCGGCCACTTCTGGGAAGGTTCACCACTGTTCCATGTCTTCTCCATTTGTGGATAATGGCTCTCACTGTGGTTCGCTGGAGTCCCAAAGCTTTAGAAATGGCTTTATAACCCTTTCCAGACTGATAGAGCTCAATTACTTTCTTTCTCAATTGTTCCTGAATTTATTTGGATCTCGGCATGATGTGTAACTTAAGGATCTTTTGGTGTTCTTCACTTTGTCAGGCAGGTCCTATTTAAGTGATGTCCTGATTATGAACATGTGTAATAATAATCAGGTCTGGGTGTGGCTAGAGACAAGGGGGTCAATCACTTTTTCACACAGGGCCATGTAGGTTTGTATTTTTTTCTCCCTTAATAATAAACACCTTCATTTAAAAGCTGCATTTTGTGTTTACTTGTGTTGTCTTTGACTGATATTTAAATTGTTTCGATGTTCCGAAATACAAACGTGACAAACATGCAAAAAAATAAAAAATCAGGAAGAACACTTTCACACCACTGTATACACCAATATTATATACTAATGTATGAATGTTTTTCGTAATTATTACCTTTGCACTGGGCAAAGATTTCGTAGATCTGGGCATGGCATGCTCTGCAGACACTCCTACTTCACCATCACCATTTGTTAATAAAAGACGTAGTATATTTGGGTGCCGGCCAGCAACCCAGTCATCGGCTGATAAGGTGCTTTTTGAGGAGGGAAGAATCTTTACAGTATTTCTTGGTGATTTGGATTGAACAGGTGAACAGTCTTCTCTTGAGGTAAAGGAAAGAGGGTCTGGTGAGGAGATGGGGGGCGAGTGCTGTGATAAGCCTGCTGGTGCTTCTTTAAGATCCGTCTCTGGCACAGTGGAAGTAGGCAGGTCGCTGTCTTGCTCCTCAGAGACGACAGAAGGAAAAGAACGGCTGCACATAATTTCCCGCTCACAGACAGAATCAGCTGGAGCCTTTACAGGGGGCTCGCAGTTCGGCCTCTGACTCGAACAGATGCTGTGACCTTGGCCTCCCTTATTAGAAGCACTGGGAGTTGGAGAGGCAGCAAGGGGAGGCTTGCTGGATATTTCATCTTGTGTTTTATTACTGCAAATCACTACCTCAGAGTGTCTGGGAGCTGACGGGGGAGAAGTCAATGTTTTATTTCCCACTGACGTGAGGTTAACTTGCTGTGGTGCAGATGTGAGAATAGTGGCTCGATTGACCGTTGAAACAGGAGTAAAATTGTAGAAATTCCAGGTAGTTCTCGAGTTGTGAAAAGATTTGTTGACCGGTACTTTCCGCAAAGCGGTCTGTACTTTAGGCTGAGTGACAGCAGGCTGGAAATTCTGCACAGTGACTGTCTGAGACTTCGAGGAAGCCTGTCTGCGAGACACGGCTTGAGGCAAGTTTCGCTGTACATTTGGACTAGCCGTCTGCAATATACACATGGTCTGGCCAGACTGAATGGATTGAGCTAAAGACGGATGGTTGCCGGAGAGAGAACGGGACTGGGTGGTGGTTAAGTTATTTGGTTGAGTAGACTGAGAAGAGGCATTATGGTGTGAGAAAGAGGGTTTGGGTGCAAAGCTCAGTTGTGGTCCTGCAGCAACAACACCGGGTTGAGACTGCACTAGTAGTACCGGGGACGTTACAAGGTTATGCTGAAGAAGATTTGACGGAAGGACGTTTAAAACAGTGTGACCAGGTAGAGATATACTAGACTGAGGGTGACCAAGTTGTAAAACATTCTGGCTAGGTATGGACAAGCTAGGCTGAGGGTGAGACAGACTTCTGAAGACCTGTTTAGGCTGAGAAGGCTGAGATAGTGCAGAACGAAGTAAACCTGAGTTTACCTGATTAACTGTAACCTGAGCATTGGTGCACTGAGCAGTTGGAAGAGTAAAAATCTGAGGGACCACACTAGGAACCTGAGATTGGACAGGGTTTAATGTAACGACTTGCTGGGCGGTACCACGTGATGACCCTTGGGTGAGTTGCACCAGTTGCAAAGGGGCTGATTCAAAGCCTCTAGACTGAGGCTGGTCAGTGGTGGTCATGGAGCGAGTTAAAGCCTGATGGGGAGCACTAGTCCCAGAGTTTAATTCTACAGGGCCGTTGTCTGTAACATCAAGGGCGTCTCGGGGTTGACTGCCCTTCCTGTATTTTCTTGACCTGTCTGGTGGAACTCTGGTCACCACACATGAACCTGGGGGGACAAAAAAAAGGTCACTTAAACCGTCACTTGCTTTTCTAACCATGACAGGCACTGTAAACTATATGACGCAAAAGAAGAATAGGAACATGTAAGGATGCTATCTTTAACAAAGCATGACATTAAGTAATCAATCAAATTAATGCTTGAAATTTCAAATAAATATTCCATATTGGTTACTTATCCAAAAGTCGGTACTCTTTAGCATGCATAAAATTATAAACACTGATGAGCCAACACATTGTTACAGCTCAGGGAGCTTCTATCATATGTGCCTGTCAACGGATGAGACTTATTAGAACAGTTCTCATAGTCAGTGTGTTGGACATGGGAGAAATGACTTTAAGCGACTTTTACATCCAAACGTTATGGCCAGACAACTTGATTGGACCATCTCCACAACAGGAAGGCTTGTGGTGTGCTCCAGTCAGGACTACCTAAACATTGCTGCGGACCAGGTGGTCTTAATGTTATGGCTCATCAGTGTACAACGTACAGGAGATCATTCAAAAACCATTTAATGGATTACCACAAGTCTTTAAAACATGTGAAAAGTCTGGACTACTCTGGATCGCAAGCTGTAAAACTGTGTCAGGCAGACATGTCCTCTGTGACAGAAGGCACCGCAGCCGCTTATCAACCTGTTGGAGAAAGCAGAGTGATTTTTTTAACCAAAGAGGTCTGACTACTTGCCTAACCAACAAAGCATCTGGGCAAAGGATTCAAAAAGTAGCTGTTTTTAAACATGCCATGAAGTACTAATACACAAAAATGTAAAGTACCACAAGAAACTATTTATACCTCCTTGCTACAGACAAGGGATAGTATAATGAATCCTGAAAAACACTGCACATACTTGCTTCTTGTGCAGTAAGATGCACTGGCCCTTAGTGCTTAGTATCTTCTGAATAAATGCAGCCATGTACTCCTGCCTGTCCACCAGCCTTTTCAGGGTGGTCTTTACCGTATTCAGACTCTTCTCCTCCTCGTTACAGATGACCTTCAAGGGAAACAGAAATGGTCATCAGCTATTAAATAGTCATGAATTATTTCAATCGCAAGTCCCACATCATCTACTAAATTGAATGAAAGCTCCTTCAACACTACCTACCATCATCAGAAAAGCACGTTACAAGTGATACTTATTTACATTGTCATTTAGCAAACGCTCTAATCAAGAGTGCAAACAGCCGAAGGTGTCACTATGCAAGAACTCAATGATCCAAGGATTCATAACCAGTCAGACCAGAGACTAATGCTACTCAGAGACTACCAAGCAAGTTCTCAGTTTGTGTCAAGGTCACATAAGGACAAGTACTAACTGCTTGAAGATAAACTGACAAAATACATAAAAAAGCAGGTACAAAAGTGCAACAAACAGAAGAGACATTGCCCAATGAATTGTTTGAAGAGGTGCGTCTTCGGTCTTATGCATAGAGACACTGGGCCAGGGAAACTCATTCCACCACTGACGTCTGGCCTTGAGGACATGGCTCGATCTCAAAGAAGGATGTTCCAGGAGCCCTGTGTTGGTGTGCAGGTAACCTTTTGAGACCTGAAAGGCCAGGACAAGAGTTTAAAATGTGATTGGGGCTGCAAGAGAAAGCCAGTGGAGCGAGTAAAGGGGGTCAGGGGGTATAGCTCAGTGGTAGAGCATGACTGCAGATCAAGAGGTCCCTGGTTCAACTCCTGGTGCCCTCTACCAGTTCAGTCTGGGACTGTGGTAGCCTAGTGGTTAAGGTACTGGACTATGGACCAAAAGGTCCAGGGTTCAAATCCCACCTCTGCCAATCTGCCACTGTTGGGTCCCTTAACCCACAATTGTTTGGATTGTAAGATTATATCAATTGCAAGTCGCTCTGGATAAGGGCGTCTGCTAAATGTTGTAAATGTAAATGAGTAAAGGAGAAACCTTTGGTAGGTTGTGAACCAGTAGTGTCCAAACCTGGAAATGAGGACAGCCTGTATGATGATCTGAGCAGCATCTCTGGCCTTGAAATTGCACTGCTTTGATCTTGTGCAGCAAATCCCAAAGATTTAGTATTCCAAACAAGACCACTCCAGTTGATCCCTGTGGAACTTCTACAGAAATCCAATGAGGTGATGAGACTGACTGTCACCATGCCACAGCATTTTCCTTGGCTCTATTACATGCTTTAGTTACTTCAAAGAGAGCCGACAGAAGGCTCAGAACAATTTCCTTGGTTTGATTTACACAAGTTGATTTTGGACTGAAAGAACGTTGCTTTGGCTGCACTGAAGAAAAAGTCGTGAGCAGTGCTGGATACTCAGCCAGGTTTTTGCCGAGCTGGTTTTTTTCTTAATTCAACCCTTTCTCCAAAGGGTTGATCAATGACACCGTAGAGCACAGTTTAGCCAGGGTCTACATGACACTGGTTTTGCTGCCATGGAAACAAGGAAAGAGGGAGTCCAGAGACTTGGAAAGCATTGAGACACTTCAGCAGCAATGCAAGTAGGAAGGACTGAGGAGGCTGAAGATGGGAGTACAGTCGAGGAGAACGAAGAACCAAACTTGACAAGTGGACCAGGGGGAAGATGGATCACGATATGATGAAGTCTGCAAGGCTTGAGAACAGGAACATGAAATTCAAGAGAGGAAATGTTAAGTTCAGGCATTGAGGAAGAAAGAAACGTAGAGATTGAGGAAACAAACAGACCTATTCCCTGACTCAGTCAGAAGTCCTAGGAGTATTTGAGAGTGAGAAAAACAGTGCAGCAGAAGCTGCTGAGGTTTCTGAGGTAACCTCAGTGTTAGCCAAAATCTAAAGGGATAGGCTAGTATCACAGGCAATGAAGAAGTTCCAGACAGGCCAATATGGTAACAATATTAGGGCACAATATTGAGACATTTTCACGACACTATATTCATCACAATAATTACGATTGCAGGCAAAATGCATCAGTAGAAACAGACTTCAAATTCTAATTTGTATTCGAATATTATCCATACGTAGTGATTTATATTCAAAATGTGATGTGCTTCGTCCAATTAATGGGACTAATTACACTTTATAATGAAACAATATCCAGAAACACTCCACCCGCTGTGATTACCCAGTTAAAAAGTAAAACCTGAAACTAAATTGCTTGAATCCGTACAAACATCAATAGTCACAACAAAAACATCCACAACAGCAGCACCAAGCAGCTTAGTGTCAAACCAAACAGGAAACAAAAATAAAGACCATGTTCTATATACCTATTACTGCCAAGACCGAAATGAACTTGTGGTACTTGTGGTAGATGCTGTATTACCACTTCTTACTCATGTCTGCAAGCCAATGCTGCTTCAAAGAACTCCAGCTAGACCATAAGAACGCGGCGAGAGCGCAGTGATCTACTGATCTCTACTTGGGCCATATCGAACGCATCACATTTTGTTGAAATTTAGAATTCAGGCAAATATATGCTTTGTGAATGAACCAGAAGTGCACATACCTCCATTTCTTCACACAGCTGATTCAGCCTCACTACCAAACTCGTATACATTGAGCTTAGCAAGTAAGACAGTTTCTTCTTGGACTCTGCCTTTAAATCGTTTATGGCACACAGTCTGTCGGAGGGAAAAAAAAACATTCACTCATAAAAGGCAAAATCCTCATAAATGCATTTTATCCTGTTTATACTGAAACATTTGTGATTCTGGTGGTGGTTTGATGCTGTAGTTTCCTTAATACAGTTTGAAGTTCAACCATAACTTACAAACTACAACACTGAACTGCAACCTTACTTTGTACAAACTCCTATTCGACCTGTTCCCAGGTTTTCAGCACTATGCTTTCACTTCTATTCCCAAAAAGGAAGGCTGATTACCGTTCTTCTAGATCTTCTAGGTTGTCCTTCAGCTTGTTCCTCTGATCTCTGATGGTGTGCAGCTTGGTCATGAGCTGCTGTTTCTGAGAAACCACAGCTTCCTCCAGCAGGATAAAACTGACAGAAAAAGATGGATCTTTGAGAGACGAGATTCACGGACATACAGCACAACATTCTGCTGATGCAGAGAGGTGAAATCTTGAAAGCACCTTCATGAGAAACCACAGCTTCCGCGAAAGGTTTTACATTTACATTTACAGCATTTATCAGAAGCCCTTATCCAGAGCGACTTACAATTGATACAGTCTTACAATCCAAGCAATCGTGGGTTAAGGGCCTTGCTCAAGGACCCAACAGTGGCAGCTTGGCAGATGTGGGATTTGAACCCTGGACCTTCTGGTCCAAAGTCCAGTACCTTAACCGCTAGACTACCACAGTACCACAACAACAACGAACGTATAGATATTACAAAAAATACTTGACATAACTAAAAATGATGATAAAGTAGCCAATTGTTGAATTAATATTCAGGAATTTCTCATAAAAGATCATGTGGACAACCGTCCAAAAAAGATCTGCATGGAGTACCTGTGACCTCTGTGGTCAAACAGCTGGCAGTCTCTACAAGTCAATTCATCACAGACGAGGCAAAAGAACCTGAGCCGCTCCCGTTTGTGTGAGGTACAGCACAGACTGGTGTAGAATCCTAAAAATGAGACCACAAATATAAAAATGTGTGCTCCTGAAATGAGCAAAGATAAGGACAACCAGTGCCTTGTGATGCGTCACAGCTTACACAACCAAATGTTTCACGCGTTTATCAGCCGAAATGTGTTGCTGCAGTTTATGTTTTTGTGTTTTAAAAAAAAAACAAAAAACAAAAAAAACACAAAGTTCTCTCATGGGTACCTGGAAAATGTCCCCACAAGTCAAAACATGTCAGATCTTTGGGTCCCCACGACAGAAATTCTTTGCAAGTATTTACACTTTCGTTTTTTCCCCAGAAAGATGTTCATCTGTTCATTTATGTTGTTGTCAAGAGCAATAAAACTTTTATTTTAAAAAGCGTGCAAACAGAGACAGTGCATTTATAGCTTAAATATGTTAGTTTAAGTTCAGCGACTGTGTCTTTTATTATTATTCATTTTATCAGTTGCAAAAAGTGATACCATTAAAAAACCCATATCGGTCTACCACTGCACAATACAGTAACACTGTCCCACGAACAGTGCGTGAACATACGGCTTTAAAATCCCAACACCATCACCAACCTGATGCAGGATCCTGTGATATGACTGTGTGGTTGCGTGTGACCTTGACTCGCTGATGAGCTAATACACAATCTGAACACAAAGCCTCTTCACACTGCGTACACCAGCCACTGACTGCAGTCTCCTCACACCCTCCACACTACATAGTCACAAAATGAAATTATAATTAAAGGCTCAAGCATCAAAGCCTGTGGTCCCAAAGCAAAGGGCGTACGGAACAACCAGGTATAAAACATGATCTTTGATAATACAAAGCGGTCGTACCTTGGGGACATAATCCTCAAACAGAAAACAGTCAGTAACTTCTGGCATAGTGAACTTCTGGCCACACACTGGGCATTCTAAAGTAAAGAGAAAAAAAACATGAACAGAAATATGCACACAGTCATACTTAAATGCATGGACTCTGTGGAATTTTCTATATTTCTGCATAAATATCGACAACCATCAGATTTTCACACAAGTCATGAAAGTTCTTGGTCATTTATTTATTGGGGAAAATGATCCAATGTTATATGTGATTGGCAACAGTATGTGAACTTCAAGAAATTCAACTGAAGGTGAAATTAGAGTAGAAAAAATTAGGAGATCATCTTTCCCAGCCACAACTACGTGTGGTTCATCCTCTTGCCATTCCTGTTGCTGCGTTTTGGACTGTTGTGGACTCTGTATGCCCTGGTCTTAGTTTCCATTTTTGCACCCAGTTCTCCAGTGCTCTGCCCTGTACCGGCTTCTAGTATTCATCTCCCGCTTTCAGCCCAAGCATGACAGTCAGTAACACAAACACTTCTTGATAAATCCCGAAAACAAGTTTGAATTTTATTTCAATAACTTTCGGTGTATTGCACATGCACGTTCGCATCTTTGAAAGTCGAAGGTTTGCATCTAGGGGAGTTGCTGTATAAACAATAAATGTTTTGGGAAATGGAAAAGGGGTGTACTAAGGTGGGAAAGACCCTGTCAGAAATAATAGTGGGCAGAAGTGTCAAAAACAGTGTGGTTGACATTGTTGGTGTGACAAAAGTAGCAGCCAACAAAGGGATGATAAAGTCAGAGTTCTTCGGTACATCACACAACTGCTTACTGAGAGTTTGTGCCCTTGTTGCTGAAAATTGATGATTCCTGAATTACCGCAATAAAGTGGCTGCTTGCTTCTCCACTGGATAAGTGAGTCGACTTTCTTATGTCCTGTTTGTGAGTTTAAGTTGTCATATCACTGGGCTACTTTATTAAAACTGGAAAGGTTGGTCAGTCTGGTTTGAGCTGGAAATCAACTGATGCTGCTGGTTATTAATAGGATCTAAGACTCATCGATTATATTGGCCCACTAGATACAGTAACGCCCTGCCTCAAAAGGAACAAATATAGTAAGTGAGTAAGTAAGTAGTTGAACAAAAGTTTCCATTGTTATTACCTTTATTGCCTCTGTCCTCGTTGTTGTTTAGAATACAGGCTTTACACACCGGATGAAGACATGGCAGAAGTTTAGGAAGTACTGCAGCTTGTAACTGTACTTTGCAAACTGCGCAGGATTCGCATTGATGTCTCTGTAAACTAAGTAATAACGAGGGTGAGCAATCAGTCTGAGCATTAACGCTTTCCCCATCTTCTCTCATTGTGCTGTGTCTTTAAACAAAACGCTTCAATACAACATATAACACCAAAACAAACAGTGGCTTCCCCGTTTCAGACCCTAACCGCGTTTATGACTGGTCTGTTTCATCTGCTAATCTGCTCTCAGCAGCCATCGGGCGTTCCCATCAACGAGCGGGTGGAGACATGGTTTTTTAGATTCGTAGTTTTTCGGTTTCAACACTGCGTCCGAAGGCAAGTTTCTTGCGCATTATTACTGACAAACTGTCTTTTGTTGGTAGTATTGCTATAATTACAAACTTACATGCCAACGGAGGAATAATCGTTTTCGCTTGTACCCTGCCACCCTTTCCACCGGAAAATGGTTTGGTCCTGATGGAGTCCAAACTCACTCAGGAGTTGTCGTAAACTAGCGAGTGATTCGTTACAAATCATTCGAAAGTTTACCCCTAGTTTCGCCTGTTTAGCATTTGTGCGGGAAAGTAGTAAAGTAAATGAAAGATACTAAATAAAACGTTAATAAGGTTAAACAAGTGGATTACAATGACATGAAGTACTGTAAGGTTGCACCCGTTCATTAACTGGAAGAATATTTGTTGAGAAAATGCCTGGTCAAAAGAAAGGTCCCACATTAATATTTCGTTGGACCACCTTTAGCTTTGATTAAGGCACGCATGTGCTTTGGCATCGTTTCCACAAGCTTCTGCAGTGTAACAACATTTATTTCTGTCCAGAGTTGCATTAATATTCCCTCAATATCTTGTATTGATGATGGGAGATTTGTTCCACTGCGCCAAGTCTTCTCCAGCACATCCCAAAGATTCTCAATGGGGTTCAGGTCTGGACTCTGGTGGCCAATCCATGTGTGAAAATGATGTCTCATGCTCCCTGAACCACTCGGTCACAATTTGAGCCTTCTGAAACGGATGAACATCTTTACCACGACCACAGGATGTCTTTCGACATGACAGTTGAACAAATGAGAAGCTCCTCACTGCATCAGTTAGGATTAAAGAACTTGCTGCCCGCTGAAACATGATCAAAAATGCAGTAATTATCCGATGGGAGGCTCTCTTTTTAACTGTCCTTTTTTACTAATTAACTATTTGCTTAGTAAAGTAGTTGCTTAGCTAGACAGTGTATATTAACTGAACAGTAGTTTGGTCAATGAAAGACACTGCTGCTAATGCCTCTAAACCACTTCATTAGCTACACCCAGAAGCAAAGTCAGGTAAGACATGGGTTTGTTGGTAAAACTTTCACTTTGCTGTGTTTTTTTTCAGCACCTGTTATGGCAAATACAAATAAAATATAAATATTTGGCAATGGGAATTGAAAGATCATGGAAAAAGTTGAGAATCACAGATCCAATGAATATAGGCGGTCAGGAGCTTTGTATCAGTCCAACATGCTTTGTAACATTTAGATTCTGGGGGACATGTGATGGCACAGACACAGGGTATTGGACTATGGACCGGAAGGTGTGCCATGCAGGTTGCACTGTTCACCAAGAGGATTTGGAATTTAATGAATAAACAATGTGATACTGCAGTGAAATATTTGTTTGCTAAAATACTTGAATTCAAAATATGGACACTTTGTCATTACTACATTTTAATGAAATTGAAGGGGAGGCCGGGTTTCCAGTGAAGTCACATAACAATCGCCTGTGGTCCAGATGCCCACATTCACAGCTTACTTGCCTCTTGAAGTAAGTTGAGGAAAGAAAACAGGAATATGTGGTATGCACAGTTGCCTTTCGCATAAATAGATAAGTATTCCCAGAGACAAAAGCGCCTTTACAAAACAGCTACAAGAAGATAACAGTACTGAAATCCCAAGGACAGTATGAAAATGGCTGGCTGCACAGACGATAATGAAGGAATGTAGGGTAACTTTTGTCTCCAAGTAGCTGAGTCACCCAATTTCCACAAAAAAGTTGGTTGGTTTCTTGTTTGTACTGACAAATGCTGGTGTATTTTTGTCTGAGAAGTGCTGTTTTTATGCTGTATATAAAGTGGGGTAAAAAAGTATTTAGTCAGCCACTGATTGTGCAGGTTCTCCTACTTAGAAAGATGAGAGAGGTCTGTAATCATCATAGGTACACTTCAACTATGAGAGACAAAATCAGAAAAAAAATCCAGGAAATCACATTGTAGGATTTTTTAAAGAATTTATTTGTAAATCATGGTGGAAAATAAGTATTTGGTCACCCACAAATAAGCAAGATTTCTGGCTCTCTCAGACCTGTAACTTCTTCTTTAAGAAGAAGCTCTTCTGTCCCTCCACTCGTTACCTGTATTAATGGCACCTGTTTGACCTCGTTATCTGTTATAAAAGACACCTGTCCACAGCCTCAAACAGTCATACTCCAAACACAACCACGGCCAAGACCAAAGAGCTGTCGAAGGACACCAGGAAGAAAGAGACAAACTGTAGACCTGCACCAGGCTGGGAAAAGTGAATCTATAATAGGCAAGCAGGTTTGGTGTGAATAATCAACTGTGGGAGCAATTGTAAGAAGATGGAAACCATACAACACGACTGATAATCTCCCTCGATCTGGGGCCCCACGCAAGATCTCATCCCGTGGAGTCAAAATGATCATGAGAACGGTGAGCAAAAATCCCAGAACTACACAGAGGGACCTGATGAATGACCTGCAGAGAGCCGGGACTAAAGTAACAAAGGCTACCATCAGTTACACACTGTGCCGAGAGGGATTCAAATCCTGCAGTGCCAGGCGTGCCCCCCTGCTTAAGCCAGTACATGTCCAGGCCTGTCTGAAGTTTGCCAGAGAGCATATGGATGATCCAGAAGAGGATTGGGAGAATACCATGTGGTCAGATGAAACCAAAATAGAACTTTTTGGTAAAAACTCAACTTGCCGTGTTTGGAGGAAAAAGAACACCATACCTACTGTGAAAGATGGGGGTGGAAACATAATGCTTTGGGGCTGTGTTTCTGCAGAGGGGACAGGACGACTGATCTGTGTTAAGGGAAGAATGAATGGGGCCATGTATCGTGAGATTTTAAGCCAAAACCTCCTTCCATCGGTGAGAGCATTGAAGATATAACATGGCTGGGTCTTCCAGCATGGCAATGATCCCAAACACACCGCTCGGGCAACGAAGGAGTGGCTCCGTAAAAAGCATTTCAAGATCCTGGAGTGGCCTAGCCAGTCTCCAGAGCTCAACCCCATAGAAAATTTGTGGAGGGAGTTGAAAGTCTGTGATGACCAGCGACAGCCCCAAAACATTACTGCTTTAGAGGAGATCTGCATAGAGGAATGGACCAAAATACCAGCTACATTTTGTGCAAACCTGGTGAAGACGTACAGGAAACGTTTGACCTCTGTCATTGCCAACAAAGGTTATGTTACAAAGTATTGAGTTGAACTTTTGTTATTGACCAAATACTTATTTTCCACCATAATTTACGAGGTGGCAGAACTTAAGATGTTGAGGTTCTCTTTAGGAGTGTCCAGGATGGACAGGATTAGGAATGAGATCATCAGAGGGACAGCACAGGTTGGAAAATTGGGAGACAAAATTCGAGAGGGAAGACTGAGATGGTTTGGACATGTGCAGAGGAGGGATAGTGAATATATTGGTAGGAGAATGTTGGAGATGGAGCTGCCAGGCAAGAGACGGAGAGGAAGACCAAAGAGGAGTTATATGGTTGTGGTAAATTAAGATATGCAGGGAGTTGGGGTGAGAGTAGAGGATGTGTAGGACAGATGTGGTGGAAAAGTTTAACTCGCTGTGGCGACCCCTGATGAAGTAGAAAGAAGAATTTACAATTAAATTCTTTAACAAATCCTACAATGTGATTTCCTGAATTTTTTCTTTTTGGGCAAAACTTTTTTTGCCCAACTGTAAAAGGCAGAAATATGTTCAACTGGTCTGTGCTGTTTGGTTTTACTTTGCTCAGGCTTTTTAGCATCACGTAAAAGTATTTATTGCTCTAGTTAAAGGAGACTAACAAGTGTTTTAGCTGTGTTTACATCTTTGATTTTCTCTGCACAGTTTAAACCAATAGTAAATTTGCACTGGCTAGATGAACCAGAGCCAACAAGCGAAATATAAAAGTATTTCCTGCACTACAGTGATTTTTTTCAGCCCCACTAGGACCTACTTCCGTTGGAGCTACTCAGTTACGTTGGCCTTGACTGAAAATGTCACCGAGTTGCATTTGTACTTGTTTTGTCTAGAAAATAACAGATTTTGTGCCAAAAAGACTTTGTGCTGTAATGCTCTACGAAAGTTCGGTGTAACTTTCATACGAACAGTACAACTAAATGTAGGTTGCTACATCTTTAAAAGTTATTCCAATAGTTAACTCTTGTAGTAAATAAGTCTTAATGTATTCAGTTCGTTTTCGGTCATCTCAGTCCAAAAGAGTTCACGGTCGCCCCCTAGTGGTTCATATGACAGTGTGCCGCTTATTCCAGTCAGCTCAGACACACATCACGCATACAGCCATGCAATCCACGACAAACACTTTTTTCTTTTGTTAAAAATACGTATTTTAATTGCGTATTTCACTGGATAAAGAAGCATATTTGTACATTATCTTCATTTATACTACGAAGTCAAAATCTAACAATTGTTCCATTATTCAATGGCACAAGAAAAATATATCATTGCATCCAAGAGAGACAAATTGCCTTAATACAATCACACATCACAATAATCCTATTGCATTTGTCATTATACAAAAAATATAATGACGGGTAGCTCAATTATGAAACATTTCAACAAAACATCTGCAGCACCAGGACACATAATAAAAAAATCTGCTTCTTCACATAACATGAATCCAGGGTTATGTGCATGTACAGGTTATACTGTTGGCAATGTTTAGCCCTTCAGGTTACAGGTCTGGCTTGGTACTTGTGTAAAGATTTTGACAAGACGATAATGACATGGCTTGTTCCAGGTCTGATGGGACTGCAGTGCATCCGACTACAGGATCTGCGAATGCCTAATGGGGGTGAGACATCCACTCGCCTGGGTCTCACTCAGAGTAACATGCAGGAGCACTTCACATTTTTGTCTTTCTGAAGCAGCCCACACTGATTGATGGCAAGGGAATTTACCAGCTGCCAAAAGTTGTCAAAGCTGACTCCCTGCCCTTCTGCCACACCTATGTCGCCCAGCAGCTTTTTCATGTCGTCCTGATTGGCAGTACTAGTCTGCAAATGAAGAATATAACATTTTAATACACTTATGGAATTGGTGGTGAACTTGCACACAAGCTTGCTAGAGAGAGAACAGAATCCACACTGATTATTAAGCTGATTGGCCTCGTTTCAGTCAGTACTGAGAGTAATGTGGAACCAAATAATGCATTACAATAATATACTTTATCCTGTGATAAAGTTTAGCAAAGCTACTGATTAATAAAACAAATATAATATAACAACATACAAATGACAGGTACTCCCTGTTTTATGATGGTCCGACTGACATTGTGAAATTTCGACTTTGCGAATCCGATAATACACAAATAGATATTCAGCAGAAACTGCACTCTGAATTCTGAGGGTTCTTCCCAGGGTAACAATTCAGTACTCAGTACCATACTCGCTCGCACTGTCCTGTGCTAAATGAGGAACTCTGGCAGGGAGTGACTAAGGAGTCATGTGGCAGGAGTGATGAGTGCTGGGAAATGTAGTGAGGAAAGGGCGTGGTTGTGGCAATAATTTTTTGTTTTTCATATTTAATACATCATTCAATAAATTGCTGGAGGTATGCAACACTATTATAAAATAGGCTTTAAGTTAAGGCTTTTGCCCAACTGTATTTTAATCAGGACTGTGGTAGCCTAGTGGTTAAGATACTGGACTATGGACCAAAAGGTCCAGGGTTCAAATCCCACCACTGCCAATCTGCCACTGTTGGTTCCTTGAGCTGTAATCACTGTAATCACTTCAGAAAATGATTCAATGTTTTGCGACCCTTGAAACTCTACACCTTGACTTTTTTCCAGGATGTAAAAAGTAAAGTAATCCCCATTACATTTTGAAAGAAGGAATTAGTCATTGTAACTGATTACTGTTTTAGTAACTACCCCAACACTGGTTTGGTACAATATAATGAGGAAATACTACAACAGTAGAGCGCTCAACTCATTGTTTCCAATGGCAGGGCATACTGTATCTTGTCTTAATTCATCAGTGAGGGCCATTATCCATAATCTGTAGGTCTTCTAATGCGCAAATCAAGTCAATCAGAAGTTTACATTTAATCAAACAGCAGCTCATGTTCACGAACCGAGCACCAACATTTAACCCAATGAAACCTTCATTCCGGACTACAATACTGTATGTAGGTAAAAGACAATGGCTTGCTGTCTTAACATAAAAATTAAAATGGTCTTAAACTTCATGAGCTGACAATATACACTCAAGGCAAATCTTCAAGAAGCCATGTAAACACAAAACCCAAATGTGACACTTTCAATTCAACCAATCAGCAAAATCCTCCATTGATCAGGCTTTCCTGACCGAATGCATGTGCGGGTGGGGTGTGGATTCGGAGGGAATATTGAAGGGAGGGGCTGAAGTTGTTTGTTCTTTATGATTCAGAACTGTTAGCGTCAGCTAAAAGCATTAAGCTTCCTCAAAAATCAACCATGTTCCCTTTTGTACACGAGTTTGATTTTTTTGTCACAAAATACTGACAACTCCTCACTGAATTTGGAGGACAAATTTACTTAACAGTTCTTGGACTTGAGTGAGGTTGGACTACTATATCCCTCAGCAAATTACTAGCAACTGTATTAAATTAACGAACCCAACAAGGAAATGCATCCAGATATCTGAATATTGAAAAAACTCCACTAAAACCTACTTTCTTCAAATGTATAGAGTAAAGGCGGGCTAATATACGCCCACGCCGTTTAAGAAGTCAGCGTACCTTGTCCACCATAGGCAATTCTTTGGAAACCATGCCCTGGAACTCCTCTACTGTCAAGGTGGGAGACTTGTTGGCAGAGGCTTCATGGAACTTGGTCACCAAGGTATTGATGGCCAGTTCTAGCTCTGACCACTACGGAGGAAAAAACAGGTTATTTAAAGTTTTATACTGTTGTCAATGGCACTGGATTCGGTTCTAATTTTTGCTTTACATCTAGGATTAACAAAGGTTTCTCTTCTGATCATCATTCAGCAATGCAAGGCATATAAATAACAATGATTGACAGTGTTAATTGGGAAGCAGCCCATAAATTCATTTCAGTAATTCTGATCACATAACAACATAAAATGTCATCATGTTGTAAAGTCAAATACACCGTGTAGCACACGTTACAATGAGACTACAACTCCCTGGTATTTTCCCATACTGCATTTACACTACGTTGGTGCAGTCGGTTATGGTACTTTACTACTGACTCAAAGGTCCAGGGTTCAAATCTCAGCGGTGCCAAGCTGCTATGGTTGGCAAGGCTCTTAAAACACAGTTGCTTGGACTGCACCTTGTAAGACTGTATTATTTGTAAGTCGCCTTGGATAAGGGCGTCTTCTCAGTGTTGCAAGTGTTACTAATCGCCTGATCTCTAACATAGCAGAGCAATGGCTAACAGCTGCTCTGGAGTCAAATTCTGTAAGTGAATATCAAGATCCTGTGCTTTTATCTTTCAGTGTGTGGTTTGCCTGAACCTGTACTGGTAATAGCCACATAAGCTCATTGTCCCCATCACAGAAACTGATATTACCAGTAAAGCAGATACTGGTATGGTGGTGTCAATGTTACAATGTTGATTCTTGTGGTATCAAAACTGCATTGATACAAGGCACAATTCCTGCCTTTCTGCCATGTTAATTTCAATTTGTATCGAGATGAGGGAGCCAGGTAACTCAGTCTAGACAATAAAAGTCAGAGAGCAGTTACACCAGGTTGAGACACATTATGGCATTCTCAACACAATGCACTACTATATGCTATCTGGGCGTTGGCCAGCAAACAATGTTGACTCTGGTTTGGCAGGGAAACCTGCCCCAAGGTTACATTTAGCCCTAACAATATAATTTATAGGTAATACAGGAATATGTGATTCCACTTATAGTTCTATAAAGACCTATTACGATAAAGAGATCCTGAACTAATGCGCATGCTCAAATGTAGACACAAGTTATACTTGGTATACACACGTTAAATTGGTTAATTGGTCCATGCTTATTGCTGTTGCTAATAAAATCTAAAGCAGAAGGTTATTCGGTGCTAGCCAAACATAAGTTACTGATAAACCGAAGTGGAAAAGTTTGCCTAAAGTTTGAGTCCATGTCAGCTACTTAAGATTGAAGTGCACTCGCGCAGACTAGATAAGCACGCTGACTCTACGCAGCCAGGTTTTTAACATTTTGAGCATTCAACAACAAATGTATCGGAGAAAAGGGCACATAATTTTACCTTATTTGCCATTTTGTATCCTAAAGTGAAGGGGAACCGCGCTGGAAGAGGTCCACTGATAGTGTTTTCTCACCGTGCTGCGTCTGGAGAGGTAATCTGTCCTCCTCCCTTTCCACGTCAATTCCACTCACGTTACGGAAAGGCTCCAGGAGTCACTTTGCTAAATCGATTCTTTCGAGCAAACCGTGAGTTGTCATTTTGATTCATTGAATTCACCCGCGGCGGTCCCTACAGTATCTCACAGTGATTGATTTGTATTTAATTTGTCTGTGTAACATCCTGGTTGTGTGGAATGAGAGAACTTTCTTTCATTTGATAACAATAGCTAAATAAACCACTTCCCCAAATAGTCACGCGCAACGTATGGAATTACAAATGAATTCGTTTAATTCATTCGTTTATGTCCTGTATTAAATTGCTGCTGTTACATACATTTAGATGTAATCACGTCGATAAACAGCTTTTTAAAATTCAACTCGATAACACATATACTTGCAATCAAATAAATAAAAAAACAATTCCTGTTTGTGAATCTGATCCGACTCACTTAAACGAGTCATTTAAAAAAACGAATCCCGAACGATTGAACTGTCACTCACGCGCTACGCTCCAAACGCCCAAACTCTGAGACAGCCACACACAATAATTTAATATTGTGTTTTTCATATGTTTATGTGCCGTGTGTTTATCTGTATTCGCACCATTAACGAGCTGTAAAGGTGTATCTTTAGACATAAGGCTGCGTTTGCTATGCCACGTCAGAGCGCCGGCAGATTCCGAAGCTCCTTTTCGAGATGGATTTGGAGATCTGCATGTTGTAACTCAGCAGGGTGAAGAAATCTGCATTTCACTAAGCAACCAGGCATAAAATACCTGAGAAATTTATTCAAACCCAACCAGCCCGACCACATTCTGATAGAGTGGGTAAACAATGGCGTGTTCATCCTGAGGAGCTGATAAAAGTGAAATGAAAACACAACTCACCAAGCGAGCACACACTTTATTAAGATACAAAAAGGTTTAAGGTTCCTTCTGGACTGGGTGTTGGATAAAACGTCGTCAAGTAAGGAAAAGTCAAACTACATTTTTAAAGTTCTGGCTGTTTGAGTCATGGGACTGGTCTTTCTTGGCTCTGCCAATAAAACACACACAAACACATAAAATTGTCTTTCTATCAGTGGGGACTTTCCGTTGACATAATATTACCGTAGCTAATTAAAGCTACACCTACACATAACATTTACCTCAGTGACTTAAAGCAAATCTATAGCTCTTTTGACTTTGCCGTTTAGAAAGTTGGCATTTTAGTTTTTAAAAAATACTTATAGGTGCCAGCCAGATGTCCTCATGAGGTAAAAATGGCAGATTTTACTATCCACTTGGTTCTTACAATATATGCACTTGACCCAGCCTCCCACCCACCTTATATCACTTCCATTGGTTATGTATTGCTGTAGTTAACTCTAATCTAAAAACCAAACTAAACCTTATCCTGAGTGACATAAAGCACATATTTTCTTGGCGCCAGGTTTTACAGTTCCAATTTGCTAGCCCTCCACCGCAACCGTGTGATATGTGAAGTGAATAAAACTGACAGTGTGATGCTCTGGCCAATGTTCTGCTTGGAAAACCTTGGGTCCTGGCATTCATGCTCGTTACTTTGACACGTACAACCTACTTAAACATTGTTGTAGAACAAATACACCTCATCATGGCAGCAGTATTTCGTAATGGCAGCGACCTCTTTCATCAACGTAACGCACCTGGCGCAGTGCAAAGAATTTTCAGGAATGGTTTGAGGAACATGACAGATGTTGACTTGGCCACCAAATTCTCTAGATCTCAATCTGATAGAGCATCTGTGAGATGTGCTGGACAAACAAGTCTGATCCATGGAGGCCCCGCCTCACAACTTACAGGGCTTAAAGGATCTACCTTTATCATCTTGGTGCCAGATACAGGACACCTTCAGAGCCTTGATGGGTCAGAGCCTTGGCCATATGAGGAGGACCTACACAATACTGGGTAGGTTGCAATGTTATGGCTGATTGGTATAGACTATAAACAAACTTTTAGATACTTCCAACAGCCATGCTGGAGCTCACAATCTTTGCTGCATGAACCACTGTGTCCCAAAGTATTTACATGCCTCCTCATTAGCCTCTTGTCACTGTACTGGTCAATAGATGATGATGTCATAGCCACTTCCCAAGAATTCAACTGTTCTTCATCACTGGAATCTCTGCAACACATGCAACAAATAAACACTGGGACGCATGACTGGGTTAAATAGAATATATTCACAGAGAGTTTGTTTTAAAACTCCAAATTCTCACTACATATTGCTAATTTACCACAAATACATTTCATATCTTAACCAATGGTGCCCAAAAAGACAGAGCTGGTTATATGTGAGAGACATTATATATGTCTATATGTGATTTCTATCAACTACTTTTTATGTGAGTTTTGAGTTTGAGCATAAGAAACTCTACATGTAATCACCAGAAACCTACAGAAATATGTGACAAGTACAAAAAAGCAAACAATGAGAAGAGTTTGGGAGTTTTCATCTGGCATTGTGCACCAAATAAAAAACCCCTCCTTTCACTCAGTGTTGCCTTTTGCTGAGTTCAATAACTGTTGACTCACAGCTCATGCTCTGAGTCTTCCTGGAATGTCAGGGGCCCCATGCAGACAGCACAGATGTTCCCCATTACACCAAAGCACTGCTTGCAGAAACACCCTGAAAAATACATACACAGTCCAGAATGCAAAGAATTCATTTGTAAACTCGAGTTAGTCATATATATTTCTGTTCTTGTTCTGACTTATCTATTGCAGTCATCCTCACTCAGATTCCTAGCTTAGTTCTGACCCCTAGACTAATCTTTAGTGACCTCTGAATATTGGGGGGAAATATATTGGCTGTGTTAAGAGCAAGGCTGGATGTACATTACATGGCCAAAGTATGTGTACACGCAAACATTTTATCCATAGCTGCCTGTAAAAGGTCTTCTTAACCAATTTAGCATACTACTTTAAAGAGCATCATGTCCAGACAGGTAATGATTTCCATGAAACCTACATGGAGTTGGATCCACACAATTCTTTTGAATGTCAGTGAATGCTATAGTCCTTTGGTGAAAATACTTCATCACCAAAGTTCACAGTTGGTATTGTAGATTTGGGAAAGTTAATGTCTAGATTCATCTGTCAGACTGGCAGCTGTTGATCATTATTCAACACTCTGGGGAATGCACTGCTACAAAGTCCAGAAACCTCCAATGTTTGGCATCTTGTATGCCGATCTTAAGTATGTGTGCAAATGGGAACCCTGTGAATGTCTTTTAGCCTTGTGTTTGTGTGGGTTCTCAGGCATCCGGATCATGGTAGACTTGAGTGTTTGAGTTGAAGGCAGCTGAAGTTCTTGGTTCTGGAAAACGTTTCACGTTTCAATTGAAAGGTTTCTTCAGTTTTAGAAACTGATGGAGAGTCCCAGGTATTTAACTTCTAGTGGGGTTGTCATCTTGGAGAATTGTCCCACTCTGTCAGCACGTGAGCCGTTAGGATCACCGGGGTCAAGGTGCAACCCATTTACGAGTCGCTGCCCCACACTGCAAGAGGGGGTGGTTTAAGATACCAATTATCAGCCACCTACAAAGCAGTCTTGAGACTCCTTCCTAGAATGTTCAACCCCCATTCGCACCTCGACCCATGAGAGCCTACTCCAAGGTGAAAACCGCACTAGAGGTTAAATACCTGAGACCCATAAGCTTCTAGAACTGAAGAGGCCTTTTGGATGAGAGATGAAACGTCTTCAGGAACCAAGAAGTCCAGTTGCCTTTAAATCAACCACTCAAATCTACCAACCTAGTAGCAAACAGTTCGTTTGTGTTGTTGCTTATTCCATATGCCAGAATGATAGCAAGTGTTGTAACTAAAGCCTGACAACTGATTTTTACATTCTTTGTACATGCTGTAATTCTGTGCATGCATTGTGTGAGCCTGTGTCCTACCCCTGCACAGCTGACCTTGTGTAGCTTCTAGAAATTCCCACTATAATATGGCAACACTTCAAATTGACTAGAACAGCTGTAGTAGAGTAGAAACCTGATGATCTGACTCATCCAGTTTACTACCGACATTTGTCCGATGTTTATGCAGCTGTTAGGCATGGGTGTGGCTAATCTGGCAGACACATTAAGTAGATTGGGTATACAGTGCTGTGCAAAAGTTTTGGGCATTCTATATTGTTCAGTTTATATTCTGCTTATTTTTTATTAAAGTTTTAGCGATCACTGCACTTTGTAGTTCTACAATTACAGACTGTAGTCCATCTGTTCCTCTACATGCTTTGTTCATCTTTACTCTGTTCTGTAATGGTAAGGACCCCAACAGGACCAGCACAGATCAGGTACTATTTGGGTGGTGGATCATTCTCAGCACTGACAATGACGTGGTGATGGTGTGCCAGTGTGTGTTGATCTGGTACGATTGGATCTGAATAGATCAGCTGCTTTTCAGAGTTTTAAACAACTGTTCACTCACTGTCCACTTTATTAGAGACATTCAGCATATTGCTCCACCTTCTAGGTGTAAAGTCAGAGATAGTAACTCATCTCTTGCTGCATAGTTTGTGTTGGTCATCCTCTAATACTTCATCAGTGCTTCATCAGTGCACAGGATGCTGGTGGCTGGACATTTTTGGCTGGTGGGATATTTTCAGTCCAGCATTGACACTGAGGTGGTTTAAAACTCCAGCAGCACTGCTGTGTCTGATCCACTCGTATCAGTGTGGCAACGATCCACCACCCAATGAGCACCTGATCTGTGGGGGTCCTGACCATTAGAGAACAGAGTAAAGGGGATGAAACAAAGTAGAGAGATGTAAACCGATGGACTACAGGACTACAGAACTGACCTGTGCAGTGCAGAGTAGAGCAGATGTACACATCACAGCTGTCTTTGACCTTCACCTTTTTCCCACAGGCCAGACATGACTTATCATACACACCAAGGAATCTGGCTATTTTGGCTCCACCAGGGATGCTGCGACCATATACACACAAAGGAAGTGTTCACCTTTGCAACACAATAGTAGTGTTATCACATGACAGCATTTGCACACAACCAACAGTCTCTGTTCTCACCGAAGCCACAGAAAGACTAACGATAATTGTCACAGATTACATATGATAATAACAGGTGCTTAGGTTTTTTGAGTGGGCAAAATTGCTATGCATCAATCCCTTTGCAATCAAGCATAACATTTCTTATTAGTGCGTGTTACACATCAGCTAATCATTAGCTAATTTCCCAGAACAGAATAGGGTGTAACTCACTGGCGAGCCAGGGTATGCAGTATGCTGACATTTTCCTGTTCCTCCCTTTCCCTGGCCACTGCTTGCAGCAGAGCTTTCCCCAGTGTCCCACGGTGAGAAAGGATACTACTACGGAGCCACAGGATCCTCTGCTGCAGAAATGCATCGACATGTTACACAAGTTACACAGAGATGAGCCATTTCTTTTATACATAACAAGACAAATGGACATAACTGTTTATTACACTCTCAGCCTTTTGAATGTCTAGCCTGATGTAGAGACCTCATTGAGATTCTTGTCTGGCTTTCTCATAATTGCTTTAGTAATGGTTTTTGGGGTCTCTGTCTTGCCACAAGGTGAATCTACATGTGTGCTTTGTTCCCAGGAATAGAAAGTCACAAATGAGATGATGACAATGAGTTCGGTGTCCTTCCGTGACCTCCCCAGTCAACATATCTGAATCTAGATTGAAAACATTTGCGATGTGGTGGCATGAGAGACTGGCATCGACTCATGGGGTGTCAGCACCCAGAGGAAGGCTTTATTGTGCAAATGTGGATCTTTGATGTCTCGGGAGACTTATTTGTGATTCTCACTTCCGTTTCATTTAAAGATCAACTTTGTCACAGATGTTTCTCATAAAATTGCTTAGCAGAAATAGCACTAAACAGATATGGGACATGAGATACTTCGGAGGTTAAAGGAGTCAAAGCTGAAATATACGAGATCTGGGAAGATCTTTTTCTTGTCTTGTCAGGAATTCTTCAGTAAAGTTGGCAAAATCAATCACAAGTTACAGACTATAAAACACACAAGTAGCTTATTATATACATTCAGTTCAATTATACAAACAACTGTCCAGTTTGACCTTTTATTCTTGAACGTTTTATTTCTTAAACAGAAATAAGTTTGCATAGTAAAAGTCAGGCCAGAGAGAGGAGCATCACTGGTGTATAGAAATAAAATGTGAATGCGTATATTAGTTAGATGTACAGCTATTAAGGTGAATAAAATGGCCCAGATCAAATAGTAGTTCACAGTGTCAATAGTGAAGGCTCTTATTGTTTGGATGGAAAATGGTTGAGTCCTTATTGAGATGCCTCTCTTTAGTAAAGTGTTATGTAGGCAAATCAGAGCACAGACTGTATTGAGATCTGTACTACAAATCAAGAGAAGACGTGAAATTACTGAGGTCTTTATCTCAGGAGACACATTTGAGCAGCAGGAGACTTGTATTAAAGTCTCGTTTGCCTTTCCATTTGATCTCGTTGTCTAGGAGAAACTACAGCGATGGTAAGGAGATCTTGTTTTGATTTTTCTTTCCTCTGGGTACCATTGGACACAGACACCAACCAGGGAGGTTCAGCAGTGGAACCAGTGCTCTACCATCTTGAGCTACTTCAGTTCATATCCCGCCTCTGGCAACATCAGGTTTGTCTTACAGTCAGATTGTGTGGCGGTTCCGCATGGTGAGAGGAATTCCCTCACTTAAGGGCAAGGCTGTCCTGTTCCACTGGTTCTGTGGAAATAACTGCTACTGCATACACTTAATATTCGTTAGTGTGTTGTATTGACATAATCCCTTTGCGTTTTGAGGAATTGTGACAGGTGAAACCGATATGTGAATTACTTTCTCGCATAGGATGTCAGACTTGCACCCTAAGCTCTTGTCTCTGTGACAGGAGAAATAAATTATATTTCACATACAATAAAGTCGCAATGAAGAGCTACTGAGCAAAATCTTTACCTACTGTAAAGGGCTTATTGTGAAGCAAAAATATGTGATGGCTGTCTTACTCTTTCCCGCTGAGGATGGTACTGCGCGCACACAAATCTCTGCAGCCGTCTGGCATAACCCCCAGCAATCACAAGAACGAAGGCAAGACCATAAAGAAAGCCTGGCAATGAGCACAAGGAAAATGTGTACGCGTATAACTCAACTGCAAGTTAATCATTGAGATTGCAAATGTTTACCACTGCCATAAAACTGGAACTGTAATCACACCGCATGACAGAGCTTTGGTAGTAAAATCCTGTTAGTCACATTTGTAATGAATGGGGCTCATATTCTAAAATGTGTTTCATCTAATTGGTTTGAAATCCATGCTCAAATTTCTACACCATTTTTAAATCAATCTAAACAAGTCATTTGTCAAAAATTATGTCTATGAAACAAGTGTGCGATTTATCCTCGTCGTGCCAGAAGCACTTACCAAATGCGGAACAACAAACCCTGAACAGCTGGACATTGTAGGGCATTTTCATGGGCTCATTATTCACCCACTCACACAAAAGGGCAAGATAACTGACCCACTCAGTTATTAAGAGAATATGCCAAACTCCACATTAGTAGGAGGAAGACAGGGTTCGAAGCTGATTCCCCGTAGCTATGTGACACAACTATCACTGCAAGAAACCTTTCACTCAGGTTTTCTTCTGCTACCATTTTTTATGACTTTATGAGTACAGTTGTAGTCCCAATCCTGACCACTAGATGTCTCCCATAGCTGTTCAGTCCATTTCAGACACATCGTCTTCATGTACGATGCCGATAGTTTGTGGACATCCAAAACGTGCATATAAGTATGGAGCGGTAATTCCCAAACTTTTTCTGCAGTGCCCTTCTTTTGTAGATTTTCGAACCCCCAACCCCTGACACACTTAGCTGGACTCCACTGAAGCATGCAGCTTATTGCTTTATCACTCCAAATACGCTACATATTTTAAAAACCACCAGCCGCCACTATTTTCGTCATACATCTGTACCTATTACTAGGTAGCCCATGTATTCTGGCTCTAGAGGTTGCATTAAGCACTTCTTGCTCAGGATTGTGATGTTTCCCTTCTGCAGGATGTCAAACGAGGCCAGAATATCCTTGAAGATGTCAGAAGCATATCCTGAACCATTCACTTGTATCTCCACGAGCACAGGAGCTGCAGAAACACACAGTCCAGTAATACAGCTCAAAATTATGAGGACAAAGGTTACTGTTTATCATGCTGTAATGGCACAATGAAGATTCAGAAGCCTCTAACCTCTGGCCACTATCTCTTCTTGAGCATGGTAATGCAGAATGTCAAACACCCAGAAGACCATGAGGTCCACGGCTATTATCACACCGCCCATCGCTACGTGCCGGAGCAGGGACGCCAGGCCCGTCACAACAGCTCTCCTCTCTCGGGCCGTCAGCCAAAGACAGTCTTGAAAAGCGTGGCAGAGAAGTGGTTCAAATTCATTAAAGTCGGTCCGTTATAGACATGCAGAAGCGAAAAGTCTACCACCATTCCAGCACGCACAAATCCAGACATATTCTCACAAGGCGTGATGTAGTTGCGAGACTCTCTCTCACTGAGGGGCAGGACTGCTGGTCTTCCCTCTCTAGAGAACTTGCGATCCATCTCGACAAACAGGTCTGTGATGTAGAGGTTGTCAAAATCGTCCACGTGAAGGTAACGCTTTTTGTATAGCACAGCCCTGCAACATATACACACACACAAAAAAAAACCAAATCACATGCAGTCAGTGCAAATTTACTTTGCAGAAACTTTGACATAAACATTTGTGTGTTCAGTAAACGTTCTCTGTGGTCACCATAATTGTATGTACAGGACTGCAAAAGTCTGAGGCACGCTAGATGGTTTTATATCACTTGTTTTTGTGTGTATTGTGTGGATTGAATGCAACTATGTTTGAATGTATTGATGATGCATGTAAGCGATTACAATATTAGAATGAAAGGATACGTTTATTGGGGAAACCTGTCCAAGTGAAAGGAGGAAAACCAGTAGTAATGGCTATGGTTTTGCTGATGGACTCACTGTAAGTACAAGAACAGCAGCAGAAACAGACCCACGTAAGCTATTACAGCCATGAGGTCCAGAAATCGTTCGTGGTCTTTTGACACCTCCTCCATGATCTTCTGGGCTATCTCCTCCAGGGACTGACTGCTGTTCAGAGTTATGTCAAAATCCACAGTTGCTGACATGTTGAACTCAAACTCCTTCTTCATTTGGTCGAATGCAGCTATGATTGCTTGAGTCAAAACGATAAGTTAGAGTAACTGGAGACTGAGATGTAAACAACTTGACGATACAGGTATAAGGAACGTAGAGAGAATAATGACAATCTGCACTTACGGAAAGCCAGTTTAGTCTTCACATGGCTGGCGATATATGAGGGTAAGATGCAGAAGAACTCGCTAACTGTTGAGAAAAGCATGGTCAGCAATTAAAAACACTGTCATGTGTAATGTGTTCATGTAATGGGTGGGTAGCACTGTCCCCTCACAGCTGCTTTTGTGGAGTTTGCATGTTCTCCCTGTGTCTGTGTGAATTTCCTCTCACATTTCCAAAGGCGTGTTAGGTCAACTGGCATCTCTAAAAGTATCTCAGTCTGAGTGTGCATTCCTGTGCATATGCCCTTGTCCAGAGTTGGTTCTCACCAAATATCAATACTAATATCCTAATTTATAATAATCTCTTAAAAGGTGCATGTGCAGGAAAAAGGGAAGCGAGTGAGCCATAGAGCATACGAAAGAGAAATAGTGCATGTACCTGGATGCTTCAAAGCCAAGTCTGATGAATATGTGCTCCACTATAGTAATCAGTAAGAAGGCTATGACCAGAAGCTTCCAGAGAAGATTACAGGACTGCAAAGGTCACAATAATAAAAAGAGGCTGACCACGCGTGAGGCCGCAGAGGGGCCTGAAGCCGTCCACAATATGGCAGAGGAAGGAGAAGACAGAGAGTAGCTCCAGGCAGTCAGCACGTCCCTCATCAAACACAACGTTACATTTCTTATACGGTGTTCCCATCTTCTCGTTGCACACTTCGCCTATGTTTGCCAGAAAGTGCATCACGTTTTTCAGAGATCGAGCTGAAAATAGAACAAGAGAGAGATGATTAGCACTACAGAGCTGTGATTGTTCAGATCTTTTAAGAATAATTCTAGGAACAAGTATTTTTGAAACATGGTCTTAATGATAGCCTCATACTTGTCTTAGGTAGTAAGAGTTGACAAGGTAAGCATCCAAATTTACCAAATATTAATCAGTTTAGATATTGGAAATAAGGCCTACATACTTTGGGTTGAAAAGTTTAAACCCAGGAAGAAATTTACTGTGAAAATTCATAGTAAAACTTTGAGTTGCTGGACAGTTTTAATGTGAACTTCTAGAGTTTCACCACAAAGCTCACAGTTGTACTTAAAATTTTTGATGGTAATTTGGCCACCTCATGGTTCTGCTGTAAACTTGGTGAATTATTTCACAGTTGTACTATGAATTTTGATGGGAACTCATGGTTCTAGTGTAAAATTTCACTGTACATTCTCTCCTGGGAAAGCCTTTCGAGTGAAAGGTTAAAATCCAAAAGTTGTCCACATAAGGTAAGTACAGTATATGGCCAAGCTGTTGCTGTAATCTGTTTTGGAGATGGAAGTTTTGTGGGTTATGGAGAAAGAGGAAAATCCACAAAGACCTCTCACTTCTATTTTTTGTTTTTTGAACTCTTGGTTTGATGTTTCTCATTCATTTTGTTGTCCTTTTAGTGGATTAAACTAAAAATGGTAAATATAAAGTCAAAATGTGTACTGTACACTGTAAAATGCAATATAACCTACATAAGAAAACAACTAATATTTTCTTAAAATAATGTTTGAAAACTTTAGTTTTTTTTTTTTTTTGGAGAACTGCATTTAAGAATTATCTTATGAACTTGTTTGTCCTAGAATCATTCACAAGTTTTTTTCTTAAGAAAGTACGTTAACCGCTAAGCCACGACAGTCCCGCCTGCTAAGATTTCATTGTGAATGCTTCTCTACTCCCCCATCAAGTACGCACAGTGGGGGAAAAAAGTATTTAGTCAGCCACTGATTGTGCAAGTTCTCCTACTTAGAAAGATCATAGAGGTCTGTAATTTTCATCATAGGTACACTTCAACTATGAGAGACAAAATGAGAAAGAAAAAAAAATTCCAGGAAATCCCATTGTAGGATTTTTAAAGAATTTAATTGTAAATTATGGTGGAAAATAAGTATTTGGTCAATAACAAAAGTTCAACTCAATACTTTGTAACATAACCTTTGTTGGCAATGACAGAGGTCAAACATTTCCTGTAAGTCTTCACCAGGTTGGCACACACTGTAGCTGGTATTTTGGCCCATTCCTCCATGCAGATCTCCTCTAGAGCAGTGGTGGTTTGGGGCAACATGGGCTTTCAACTCCCTCCACAAATTTTCTATGGGGCTGAGGTCTGGAGACTGGCTAGGCCACTCCAGGACATTGAAATGCTTTTTACGGAGCCACTCCTTCGTTGCCTGAGCGGTGTGTTTGGGATCATCGCCATGCTGGAAGACCCAGCCACACTCCATCTTCAAAGCTCTCACTGATGTTTGTGGGTGACCAAACACTTATTTTCCACATGATTTACAATTAATTTCTTTAAAAGTCCTACAATGTGATTTCCTGGATTTTTCTCATTTTGTCTCTCATAGTTGAAGTGTATCTATGATGAAAATTACAGACCTCTCTCATCTTTCTAAGTAGGAGAACTTGCACAATCAGTAGCTGACTAAATACTTTTTTGCCCCACTGTACACTTCTTACCGACATGCCGTACGTTGTCCGTGAGGGCGTTGATGAAGTTCTGTACTCTGCCCGCCAGTGAGTAGGCATTCCTGCTGACCTCTTTGACCTTATTCAGCACGGCTACAGGTCCAAAGATACGGAAAACTTGGATTGAACTGCAAAATCTCAATCAAGCAGCACAGAACATAAGGTAGGTCTGGAATATATTCAGACAGGTTTAGCAGAAGACTGAACGTCCGACTCACGCAAGAGAGGAACCGAGGCTCGCTGCATGAGCTGCTGGCTTTGGTTCATGGCTAATTCGGCTCCGCACACCACGCTTGCTGCTGCACGTTCAAAGTTCTCCAGGGTGTTGTTCAAAGGGCCTTGAACTACTGCAGTGAAAATGAGGAAGAGCAGGAACTTTTTTCCCTCGCCTTCAAAACAGACACAGGCATAAAAGAAATACTGACATAAAAACAAATCTAAAAACAAACAAAAAAACTCATGCTCAGATGAAATATGAGCATGTGTATCAAATCAATATCAAGGAGTCTCACGGGAGCAGAGCATGGGCAGCATGAGAGTCACGTTGGCGCGCACACGCCCGGACAGGCCCATTCCGAAAGCTGTGAAGGTAGCTATGGTCAGAGTAGTGATGATGCAGTACCACAGAGCGTTCTTCTGAACGTACAGCGCCAACATGCCATAAACAGACGCAAGCAGCAGCCCAAGCATGAAGGCTGCCCAACTGTGCCAGGTCTGGCGCCATGCAGAACTACGAAAGAGTCTCGAGAACCAGGTCCGGAGTTTTTTTCTGTGGGAACGACAACAAAATGAGATGTTGAGCAGAATCACTTAGCTCTATGTCTGAACTGACATTTCTACCTTTTTATAAAATATCCCAGCGATGCTTTTTTGGGATGCATCACGCTCAGGCTCTGCTATCCTCCCATTCCTCAGTGAATTTCATGGTAAAACTACAGCTACCAAGGAGCACTAAGTACTGGGTGATTGTTTTCCAATTTAAATCAAAACACTTATTTGAATTTGAAAAATGCTGGCTGCCAGTGACTGACAAGGGAGCTAAAAATGGAGTTCAGAGGGGCGTGCACAAAAAAACAGCCACATTCAAGTATGTTATTATCTGAATATGTTCATTCAGGTCTTGGCTCACTTCTTTAATATTAATTTACGATATTTTTCTCATGCAAAGCTTTGGAGAAGGTCAGTGAGCGCATACTGCCTGATGCAGCTCACCGGTTCCTGTTTGGCCCAGTCAGCGATTTCCCCTTTTCCAGACTCTTAATAGGAGCTGTGTTTGGAGCCATAAGTGGGATGGGTGAGAATTTATTCTTGTTTTTATCCACAGTGATTATTTTAAATATTCTAAAAGGCTATTTCATCGTCATCCTTATCATAGTTTTGTTCCTTGGAATTGTTCACAACATTTCACTGAACACCTTCTACAAAGCCATTGCTGGATACATTTTTGTAGGTACGTCACACACTTTGTTTTGCTTGTGTTTGATTTGTTTAATTTGTTTAATTTGATTCAGCGTGCCATTTTGGACAGAATTAATCGTCGTTATGTGTGTTCTTGTGTGCAGCATTATGTGTCCTGGGTGGAATGTTGTCTTTATATTTTCGCTGCTCAATCCTTCTGATGTTTCCCAGTGTCCTTGGAGCTCGTGGACGAGCTTACGTCATGTTGTTTGTCCTGAACTGTCTCTATCAAGGTGAGAAACCATGAGAAATTTAGTTTTTTGCTTAAGGTACCCCTGGTCTGGTCATGTTTGGTTGATTTTCTTCAGGTTCATATCACTTACACAAATATATTCCTTCAGGTCCCATCTCCAACATTCAACATAACGTCCAGGAAGTGGTATTATCTATGGGCTGTAACATAGACCTGCAAATCAGGCACAGTAAGGTTATGTGGAAATCGGTGACCGATCCCTTTATTCAGGTGCTTCAGGACATAGTGGTGAGTTGGACTGCGATGGAGGGGTGACATTATTGTACATGTAATTACATCCTTGTTTTATAATACTATGTCATTTTATGTTAAAGTGATTCCTTACTTTTCACTGAAGTTTTTGTCATGGTACTGAATAAGATAATGCTATCTGTAATAAATAATCTACAAAATACACTGAATGGCCACAAACTAGTAGTGCGTTGGACCTGGTTTCTGCTGATGTTTGCCAGAGACCCTAATTTGCCATGTCGAGCCAGCATTTCTTTCTTTTCTCTCAGGAGGACAGTGTGAAGCTTCAGAAAGAGGCACAGAATGTGAGTGCCCAGTTCCAGGCCATCAGGGATGAGGTGATGGGCCAGTACGGTTACGACTCCCTTGGTCAGAATCTCACAGGTGTCGATGACAGCACACAGGAGCAGTACACCGCCAAGACCAAGATGCGCTGTGACTGTGAGTGTCTTACTGTACCAGATGCTTAGGATGTAGGATACACTGGACAATAGGGATCTTGCTATGCAATGTTGTCTTAGGTACAGTGGTGCTTGAAAGTTTATGAACCCTTTAGAATTTTCTATATTTCTGCATAAATATGAGCTAAAACATCATCAGATTTTCACACAAGTCCTAAACGCAGATAAAGAGAACCCAGTTAAACAAATGAGACACAAATATTATACTTGGTCATTTATTTATTGTGGAAAATGAAACCCAATATTACATATTAGTGAGTGGCAAAATATATGTGAACCTCTAGGATTAGGCAGTTAATTTGAAGGTGAAATTAGAGGTCAGGTGGTTTTCAATCAATGGGATTGACAATCAGTGTTGAGTGGGCACCCTTTTTTATTTAAAGAACAGGGATCTATCAAAGTCTGCTCTTCACAAACATGTTTGTGGAAGTGTATCATGGCACGAACAAAGGAGATTTCTGAGGAGCGCAGAAAAAGAGTTTTTGATGCTCATCAGGCTGGAAAAGGTTACAAACCATCTCTAAAGAGTTTTCTTCTTCCAGCCCTGCCGCCTTCCTCCCTGCATTTTTTTCACCCCGGTTTGCTTACCCTGCCCTCGACGCCTTTGCTTACCGTCTAAAGGGACGCGTCCACCTGAGTGGTTCTACCAACAACGATCACTCCAAGAGCAAGGAATGTAATAGTTGGCGAGGTGCACAAAGGACCCCATTTTAACTTCTAACGCCCCTGTCATTATTTCTCGGTTACTCTCGGCGCGACATCCACACGAGCGACCATTTTGACGAAGTATGCGGCCTGTTTTGATCACTTGTGGTCCTTCTTCGCCGACCCCTCGCTCCGTCCCCACTTCCCCCCCTACGTTTATGTTGATGCCTAGGATTCTTGGACCATGACTAGTTTTTCGTGCAGAGCGGGTGCTGTGGCAATCCCACTCCCCATAAGAATCAGAGAGTTAGTTGCATTCGGCCCGCGCCGCGCTTCCCCTTTCTTTGTCATCTAGACGCCTGCAGTTCTGAAGATCACGTGGACAAGGGAAGAGAGGGTCCCCATCGTAATCGTCCAGCCTTCCCTCCTTCTTTTTGCCCTCCTTTTTTGATTGTTTGGATGTCCAGTTCCGGAGAAGTGGCTTCTACCCGCGCGTCCGGTACATCCCTGGTATTTTGTGAGGAGTTTCTTGCAGCCCTCCTCTCCTTTGACAGTTATTCTGTTTGATTATCGTACACCTTCCTCCACCGCACATGGGCCGTTTGAACCCTTATAGATGTTGCAGAAAGCCGCGTCCTCCATCCGGCCCTAAACGTCAGGTATGATCCTTACGGGCCAGGTCGCCCTCCTACTGCCTCCCTCCCCGGTAGCACAGCATTTGTTTAAAGCCCGCCCTCGTGGGAATTGAGTAGTTTTGTTTTTTGTGATCTCTTGGGCGTAGCTATCGAGTCCTTTTGTAGATGACAGGGGTCATTGGACCGGATTGATAGATAAGTGTTGTTAGACTTGAGGTATAGATGTCAATTTGAACCCACTAACTTGCAACGTTTAAAAATTTTAGGAAACAGCCGGTATTTCCTTCAGCCTTTCCGCAGACCTCCGGCACGGAGCTACCGCCTGTTCGAACGAGCGGTAGTCAATGATTCCCCCGTGTCCGGTGAGAGTGCACGCGTATACTAAATAGTGGTGGCCGCCTGACCCCCGTGATCTGTGTGCGGAAAATAAAATCGGGCCGGGTGCTGCTAATCATCACCAAAAAAAGAGAGAGGGGAGAAAGGGAAGGGTTGGATAGAGTAAGGAAGTACCACGTCAAGCGGTCGTCCACTGGCGAGACTGGTGTACGGGCGGCACTCCTCGACTCGCCCCGGGGACCGGCCGTGTCCCGACGTTGGTCGGTGTAGTGTGGGGGGTAAACTATGTAACGTATTATTTTCCATATGGAAGGTGCAGCCACTTTTGATTGCCCCTGTCCCTCGTCCGTATGGTGGTGGTAGTATCATGGTTTAGGCCTGTTTTGCTGCATCTGGGCCAGGACGGCTTGCCATCATTGATGGAACAATGAATTCTGAGTACACAAGTCGTTCTACCAAAAGAATAAAATTATTTTTTTGGAATGGCCAAGTCAAAGTCCTGACCTTAATCCAATGGAAATGCTGTGGAAGGACCTGAAGCGAGCAGCTAATGTGAGGAAACCCACCAACATCCCAGAGCTGAAGCTGTTCTGTATGGAGGAATGGTCTAAAATTCCTCCAAGCCGGTGTGCAGGACTGATCAACAGCTACAGGAAACGTTTAGTTGCAGTTATTTCTGCACAGGGGGGTCACACCAGATACTGAAAGCAAAGGGTCACATACTTTTGCCACTCACTAATATATAATAATGGATCATTTTTCCTCAATAAATAATATTTTTGTCTTATTTGTTTATCTGGGTTCTCTTTATCTACTTTTAGGACCTGTGTGAAAATCTGATGATGATTTAGGTCATATTTATGCAGAAATATAGAAAATTCTAAAGGGTTCACAAACTTTCAAGCACCACTGTATGCCTGGGTCTGCATGTCCCCTGTTTCCTGGGAGAAACAGAGAGTTGTTCCCCCAATATAATAATTGTAAACATAACTATATACTTTAAATTATACATAGTAATATGCATGGGAAGAATTGGTGCTAATAATAGATTTTGAAGGATTGCATTCAAATGTCTTGAGAAATTTTACTGTTTATTGCCCCCCCAACACTGAAAGGAAATCTACACCCTTGATCATGGGCATTGAGTGACACTGTAACAGAGAGAATGCTGTTTACAGATGTCGTAAAGAAGGGCATCGGCCGCTGTCAGGAATGGTTCAGGTCCAAGTGGCAGGAATGTATGGACACCATCAAATCTCCTGTGATTAGCCATTTCCTTTGTTTGCCTATGAAGTTTGAATTCCTCTGTGATATCATGAGAGGTGAGTAACTGGAAGTGTCTGATAACCACTTGTCTAAACACAGTAACAAGGTTTGACAACGAGGCTCTTCAATTAGCGACCAATCGGCCAAATGTTTGGTTGCCTTTTGTTTGGTACTTAATTGATTAGCTTCAAAACTGTGTAACATTATGGAAGATAGTGCGGCTATCTCACTCTCATCCAGCTGCTCCATTGTCTATCCCAATTTCTCAATATTGATCCTACTCTGAACTAATTCAAGTATGTATTCACCCCAGTAATGACCCCGTCGTGTAAGGAACAGATCCCGGTGGAAGGAAACTTCGGCCAAACGTTTGACAAGCTCAGTTCTTCTATCAACAAACTTGGGGAACAGTTCACCACCAAAGTGGAGCTTCAGGTAAAGGACTAGCTCAGTTTTATCAACATTTCCATTCACTGATAAAGACTTGATTTGATGATGATAAATATGTAGCTCCTTGTGGTGATGTGGGTAACCACTGTGGTGAGATTAAAGCCCTTAACACTTAGTCGAATATAGTTTTTAAAATACATTTTTAGTGTCACACTGGCATGGAAGGACGGATCTGGACATAAGTGCGAGTGAATTGTTAATACAAACTATGACAGAAACATGATTAGCTAAGCAGACAACCAGCTAAACCAAACCAAACCAGAAAACCTGGAACATCTCTAGCATAGTGACGACTAGACCAAATAGGGAAGTACAAACAAGGAGGGGTTTAAATACTGCATGTAGAGTTGGCTTTAATTTAACAACAGATAAACAGAGGAAAGAGGAACTCCACAGGCTAAATGCTAAGCTAAATACACAAAGCTAAACACATAGGCTAACAAGATAAGATCCGTGAGAAATACAAAAAGGAAGACACATGGTCAGCATAGTGATCATGAAACCAAACAAGGCTTAATTAGGAGATGGCTGTAATTAAGGAACCTGCTGTGGAAAGGGAAAAATGTCAAAATGTCAAAAAAAACAGTTATGGACAATGATGCAGGCCAAAACAGTCAAGAAAGCTGCATCATTGACTTAGAACCTGTTTGACACTTAGTCTCATCACGCATCTTGTATCTGGATTGTACTGACTTAATGAGTTTACACTATTGATACTGTAATCAGTGTTTGTATCTGCAGAAATCTGTTCAGCAGTCCACCTTTGGGGCCACAGTTCTTGCGGATGAATTTCGCAAGGACCTGAGGAGGTCATTTAAGGAGAAACGAGACATCGTTAAGCAGATAGTAGAAATCGTGCAGATCCTCCTCAGCTTCACTTTCATCAGTGTTTTTGCCTCGTAAGCGCACACAGTCTCACATCTGCTCTACGTTCCATTTATTTCTCCTTATGTGACGTGATAGGAGTTAAAGTCATGCTGCGGTTCAAATGAAATAGAGCGGTTTGATATTAAATGGATGTGAAATGGATATGAAATGGATTGTTCTTCGTTTTATCTTTCTGCAAGGGCTTATGGTTATGCACGACAATACAGCCGTGATATCCGCTTTGATAACGTCTACATCACTACCTACTTCAGACAGATTGATGAACGTAGAAGAAGGAGGGTATGATATGCCTCCTCCCTCCTAAAAAAACTTCCATGTTCGTCTTCTTCTCCAAGTTAACTGTGATATTAATTGTGATGTTAATCACCCGAGGAGGATGGGTCCTTTTTTGAGTCTTGGCCCTCCCAAAGTTTCTTCCTCATAATGTTTTAGGGAGTTTTTCCTGCCACTGTCACCCTAGGTTTGCTCAATTTGTGATTGGCCTTAGATATTAGAGGATAATATGTAATTGTAAAGCTGCTTTGAGACCATGTTAAGTTGTAAAAAGCGCTATAGAAATAAATCTGACTTGACTTGATGTTAATTCAGGGTAAGAGATATCTGCTGCCACTGAAGAAAGCAGAAAAGAGCCTTTTTATTGAGCCCTGCAGTTTGAGGATCCATCCCAGCGAGCTACAACTTGTGGTATAATCTTATATAACACTCTAATATTTTATATGGTATTGATACCAGTCTCCTTATCCAGTCCCCTTTATCAATTTTGTTGTAACAAATATGAGTATTTAAATATCTCTATTCTAAAGGCAGCCGGTCTAGTGCAGGTGATTTCTCTGGCTCTGTTTGTATTTGTTCTGCTGGCCACCGACGGTGTCCTTTACCACATTTTCAGCATCATCAGTAGGCATACTCTAACGGAACGCCACTTTACAAGTGAGTATGTTACTCATACTCAATCATGTAGGATATATATTGTTAATATTGTTGTCGCAATGCTGTAATGACCATATATAACATATTTTCGACGATTTGACCACTCTTTTGCGCTGATCTTCATTCCAATCTTTGTGAGCTTTTGCATATATTTGGCTTTTCTTGGCTGCTACCCTTTCAAAAAGACTGATCTGGCATCCCAATGAAGCTGCCAGATGCTGCTATTGCTCAAGTGTAGCAAGCGATACACAGTACAATACTCTCCTGCACTCTCCTGAGCTGAATGAGGAACTCGGCAATGCATGAGTGCTGGGACAATAAGCAGTGGTCGCGACAATAATCGTGTTTGTTTTTCATTTTCAATACATTATTCAATAAATTACGTGAGATATTCAATACATTGTTATAAAATAAGATTTATGTTAATGATTTTTCCCGGCTAAGTAAGTGTTGCATGTTTAAAGTAGGCTACAATATGATATATACAGTATATAAACTCTCAGATTAAATCAGGGACTAAGTGTACTTGCCACTGTAGCCTATAGAAGCAGTTTTTTATTACTGCATACAAATCTCCTGTATTTTCTGCTTGTATTCCAATAGTCTAATCTACTGTTGTCCTAAGACTTTTGCTACTTGTCAATGTATCACTAAAAATGGTCTTTTTCAGTGCATTATTTTCTCTTTTTATAGGTAGACACGACATACACATTGACATTACTGGACAGTCTATGTTAGCTAAGCTCCTGCGCAGAACTATCGGTGCCTTCAACACCTCGTCTGACCTTGATCTGCAGTTCAGTAACCGAGGTAGGTGTCCTTGTGGAGGTTTGTGTGGTGCCACTTACACTGGTTTGCTGTTTGCACCTTAAGTAGTCCGTGTTAACTTCTCTATTGACTTGTTTCTACCAATTAATGAGCATTAATATCTTAAATAGCAGCCTTGGTGGTTCCTGTGGAGCTCCTAAACATTTGTCATTCCTATAAAAGAGTCACAATGCAAAGCTCTCCAGTAGATCTATTTTGCTGCCAATATATAGTTATGGAGATGCAAGACTATCCCTGCTTTAATACTACCTTTAGAAATTGGCATGACTGAAATAGCAGAACTCACTAGTTAGAAGGAGTGTCTATATACTTTTGGTCATGTATTGCATTTCATTTCTTTGTATACAGCACTGTGCAAATGTTTTAGGCCACCATTAGATTAGATAATGGTATAATGATCATATATAATTATTTCTCGGTTTCTTCATTAGAATACAACCAGAAAATACAGGACATTTGTATGCAGTATTAAAAAACGGAAAAAAATCAAAAGTATTCAGCGTGACACTTGAGCAATAGCAACATCTGGCAGCTTCGTCAGAAGGCCAAGTTGACCCTTGTACAGTGTGAAGAAGATTGAACAGGAATGGTCTTTTCGGAAGGGTATCAGCCAAGAAATCACATTTTCAGAAGGGGAACGGGGGGAAAAGGCTAAGATATGGTCCACAAAAATTGGGATGAAGATCAATAGAACAGATGAGTATGGAGTGACGAATCCAAGTCTGAAATTTTTGGCTCCAATCGTCGACAAATGCGCAACAACAAAAATCTAATGGTGGCCTAAGACTTTTGCGCAGTACTGTACGTAAACATGGGTTACAGTAACCTGACTTAATATGATGTCTGGCTAACCTTAGCAGTGTTTCCTGATCTAAACCATTTTTTTGCAGTTTGCAGTTTAAGGTCTCAGACTGCAGCCTCTCAGAATGACATATTCCTATCTGTATTTAGCTAATTAGCCGTTGGCATGGAACATTATTTGGTTACAGTCTGTTAACCCTGTGGCTTAGTGTAATGCAGCTCATCACTCTTCTTATCTCGCCCACTGATGTGATATTCTGTAATCTGATATTCTATGATCTAATTAAATCCGAAGACAAGCAATGGTCAAAATTCTCTGAAACAGCCCTTAGTATGGCTGGTATTCAAAATACAAGCCTCTGATCTATAACTGATATTATTGAGTGTCCCTTTCAGGTCTGTGGTGAAGTCTTTGGGACAGACTGTCTCACTTGGTCGGGGTAACTGTGGGTATAATCTGATCAAGGATGCTGGATGGTGAAGTTAAATCCTGAGCAGAGCTCAGCCTGGCCTCTGTCCAAACAAGACTGACCTTGACGTGTTAGTAAGCCCAATGGCACGTGCCTTGCACATGTAGCTACTGACATTTTTGACTGTCTTATTGCCTTTAGGCTTCAGCCCAACCCAAGCATCACCTGAATGTCATAGCCAATGATAGCTATATTTGAAATACTGTATATCTGGAGTCCAGATAAAAATTAGATTGATTTAAATTAGCTAGTGGCATATCTGGTGGTTGAATAGTAAGAGTCAGCTGCTGGAGACAGCCATTCCTGGGTGAAGGTTCAGATCCTTTGTGGGGCTTGCAACGTGATGATGTGCCGGTGTGTTTCCATGATGAACTGGTGCCCTGTGTCCGGTTGCATAAAACATGTTAAGTGGACTTTTCTCTTAAGATTGCCCTTAAACATTAGAGTTAAAACCTCATCTTAACTCTCGAAAGAGAGAGAATATGAGATTTTGGAGGATTTTGAAGATGAATATAGAAAATAGAAAATAGAAATAAAATAATAATTAGTATAATACATGTTTTATTATTATTATTATTATTATTATTATTATTATTATTGTTGTTGTTGTTGTTCTTGTTGTTGTTATTATTATTATTGTCGTTGTTATTAATAATGATAATAATAATAATAATAATAATAATAATAATAATAATAATAATGTTATTATTACTGTTACATGGTTGATATTATTATTATTATTAGTAGTAGTATTATTATTATTATTATTATTATTATTCACTACATTGATGTATTATTATTTTTGTTGTTATCATTAACTTGTGATTTTTTTTGTGTTCGATTTTCTTTTCTTGTTTTCTCCATTCTTTTCCATTTTGTTTCAAAAACTTAAGGCAGCTCTCAAACATCGGTGTTCAGTGAACTTTTTTTTCTACTGACCAGTCATTGTCATGGAAACAGTGAAAGCATCTGAGGGATTTTATGCAACACACTTAATTAATTCCCTTCGGTAAGGGAAAATCTACCCTTAAGGTTTATTTATAAGGGAAAAACCTAATTTGTTTCATGCAACCAGGCACAGACCCTCACCCATGATCCTGACCAGGTTAAGCTGGGGTGAAATGGCATGCTAAGTTACCTCCTATATATTCTTAGTAATAGATAATAATCAATAATCACATGCACTCAAAGCAACATTTTCAAGTATGGAACCCATAGCTTTCCACTCCTTATCTTACAGCCAAATAACTCCCCACATAATAACCACATAATCACTGCAAAATAGATCGCTGTTCTAGCTAAAGAAGAAAATATACACAGTGATCTTTCATCTGGGGTAACTTGTCAATAATTTTCAAAGTCCACCAGTCCAGGAATAAATTCACTTTCAATTCCTTTTCATTACCTAACAATAGACTGTGTAGCAACTCAGATGCAGTAAACATCTAGATGTATTTCGTGTCATTATTTTTTATTGACTGATCTCAGCATGAGGCCAACATGACCGTACCCACAAGCCTTTATTGATCCAGGCACGTTGTGTTTTCAGTTGTTCCCTTGGTTAGATGGAATGCACCCTAATGCTCCCTGGTTAAAGTATTGACCTTTTAGCTACAGGCACAGGAAGATATTTATAATGTAACAGACTGGGACACTGTTGTCTTATGTAATAAATGTGCAGCAATGTTGTACTAGCTGACTGCTTTGAAACATTCCTTGTGTGTGTGTGTGTCTGTGTGTGTGTGTGTGTGTGTGTGTGTGTGTGTGTGTGTGTGTGTGTGTAGAGTGTCTCCCGCAGCCCCGTGCACTGACCCAGGCAGACTACTCATGGAGTATCCTCCCGGTGCTACTGATGGGCCTCATGTGCTGCCTACAGGTTTACACCAACCGCCTGCGCAGGGTCATTGCTGCCTTCTACTTCCCCAAGGTAACGCAGCATATAATTAAATAATATAATTACATTTTACCAGCAACGTATTGTATAAATTACTGGGGTACATGCAAGCTCTACACAGGCTGCAGCCATGACATGAACCCAGGCCTCTGGAGCTGTGAGCCACCATCCTGCCCAAAGCAATCCATCCATCCATTGCTTTTAATATGTTAACTTTTTTTTACCAAGACTTCAATAATGTCCTGTTATAATTACATTTAGATTTATGATCATATAACACACTTATTATATATATCCAGTTTAGTATTACACCATAACACAAGTAGGATCCTATCTAGCACTGTGTAAGACACTGGAATAGCTAATGCTTTCCGCATACTGTGTCACTGTTACCTCACCTTTTACACACATTTCTGAACAGTATTATCTATTATTCATTATCCTTTCTTTGAAATCCTGTCATTTAACAGAATTAAAGCATAGATTCTGTCATTTTCATATGCTGTTATATAGCAATACATATTTTTTAGATAACTGGAACTCTTCTTGTAACAATGATGTGTGCTGGAGAGCCACATCATACCTCACAGCTCTCCACTGACACGTTTTGGCTTCTATTGCAGGCTGCTCAATTACAGCCTTGCCACCTTGTTTCTCCTGACTCCTGTTTCCCAGTTTGTCAGTTTGTTTCGTCTCCTTGTCTTTGTGTGTTCTTGTGATTCTTTGTCTTGTGTGTTCCGTGTTGTTTGTAATTTTGTTTTGTGGTTCTTTGTAGCTCTGTCCCGTGTTCGATTGTCTGTTTGAGGACATTGCCTAGTCATGTTAGTGCGTTGTCTGTTAGAATTAGCTGTTAGCCTCACTGTTTTTATGTTTTAGCATTGTTTGTTAGTGTTGGCTCTGGCTACTTGTCTTAGTATCGTCTGTTTATATTAGCATTGTTGGTATTTAGCATGGTATTTAGTGTGAACTGCTACTTTAATTCCAGTACCTAAAACGCAGTAGTAGTGTAAATTATAAGCACTTAATTACAATCAGTATTTTAATTTATACTATATAGTGTGAGCAGAGAGTATAATGTTACAGTGGTTCATTTATACAGCTGTATGTATTCATTTAGTTCTGTGGAATTGGCAAGCAGTTTTCCAGTAATCCTATGAAACACGGTGTTCTGAGAACCCATATGGTTGCAAGGAGGATTAGAGGCTGTCAGGCTTCAAACAGCTGCAGCATCTATAACCATATTTTTCAAACCACTACTTACACCACTCCTCGCTCAGTTCCTGAGAGTATTTTACAAAGGAAAACATAATATGCAAATCGCAAGTGCAGTTACTTTCAAAACATTGTGCCTTTTTTGAGTTCAATAAACAAAGTGAAAAAAAAAGGAAAACAACACGTTACTAAACCCAAACTGATGTGCTGGAAAATTCCAAGACATCTTAAAAGAGCCAACGCTGGCTGTTTTCAAACAGTCTATCAAGTTGTCATTAACTCTTTTGATGACGTTGCCGTCTACACAGCCATGCAACTAAACTGAATCCAGTCTCATTTTGTTCTCGTCTTTGATCTGTTTGGCTTTTTCATTTTTCACAGAGAGAGAAGAAACGCATCCTTTTCCTTTATAACCTCCAGATCCAGAGACGCATCTCTTTTTTCAACCGGCAGTGCAGAAAACTCCAGCGACAGCGACAAGCCCCCAAAACGGTATGAATGTGGTGAGATTGAGTTCAAGAAAGCAGTAATGGAAGTTTTGATAGAAGCTTTAATGATGGGAGTGTGGTGGATCAGCGGGTAACGTACTGAACTGTGGACCAGAAGGTCCAAGGTTTCAAATTCCACCTCTGCCAAGCTGCCACTCTTGGATCCTTTAGCAAGACCCTTAACCCACAATTACTTGGATTGTAAGACTATTAGCTGTAAGTTGTTCTGGACAAGAGCATCTCTGAAATGATTAAATGTAATTAAGTGTTAGACTTACTTTCCCCACACCATCATCTTGTTTACCACAAAAAAGAAAAATCATCTATGCCAAAGAGCATGCCAAAATCTGGGCTATATCTTTATGCCTTTGTCTTTTTCTTTTTTTCTTTTTATCTATTGCCTTTCCTCTGTCTCTTTCTGTTTTTCATTCTCTTTTCCACACTTCATCCTCTCTTGTCTCTCCCACACCCTGTCTCTGTTTTCTTCATTTTTCTCAGTTATTGTCCATGCTGCTGTCTCCTCTGAAATGGCTGGGTTTGGGTGTATGTTGGTGCTGGGTCTGCGTGGAGGGGATGTGGCAGCGGTGGGCCGTCTGTTGCTTGGTTCCGGGATGTCCTGCTCTGTACTGTGCTCAGTGCTGGAGGGATTTGGGTAGTCGCTGTGTCTGCTCCTTGCAAGAAGTCCAAGAGCCTCAAGTTAGTGATTCCGAAACAGACACTGTTTTCTATGTCCACTAGTGTTCACACTCCTGCAAAACCTAGGATGATCCATACAGTTTTCTAAACAGCTGTATGAATAAAGCATGTCAAGCTCAGTTTATGTGTACTTATTTATCCACATATGTCATTGTCAAGCAGTGACTACAAGTGCTAACTGTATAGACCTGGAACAAATTTGGTAATGCAAAGCACGTCTCTTCTGTTATAATAAAAAATAACTTGATCAGTTGTAGCACTCACAACACTTTCACTGTTTGCTAGCTGTATTTTCATTAGCAACAGTGAGCCTGCCATTATGGTGGATAGCTAGGGCGTGATATGAAGTTTACACTTTCACACAAAACTAACAGGGAAATTCACATTAACAAGGTGGAAAGTGACAATATGGAGAAGTGAAAAGTAACACAAATAAGCCTAACATCAGAAATACAGCGTTTGTTTACACTGCTGAAAAGGCCAGCTTAGCCCAGCAGGCTGATGTTAGCTGGTTACTAGCCTTAGCTGGTCAGTCTGGTCTGGTTGTCTCGTTTTGGACTCGCCAACCAGCTAACACTAGCTAGACCAAGCTGGCAGACCAAGTATACCAGCCTAAACCAGGTCTTGAAGGAGGTTTTAGAAGTTTGTTTTTAAACTGTCAGTGGAAATGGCGCGTTTCTGTGATTCGTGTTGAACAGTCCTACATTTATGTTGTATGTGCTTATGTTTTGTCCTGTTTTGCCAAAAGAGTCTGTGCACTTCAGCAGATATTAGTGCTGCCTCAGTGTTCGGCCATTTAAGAGTTAAACAGCAGGAGGAAATCCCGCCTCAATGACTGCCCCTCCGTGTTGGAGCTCAAACGCTTTGCTACAGCGACCTTGTAAACATGAGCTTCATCCAGACCTGGAGAGCCGCACCGTTCCTTCGGAGAGAGCGACTGAACCGACGTCTGTACTCATGATTTCGGAAAAAAATCATATCGCAGACATTTTGTATGAGACATGACGGTTGTACATAAATGTATGATTACCGAGCCGTTATACGGGGTTCTGTTCTTAACGGAGTCTCAGCAGGTGAGAGGTGTATTTACGTCCAGTACATATGTTTGCTTCAACGCGTCCACACTCACAGCTGGACTGAGCTTAAACCGCGTCTAAACCCAACGTGAGGCGTTCTGTCTTCTTGACTGGATGGAAAGACAGACAGCATGAGGTTTCTTTTTGTGTTTCGGACCTTCATCACCGCACTGCTGTTTGAAGGCACTCCTTTTGTAGTTTTCAGGGGTGCACTATCACAAACTTCATTACGTCCTTCTGTACCTGTGGAAGTGTTAAATACTGACAGAAGGACAGAGACACACAAAGAGGATGCTCCACTGAAGACCGCTGTAGGAATGTCTTATTCTTTTCACTCAGGTATAAATCACACCTCACTAAACACAGCAGGATCATTATAGTATCATTTATTGTAGTCATTATAGAGTTACATGGTCAGTCAGTTGTGTTTTTTTCTTTCAAACAGAACAATGGCTTTATTTTTACAATATTAACTACAACACTATTTTCAGTTAGTATTAACATTGCCTTTTCAGTCATAGATATGTGACATTTTACCAAGCGAACGAACAGAAAACCGAAGTTTCTGTTACAACTTACACCCATTTACACCTGTATCTGTTGACTGGTGTGTAGTGGTGGCCCAGGTGTCAAGGCACCTATTGGGACAGTTTGGACTCTTGAACAAGGCTGTTACCTCAAGTGCTTGAAGTGTATGTAACAAAGTCAGCAACTTTGAGTAAAATATCTTTGAAACAGCAAATCTTGTTCAGGTTAGTGGCACTCTTAATTGCTGGGTGTGATGGCTGAAGGTACTGGGGTACCAGATCCGAAAATTGTAAGCCAATTTGAGCACCCGGTTATAATCACAGCCTGTGTTTTTGAGGCTGGTACGCTTTTCAGATCACTGGTCAAGACCATGGAGTTTAGCGTTGGTCCAAGTTGGTTTATGCAGGTTATTGCTGGTGTTGGTTTAACACCATCTTGCTGGTAGAACTAGTAAAGCTGGTCGACCAGCATATGCAGGTCTTTGCTATTTTTTTTAGTCCATCAATAGCATGGAGTTTTTGATGAGTCAGTGAGTCTGCTGAGCTGAATGGAGTGTATTGACTGAAAATATCCACTCCAGTAGATACTGAATTGGGATTAGGATGTCTAGAAAAAGGACACCTGTCTAGGGAGGCTGGCACACATTCATCAGACTTCAATCCCACAAAAAAAGCTTGTTGGATTAGTTGGGACACGAGGTCAAAAGCTGATTTAGGTTATAGGTTGATTGAGCAGTAGGCAAATTGCCAAATTTTGTGGAATGACCCAGGTGGTAGATCTACACCATAAATTGGAGGTAAGTGTACATCAAAATGTGTAAGTCTGTGAATGTGTAAGTCAGAATAACACTATTCAGTCTTTTTTAAAGATTAAGCACCACTGGACGTGGATGGATAGATATAACAAGAGGCAGTTAGACAGTTAGTTAGATAAATGGACTTTGCCAGTATTGCAGTCCATTACATTTGATTAATCAAGGATCAAAAATGAGGACCCCTAGTGCAGCATCATGATACAGATTATACAGAAGATGAATGGAATAGCATTAAAATGTGGAAAGAAAATGAAGAAAACAAACAAGTTCTCATTAATCTACTGCAAATTACTTAGGCTGATCTACATTATAGAAAACCTGTATGATCAATAAGATGGTGAAGCTCTGATTTATGAGACATTAAGCTGTTTGCCCTGATCTTGACTCTGGTGGATTTATGTGTACATGATCATCAGGTCTGCAACATGGTACAACAAGTACATGTCTACAGAATCACACCATTTACGCATTCAGTCAGTCAGTGATTTACAGAGTGATTCAGTATGTAGTCAGTGGAGAGATGCTGTCATGCTCAACGACAGAGTATTACCTGAACACTGAAACCATGTGGTATAAATATTTAGACCTATTTGCAATGCTGAAGGTCTTAGATACTCAATGACTGTTTACTGTAAAGACAGATAATGTACAAACCCCAAATCATATTGTCTAAGAGTTGCACTGGTCCCATTGTCTTTCCGTTTGATCCACTATATCAGCGCTCCCATTATTGGTTCATACTTGCTACCAATCCGACACTGCTATCCCCCCAGCCAACTCTTGGTCCATTTCTGTTGCCAGTGTACGCTAAATATCGCATGCGATATAGCAACAGGCTTAGCTCATTGTTTTGTCAGTCAGCAAATCTAGCAGCGTTTTGGGTGGAGTAGGAAAGTCTGAAATGCATCATTATGTTTTTTATGAGTCTGATATTGGATTGTGCCTAACGGCAAAGCCTTTGCTCAAGCAAACTGACTGAAATGATCAATATGTCTGCTTCTACTTGGTTCCCTCTGTCAGGAAGGTTCATGGTTGCCCTTTACTCGTGTGACTCCTGAGGAGCTCTCATCCTTGGTGCCATGAACCACGCTTTAATTGGCTCACGTACTTAAGGGAACGTTTTTGTCACCAGCTAACAGCTTTGGCTGTAACAGGTGAATAAGGTTAATCAAAAAAGTGTGCAGCATTACTGTTAGGAGTGGCTGACGGGATCATTGTTTTACCACATTAAGCCCCACCCATGAAGGTCCTCGCAACTTACAGGACTTAATAGACCTACTGCTAACATCTTGGTGCGACAGGACACCTTCAGAGGTCTTGTGGAGTGCAGGCCTCGACAGGGCACAGCCTTGGTGGCACGATGATTATGATTATGGCGGTTGGGTGTATATTATGCTGCAGTGTCAAGCAACAGCTGTTCTGACATTCATTTTTGTGCCTGGTTAGTTTCAGAGAAATAAGACCGTGTATAAAAACACATTCAGGATAGATTTGATCATGCATACCAAGCATGTCCAAAGTCTGGCCTGGGGGCCAAATGCAGCCCACTGGCAGATGGTCTGTGGCTTCTTTTTGAGAATAAATACAGTGGGAAACTGCCTTGGATGCACTTGTCCCAGAGTTGGTCTGCAGCTAAAGCGGATTATGTACAACAATAGTATTATACAGTAGATTTGGTGGTAAGCTAGTATTGATACTGCTTTTGTGCAGAGCTGGTGCAGTTACACGAGGTGTTTTCTGATATCTGCATTCCAGCACAAATGGAGAAAAGCGAGTTGCACATCCCTTTTTGCGAGTAGAAGAGTATTTTATCATATATCCTGTTTTACGCAGTCAAATGCACAAAAATTAGGTGGAAAAAAACAAGCAGCAGACTGATGGTAGAGCTGAATTGCTGGGCTGTGGAGTGGTAATGATGACGTCATTACTGAGACTGGCAAGGCTCCTGCATGTGTCTGGAACCACAGAGCAACATTGAGTCTAAACGCTGAAAAACAAGACTTTAAGCAACTATTCTTTACTTATTCCATTTTTATGACTCTCAGTTGTCTATCTCTCTGGCAGTGGCAGGTCGTAGCAGAGGAGTTCAGCCGGTGGAGAGGACGAGACCTTTCGCAGTAGTCGATAAGCAGAGGAGGAGCTTGAGTCACGTTTTGCAGGTGAGGGAAGTGCATAAAGAGGCTCCCTGATCTCTGTCAGGAGACATGAACTGCTTCTTTCTGTGTTTTGTATTCTCACCTGAGTCTGGGCCAGTGGTGCCACGTTACAGACTCATTAAGAAAGGCTGGATTTCTTTCGTGTGTATGCAGCCGGAAGCCAACTCATTATTCCAAGTGGATTGGATTGTTTCGTAGAAAGGCTAAAGCGGAAACTTGCGTACAGTTCTCTGCTCTGGCAACACAGAGCCTGCTTACCTGCAGCTGGAGAGGGAATTATAATCACACTCGGACCTGATATCATATCCTGCCTAATTCCCCTGTAGGGCTTGTGTATGTAGACAGTGCATTGTGAGGATCAATTTCCTTGGTTTGGCACAAATCCTCAGACTTTAGAGAACTATTATTGTTTATTTGCTCAGGAGTGGAGTCCTGGTGGTTCAGGACTCCAGACACGACCACTGCCCGTCCCTCTGATGGACGGGCGTTTTATCCAAGCTCTCATACGCCCATGTAATCGTCTCTGGAGCATCGCTTTCTTAACCTAGAGTAATTTAAGAATATGAATCCCTGCTTTCTCCTAGTCAAGAATAAGGAGAACACATGATACAGCTGTGCCCATTAAAGTCCTCAGTCTCAAACAGGGACCTCGGCACTGTTTGTTTTATATAGTGCATGTACAGAAATGAAACTCCCTGATGGAGTGATATTAAATGCGAGGCATGTGCCTGGTAAGGTGTTTGGGTGGGGGGGCACACACTGGCACTGCCACTGCCACTGTGTGTGTGGAGCAAGGTGTTGGGGAATTTGGCAGGATATGATTTCAGCGGTCTTTTCAGCTGCATAGGAAGTGTTTGTCTTGTTAATCATGCCTTCACTTCCTCTTCTCTCGGATCATACTTATTTCAGGAAGGCCAGCAAAACATACCGGAACGCCTGCTTCCTACCCTCGCTCCAGGGGGCAGCGCATCCACTTTTCATCAGTCCTCGCTTTGTAATTAGGAAAACACAGAAGAAAGACATGTCTGGACAAAAGCTCTGAGCAGTCAGGAACCGGACTAGACTCAACGTTCGGTCGAGCTAGGTTTAGGAGGGAAGGGGTTGGGATTAGAGTTACACACAATAGACACTGACCACACACACACACATACTCACATACACATTCTTATTTAAGATCTGTGTCCTACGACACTAGGACAGGAAGAGTTGATCGATACTGGGAATAATAATGATGCATAGAGTGTATCATAGCGGAGATATGGAAAGGAATACTATGATAAGTAATGATGAGTAAGACACTTACATTAACCCACAGTTGACCAAAATCATTAACACAAAGCTTATTGTGTAAGAAAGTGTTGAAATCTCATGTTATTTAGTGAGTAATGGATTGAAAGTGAAAAGGAAAAGCAAAACACTTACTCTGCTGGTGAACTCCGGGCTGCTAAGCTAACTGCAGCCTGTGTTCTGGAGCATTCAGTTCCTGTTTTGCTCTCGCTTGGCTCTTCTAATCGAACCTTTTTGGGATCCATGGAGACTTATTTTCACTAAGAAAACTACTGTAGATGTACATAAAAAAACACTGAGGGCTATTGTGAACTTGAATCACTGTGTACTGAATCGTGACTCATGAATCGTGAATCAAGTTTCGGCTGAAATGAGACTAATTTTTCTAGTCGATATGGGTTCCCGAACCGAATTCAATGCGTCCTGAAGTGGTCGAGAACTGAGGTACCACTGTAGTTGTTATTTGGTGAGAATTATTACAATGTTTGGAAAATGAATGTCCAGTTTAGTTAGAATTTATTGATGTTAATGGAAGAAGATCAAGGATCAAAACGAATGGTAGGTGGACAACACTACATTAGGACAGACCCAGCTTATTTCCTGTATGTGTTTCAAACCCCTCTCATGTCATTTGCAATCCAGCTTGGACCCAACACCTTCTGTCCGGACTATTCTTAGGAGTTTTGTAGTGCTGATCTTAATGGTCAAGTAATATAGTGGTGTTGCCTGGCATGGTGGTAATTCATCTTTTCTAGGTCACCCATGTGGTCCGTACTTAACTGGATTTACTACACGTTGCTGATATCATTAGGCGTCTCGTTACATCAGGCTGGTGGGTTGAGAGTGGTCTGTTTTTAGATTGTTTCCCCATGATGAGGAAAGGTGGGGAATGGTGCATGTGTCTGTGTTCAGAGAAAGAGGAAAGGTGGGGTGATGCCATGGGTGTGGGTGTCGGTGCATATGCAAGTGAGTTTTACAGCCTTTTTCCGTTCCTCCCTCACTGACACCCATCTGTGAACAAAGTGTGCTCTTTCAGCTTGCCCGGTGCATTCCGAAATTACTTTCAGCCTGCTCATGCCAAGTCTGACCTCATGTGATGAGGAATTAGGCTAAACCCCAGTAAAATAAGTATGGGTAGTGGTGCATATTAGGCATTAACAGTGTTTGTTACTCTTGGCCATGTAAAGTCAGTAAGACAATATTTCAATGTTTTGATAATGATGTCACCATAAGCTTTTGCGAGACCTTTTGAGTGTTGGAATACCTATGACGCCGGTTTGCTCCATCCATAATTTGTCGACGATTGGGCCCAAAAATTTCAAACTTTGTAATACTTTTTCCCGCTGATCTTCATTCCAAGCTTTGTGAGCAATCCTGTTTGCACAGTACTGTGTGTATATGTGTGTATATGTATATAGACAATGTATTTTAAGAACGACCTGCCGCCTCCAGTGAAGCAATATAGGACTCCCTGGATCATATGGCATCGTGTACAGGGCCCTATGAAATACCAAATTCCATTTTATTTTTTCCCATTTTTGTTTTGTACGGATTTTCTTCCACCATTCCAATTTTTAGGTTCATAACAGTGTTTTTCTGTTAAATTTATTACAATTAAACAAACAATACCAAAGTGTTCCCTTTATATTAAATGACAGTAACATTCTGCAACATCCAAAATGACATAAATGAAAGTCATAAAAACAAATAAGGAGAATATCAGGATGCGTAGTTTATAACTATTCATAAAAGTACAATTTGTAACTTCAATAATTTGGTTTCAACAAACCTAAGGTCATTTTATTGGCGCCTGTAAACCATTAGGACACTGTGGTGCCCTGAATCTTACAGTTAAGAGGCACCGATTGCACTATAAACACAAAATCTAACACTTTTTCCTCATCAACACGTGAGTGGCTGAGCCGTGTTTAAAGCTCCATACATGAACTGAATTCTGAGTTAGTGAAAGCACTGTGCTGTTCGTGTTGCTGTGTTTGTGCCTTGGTCGCATTGTGAGCTGCACAAGTTCAATGTGACTGGCACAGAATCGATTGATCACGTCTTTACATCTGAAGTCCGTTTTTATTCCTCGGTTCCGTCCCTATTCTCTGCCTCGCAGAACTCGTAGGTAAATAAGAATAAAATAATCATTAGCTGGATCTGGTAGTGTACTGTCTGGTTGCTTGTCTCCAGTTATGTAAAGATGCGTCAGAGTTTTCAGGTTCAAAAATAGCAGAGGAACACCGGTGCAGCGCTTTATGAAAGAAGCTTCAGGTTGCTGCTTAGCCCAGGTCACGATACAGGTTTCTGTAAACAGTGTCTTTCACATCTCTGAATTGCCTCCATGTTTTTGTAGTTCCAGTTTTAGCTGATTGGTCTGGGTGCAGTTGAACGGCAGTGTTTAGTTAAGCCAGATCGAGCACATGCACCAAGTGTATCCCACAGGTCTGAAATAAACCTGGAGGACGGACCGGTGGTGGGTGGGCAGATGAAGTGCTAGTTGTTTTTGTAATGCTTGGGCTGTGTTTTATTTATGTACTTGATATTTTTCAGAGTAGTCTCTGCTACTCCACTGTGATATGAATTAGAACACAGGCTGTTGTATAACTGAGGGTCGAGACACAAAGTGGAATAGTAGCCAACGTCGTGGAGGATGAAGAAAATATGGTAGCTGTGTGCGACTGCTTGGGCATTGCTAACTGAGATGGAACACGTTTCCATAATACACAATTAAGACCCAAACAAACTAACAAGGTTGAAGACCCAGTTGGGAAAACATGCTGCCATAAATGTTGAGGGAATAGCATCTCAGATCTAAAAGCTGATCTTACTGGCTCCATGCCACAGTATCTGCAGATGACCACAGATTAAACTCATTGTAACGTAATAAGCAGCAAGGGCAGGTCCTCCATTGTGAGGAACTGGAAGGAAGGAAAGCGATCCCTCTTCCCCACCCATTTTTATTCAACCAGTTCTCTTTATTCAAAGAGAAATGTGCTTAGTGGACCACACCCAGAATTCAAGAGCTGCTGCGGTCATTTCTCTCACTGGGCCATGTGTGGAGGAACATTGCCTCATGACCTGGAGGGAGGGGCTGTGGAATGCTGAGGAATGGGAATGTGGTGGACAATGAGAGAAAACATTAAAGGGAGGAGCAGATAGGGAAGGGTTTGGGGTTAAGCCGAGGTTGAGATGTTCCAAGGAAAAGTCATTTTATTGAGTGTTATTCACTGAACGTTCACCTCACTAATCAAAACGAAACAAAACCTCCACCGAGGACAGAGGAAGCAGAAACTAAAAATGCTATTATTCCTTCTGGTTGTTTATCTGACAGTCCGTTAGAGAAATACCTTGAGAAGTTGCGAAAGACCTTTTGACTGTACTGAAATGACCAACCTCGTATATGCTGAGGGCATCTGGTGCCATCAGTTTGTCAGTGTAGGTCAGGGATTCTGGGAAGTGTAGTTTCTCTGGACTTCTCTGGATAACTTGAGGGCTACTCTGTTTTAGCTCCTCACTCATTAACACCTACGTTAAAAAAGGGGAACAGATTTGCTGCATAATTAACAGCTTCAGACCCCTTCCAAATTCAGACCTGTGAAAACAGGCTTCCACTTTTGGAGATGGAACCAGAAGCGCTCCGCTGGTGCCGGCCAGCCTGTAATGTGTGATAATGGCAGTTTCCCTTTGAGATAGCCTCTACATTCTGGACTGTGTTCAGCTGTGAAGCCGCAGTTCCCCTGAGGAAAAAGAAGAGAAAGGCAGGAAGCTGAGGTGGCAGTGCTGGAGGAAGCGGCTTGAAATTTCACTTTTCAGCAGCTCGGGGTTACGGATCGCGCTTGTGTGTCTGTGTGCGTGGCTTTGCTTTGTATCAGTGCGTACTAGATTGTCTGTGTGTGCGTGGCAATCTATCAGCTAATCTGTCTGCCATTTCCTGCCCGTGACTCCTGAGCAGGAAGGAGGCTCATCAGTAGGGGAAATGTGATTGCTGCGAGATCGAGAGCGGTGAGAGAGTGGAGCGGACGTTCAGCGACTTTTAACAGAACAAAGAGGAAATCTGTTTATAGACATGTACTGCCTGCTTCACTTAACTAGCAGCAGCCGACTCAGCAGATCTTTCTTTCTAATGCTCGTGTGTATGCTCAGGGCAGGGCAAAGAACGTGGTCCTTATAGGTCAGACCAGCTGGAGCCTAAAGACAACAGAGCTCATAAATGAGCTTTAAATCATCTAGAAGTGACAGAGACTAAACCTGGTCCATTAAAGACGTGTGTATTATCTGTACAAAAGTCCTAGGACAGCTTTAGATATGTTGTTTAAGCAATGGTACAATGACCATATAGTCTTCTTATTAAGCTACAAACAGAAAATACAGGAAATATGTACACAAAATGAAAAAAAACCCACAATTCTCCGACTGTTAAAGTTTGGTACTTTAATTCTACTTTAAACTTGCAGCAACAGATGATGTAGAGCACTTTTCTGTTATCAGAGACGTTGTATAAGGAGGAGACTGGTCAGTGGTTGAAATAGGAATAGAACTCTAGTACAGAAGCCCCGCCCCATCATTAGAACGAACTAATCAGCATATTAGTAAATGTGTCGGAGAGAGAGGTGGCAAGTCTTGGCCCCTTGATAGTGGCGGGATGCGCATGCGTAGCCAGAATAACCTTCAAAATCATATTTTGTATCAGATTTGCGTAAAGGAATAGAAACTGTACATATGCGTACGTGTTTTTGTACATTGCAAATGTGATTGTACAGCGTCAGGTATGAACGTCACTTTACCTGTTTTTTTTGTAACCTGGTTAAGTCGCCAAACGCGTACGCTTCGTAAATTTATATATACGTACTTGAGCAAATCTAATGGTGGTCTAAGACTTTTGCACAGTATTGCATGTGCACACTATTTTAAGCCATTTTATTTGCTGTAAGAATCATGGACCTTTAGTGTGATAGCTAAAATGCTATCACTGCTTAATATTTGTAAATAGTGACTGTCGCAAGGGGGCGCCACTGGTCTGCTTGTGCTACCACAGACCCAACCCTCCGGTACTCGATATTCTCTGAAACTCTTAAGAGACGGAAGGCGAGGTGGGATAATACCCGGGATGGAACACGGTGGGTAGCAGAACCTTAGTGAAAAATGGGACAAGACCCACACAGAATGAGAGAACGGGCGATTGGCCACTAGAGGCGATCTACTAACCGGGGAGGGTCGGAAACAACCTAGTGTGAACTAGCATACAATATACAGAATACGATGAGGTCCAGTCATAATGAGTTGAAAACTAATCACATGACACCACATCCTCACTTCTTAAGTAAACTAAGCTACGTAATGCTAATGAAAAGAAACAGATTACAGGCTGACTCATTCCCATCATCGGATTACTAAATGTAAGCCTGTTCATCTTTTTTTGTTATTACAGCTTATGTGATTTAGTTTTATCCCATGTTAATACAGTACTAGACCTAAATTCGGGCGTGCTGTGAAGCCAACTGGTGAGGCACTGAAATTCATATTGCTATCCCATAATATGAGCATTGTCATCAGATAAGCTCCGAGCTTAATGTAGAGCCCCGTTCTCATACATAATGGAGGATTTCAAGGAGGATTTCCAGGAATAGGGCTCTGTAGCTCAGAAATGAAACATTAGCTTTTAGTCATGGAATTTCACAATGGAGCTTTTATCAGGTTCTGCCTTCAGGGTTATCGTACTGTGCTAAAGTTTTATGCCACCATTTAGATTTGTCATTTTAGCAATGATATAATGAACATTTATAACATACTGTCGATGATTGGACCCATTTTAGACTTGGATTCATTGCTTTAGTCTTTTTTTTGGATCTTCATTCCAATCTTCCAATCAATTTCACCCTGTTGCCCTTCTGAAAAAGGTAGCCTAGTGGTTAAGGTACTGGACTCTGGAACAGAAGGTCCAGGGTTCAAATCCCACCTCTGCCAAGCTGCCACTGTTGGGTCCTTGAGCAAGACCCTTAACCCACAATTGCTTGGATTGTAAGATTGTACCAATTGTACGTCGCTCTGGATAAGGGCGTCTGCTAAATGCTGTAAATGTAAATGTAAATGCTGTTACTCTTCCAAAAAGACCAGACTGGACTGTAGGGGTCAACTTGGCATCCTGATGAATCTGCAAGATGCTGCTATTACTCAAGGGGAGTTCACACTAAATAGGTGCCACTGTAGCCTGTATTCTAATGACGAGACTGAGAAATAATTAGATATGGACATTATACAATAACTAAAACACTGGTCTATCTGATCTAACGACCTAACGGTGGCCTAAGACTTTTGCACAGTACTGTAATACTATGTTTTATGAGGCAAGTGCTGTATTTTGGCAAATAGCATATTGATAGCATTTGGGTTCATCCATTAGTGGTCATTATGTTATGGAATGATACATATGAGTAGTACTTTTCAGTTGTGATTCACTCTGTCTTCAGCATGGCCATCCCGACTCACTGGTGTGTGGGCTGCAAGTGAGAGACAGCATCTTTTTGCTGGACCTGGAGAAGAACCAGTAAGTCACAGCCACATATATGCAGCATATGAGGGCAGTGTTAAGTGCTAATTATCGTTTTGTTCTCATGTTTATCTTTCCCTCACAATCTGCATTCCACAGGCATCTCTTGTCTAAGCCGCCTAATGTCTTCTACTACCTGCCAAATGGAACCGGGGTGTCCATGGAGGAGAGCCAAGTGGTTGGTGCATTATTTATTTATGAATTAACGATGCCTTATGCATTTGTGCGTATTAGCTGTGTTGAAGTGAAATGATTTAGAAGTCATATGACGTTGGAAGCCAGAGAAAGTGTGTCAGTCTTTCTGATATGGCAGGCAGGGTGTGTCTGTACCTCTGCTACAGGAGGACTTCAGTCGTTTCACTCTTCCTTTGCACTTTGCACTCTGCGGTTTTATGTACAGGTATGCCTCGAGTAACGTTCTCAGAAAGCGGATGTTGACCGAAATGGGCGTTGACCAGACATTACCATGGTCACGTAGTCTATTTAGGCTGCGGATACGTAAATATTGAGGGTATTTTCACTAGAAAATGTGCAAATGATACGTAAATGTGTCAGAGATACCGCCGAAAACATGAGTGGAACGCTACCATCTACACAGCAACCCTAATGCCACTGTCTGCAAATACGCAATAATATAAACCTTTTTTTTAATTTATGGAAATGATAAGTATAGAAAACTACGTAATGTACTGTAAGAGGATGGTACGACGGGCTTGATACTTTTGTCTGATGGAGTAAATGTGAACCAGTCATAGGTACTACTTACAATAGGACAGGCTAAACTCCAACTAGTGAGCTTTCGAGTGAATGATGGACTTCTCTTAAACTCCCGCCTCTGCTCGTGGATCCGCAGCGTTGATTGGCTGCTGAGGTGACCAGCTGTTGGCGGATATTATATCTCTGTTTCAGAAATGGTGTGACTGTGGTTCCTGTGATAATCGATTGTAGGCCTTAATGTCTGTGGGTCAGTGAGTGAATAGAGCGAAATAATGACTCAGACCTTCTGCATTCTCAGGAACACTGTTATTATCATGGCTCAGTCAGAGGGTTACCCGAGTCCCGTGTGGCCATCAGTACCTGTGCTGGTTTAAGGTAAGACCAAGTGCCTTCTCTCGCCCACCGTGGAGAGGTTTGGACTTTCCACTTTCCTTTATTAAATCTAACCTCTTTACACTGTAAGCGTTCAGCACATTCATGCAAGTTAAAGAAGGGGTACTGCTGTAGATTTGAATTAGCTGTGCAATAGGGGTGAGATTTGGGACATCTAATGCAATTGCATTTTTGAACACCAGAGGGCGCACTCATACATAATATACGATATGTCTTCCGTTCAACTAAAGCCCTGATCATATGGCAGCTCTTTGCAATTTCCTACACTACTCAACTTTTGATGATCAGAGCCTCCCATGTGTTTCTTACGGCCAGGCCACAGGGTGTCAGTGGTGACTGGGTGGTATGGTTTCCAGCCTGACACTGGCACTTCTGATTATGTCCAGCTCCAGAACTATTGGAGGAACATTTGATTTTTCAAAGCACTTTATTCGTACCGGCACAAGACATAAGCTTTGACGCATTTACAACCCTGTAAATGAGAAGTCAATATTTAGTAACGCAACTTGATTGGTCGTCCTGGCAGGGGAGTGATTGTAATCAATGCTAGTTTGAGCTTTGAGCTGCATCCTGATGAGGAAGGAAGGTTAAAGGAGGAAGAGGGAATGCACGTCCTCTACCCTACAGACCGGCTCGGCACTGAGACCAAAGGATGTGGAGTTTCTCACACCCTCATACCACCCATTCAGGTCATCCCAAAGATGCACAGGGTAAGACTGGCAAAGTAGAGAGGCTACTGAGTGTACAGTCATAATAGAAATTCCCTTTGATGCACTTCTATACAAATATCTGTTCTTCACAGGCTAAAAGAGATATTCTTTCAGAGACCAAATACATCGAACTGGCTTTGGTAGTTGATCATAAAGAGGTGAGTCCAGATTTCTGGATCTTATCGCAGTATTCAGATTTCTCATAGCATGTATACCATGGATTTCTCAGTCTGCGCATGCTCACGGCCAAACCAACCCGGTTGCCAGGTCCTGCTTGTTCTGAAGACTGCTTTATTTGACCTGTTTTTTACTGACAATGTTTTTTTTCTCGTGTGATCTGGCAACCCTGGAAGTAAACGTATTGAAATTAAATGGAACACTTTGTGGAGACTCTGAAACGCAGTACAGTCATCCCTCGCTATTTCGCGCGTCACTTATATTCGTTTATATTTGAATCTGATTTCCTGCAGTTATAGGGTTATTAGATGCATTGTATTGAAGGTAGGGTCAGTTCAATATGTTATTTTTTTATTATTAATATAAGAACTCGTCTGAATATTTACAGTCATATGGCAGTTTCATAACTCACATCAGATTTAACAGCAGCCACTCTGTCGCCATCTACTGGTAGTTCTTCCCTTAGCCTGACTTTAGTAAAGTCTTGGAAGCTTTTGGTGGATATTTAAATATACTTTAATGTTCTTGCATTTCTGTCGTAGCACTTAAATTATCAGAAGGACAACAAGACGATTATCTATCGTATGCTGGACGTGGCCAACCAGGTAGACTGGGTGAGTGTGCGGTTTTTTTGTGCGTCCATTGGTTGTTTTATGTGCGTATACATGAATTGAATCTATTTCATGGACCATTTCCCAGTAAGTACTCCTTCCTGTCTCACCTGCCTGTCTCAGTTCTATCGACCGCTGAATGTACGAGTGGCCCTGGTGGGGCTGGAGATCTGGAGTGATAAGAATAAGATCCTGATCGATAAAAATCCCACTGACACACTCAACCGCTTCCTGAACTGGAGGACCAGAGAGCTGCTGCCACGGCTCCGGCATGACAACGCACAGCTAATCATGTAGGTGTATTTCCACTACTTATTGGCCAGCATCCTGGTGGATCCAGTGACCATCCCCTGAGAACACAGGGAACAGCATTGGTGGTTGTGCCCCCTGATCTATATTGGGCGCCATGTATAGGATAACTGTACGAGCCCAAATCAGAAACATTCTGAAGAAAAGAATCACATCATTATTTTTTACCCGCATTACTAGCCCTAAATTGCCCCATCCCATTTTTTGGAATGTGTTGAAGGCCTGAAATGCAGGAGTGGATGTTTATTAACAAATGAAGTTGGCCAGAAAAAACATCTGTCTGGACGTAAACATAAGGAGCGCTGCATTTAAAAAATTTGGTAATAAACTGTTAGAGAAGTTTATCTGCCATAGAAATAAGGGGAGTGTTTTTGTATTTCTTGGATAGGGGCGAGTCGTTTGACGGCACCACGGTGGGCATGGCCTCTCAGTCCTCCATGTGCTCCAAGGATCGATCTGGAGGGGTTAATGTGGTAAGAGTTTCCTCTGGATATCCGGCTCGGTTTAGATTTCAGATCAGAAGATTTTTTCTTCCGTCAGACCGTGTCTGAATTCTGATGTCGGTCTGTGTAGTGAGCAGATGCCGACATGGCGCCGGTGTGAATTAACACCCAGCAGATGGAACTGCTCTGATTGGTTCGGCCATGTGTGTGCTTTAGGATCACCTGGTGAGCGTGCTGGGGGTGGCGTCCACGGTGGCGCACGAGCTCGGCCACAACCTGGGCATGAACCACGACACGACCGAGCGCCGCTGTCAGTGCCAAAACGAACCGCGCCTCGGCGGGTGCATCATGGAGCCCTCGACAGGGTGAGTGCTTCAGCGTTTGTGTGGGTGTTTGTTAAGTATCCAGTGATGAGCAGAGTGTACCATAATAACATACAACCTGAATGATGAGGTTTTAATATCAGATTTATACATTTTTAGAGGATAACCGGGAGCTCAAACTGTGAAGTGTTGAAATTTTCTCGTTTCCGCACCCCTCTGACGGCTCACCCAACACACGTTCCTTCGGCTAATACGGTAACGGAATGGCCCTTAAAATGGCGTGAGGGATTCCCCCGAGGGAAAATGGAGAGTTGAAATGGGCGAGCATTAAAAAGCATTGAAACACGGGTCTGTTTTGCGCTACCGGAGACCCACCCCCTTTTCAAGGAACTCTGAAAATGGGCTCTCCCAACGAGGCAGATCAGTGAACACAAGCAGGCGGAGAAAGGGCACGCCATATGGGAGACGACCATCACGTCACCAGAGGCGGGATACCAACCACGGGATCAGCACTGGGCGTTAGTGCTATACATCTAAGCCATTCTGGATTGTATCACGCCTCTGGTGAGGTGATGATTGTCTCTCCCGTTGCACTTTCTCTCGACTGGAGTTTCTCAGGATCTAGGACGCTGGGTCTGTGGTTCATGGGTGCCCCCTGGTGGCAGTAAATAGAACACACAAACAAACACATTGTTTTTTGACATGATTATAGAATAATATATTCTATAATATATTACATCTATTAATTCTGTATAGGAAAATAATGTGTAGCCATTTCAGAGGTAATGGTATAACTATTACTAGCTTGAATGGAAGAAGCGATCAGTAAGGGAATAAAAAGTGTACGTTCTTGTCTCAGTCCTCTGTTCTGTTCACACAGGTTCATGCCTGGTCAGTTGTTCAGCAGCTGCAGCGAACGAGATCTGTCCTTAAGCCTGATGCACGGTGGAGGCATGTGCCTCTTTAACGTGCCTCAGCCGGAGAAGATGCTGGGAGGACCACGCTGTGGCAATCTGTACGTGGAAAAGGGAGAGGAGTGTGACTGCGGCCTGCTCGATGTAAGGCTGCTATTCAGCATATCATATAGGAACGAAGCCAGTAAGAACAGTTTGCTGTGTGCTTCTAACCTTGCCGTGTGTGTGCAGGAATGTAACGATCCGTGCTGTAATGCCAGCACCTGTAAACTGGCTGCGGGTGCCCAGTGTTCCTCCGATGGCATTTGCTGTGAGAACTGTAAAGTATGTATGACCTTTATTTAGATACCTTACAGTGGACAGTTGTTCCCTAACTTTTGCCTAAAATCACTTCTGCTGTTGCTTTTCCTGCAGCTGCGCTCTGCTGGTTCTTTGTGTCGAGATCCCCTGGGTGACTGCGATCTGCCCGAGTACTGTACTGGCACCTCCCCTCACTGCCCGGCCAATGTGTTCCTTCAGAATGGCGAGACGTGCCAGGATGGCACCTCCTACTGCTACAGCGGAGTGTGTACCAATATGGATGACCAGTGTCAGATGCTGTGGGGCCCCAGTGAGTGCTGCCTGTACTTATGAGCTGTGACATTTTACAGCATGTAGGTCTAACAGGATCTGGGTTTGTTTTACCCTCAGACGCCACCCGAGCACCTTCAGTTTGCTTCTCCTCCGTCAACAAGCAGGGCAACAAGTACGGCAACTGTGGGCAGACGTCCAACGGGACATACATACCCTGCTCCAGTCCGTACGTGTCCTCAAGCACCGAAGCCTGCTGAGATTGTCTGTGAAATAATGCTCACTGATTGGTGTTGGCTCAGTTTCCTGTACTTATAGAGCTGCTGTGTGTGGGGTTTTTCTTCAGCAATGTGCACTGCGGTAGGATCCAGTGCCAGGGAGGGAACGATCGTCCACGGCTGGAAATAAACGCAGAAATTCTGACAGCTAAGGTGACACTGAACCAGAGTGACTTCTTCTGTCGAGGAACGTATTTCCACCTGGGTGATGATGTATCTGACCCAGCCATGGTGGCTCAGGGAACTGCTTGTGCTCCTGGAAGGGTGAGGATTCACACCTGAGAGCATTTGAACCTTTAACTCGCTGTATTAAACAGTTTCTTTCAATGTGCATTCTTCGGTATGCCTTTACATATGATCTGTTATACCAGAAGACACTTAGAATAAGCAGACCTGGCAAGCGTGACTGTCTCATTGTCCATGTTTTCAGGTGTGTTTAGACCAGCGCTGTCAGGATGCCTCTGTGCTTGGTGTGGAGGACTGTCGTAGGAAGTGCAATGGCCATGGGGTGAGAAATTCCCGCTTTGTTTCTTCCTACTTTAATGCTAATATACCTACAGGTGTGTACTGCTTAACGTCCAGGATACGTTCTGTGGAATAGCCAAGATACTGCAGTGCTTCCCATACACTGATGCACAACACCGTGCAACCATGTGTTGTTTTAGCAATGGTGTGATGACCATATGTAATTATTTCTCAGTCTCTATCAGAGTACGACCAGAAAAACCAGCTTCTATCAGCTACAGTGGCAAGTGTTGACTGTGCTCTCCCCTTACACTTGAGTAATAGCAGCATCTGTCAGGTTCATCCCGATGTCAACGTCTACAGTCCAAAGAAGTTTGATCAGGAACGGTCTTGTTTTTAAGGGTAGCTTAACCTTTTTTTCGGGAACGGTTAAGATGTGCTAAAACTCACAGAGATTGGAATGAATAGAGGTGGAAAAGAGTATTATGGAGCCACTCCAGGACCTTGAAATGCTTTTACGGAGCCACTCCTTCGTTGCCTGAGACATGTACTGGCTTAAGCAGGGGACACGCCTGGTCCCTCTCGGCGTAGTGTGTTACTGATGGTAGCCTTTGTTACTTTGGTCCCAGCTCTCTGCAGGTCATTCATCAGGTCCCTCCGTGTAGTTCTGGGATTTTTGCTCACCGTTCTCATGATCATTTTAACCCCACGGGATGAGATCTTGCGTGGAGCCTCGGATCGAGGGAGATTATCAATGGTCTTGGATGTTTTCCATTTTCATACAATTGCTCCCACAGTTGATTTATTCACACCGACCTGCTTGCCTATATCCACGTCTGAAATTTTTCAGTCCAGTCATCAACAGAATGGTCATTATGCCATTGCTAAAACAACAAATCTAATGGTGGCCTAAGACATTTGGACAGTACTGTATTTGTCACATGTTTTACTCCCACATATCGATATTCTACTTTTCTACTATCAATCACCATTTATATAGTAAATCTTAAGTCACTGTAGAGCTGCATGTAGCGCATTGATTTGCTTAGCCCACATTTATAGAATGAGAAACTGTCTTTTATGTTACAGCACAACATATTTCCACTAGCATTGGAAAGCAAAGTTTTTAATATAACAGTGGTTTCGGAATGGAGTTACTACACATAGTCAGTCATTAGATGCTCTATGTTGGAATTGTGGTCACCTGTGGCCCTGCGTCGACAGGTGTGCAACAGCAATAAGAACTGTCACTGTGATGAAGGCTGGGCTCCTCCAGACTGTAAGTACTCAGGAACAGGAGGCAGTGTGGACAGCGGCCCTTCACGCCAGCCCAAAGGTGAAACACGCATTGAATGCATGCGCTTAGGAGCTCGTGTCCTCTGACTCTACACAATAGCCATGTTTACACCCGGCGTTTGCATTTTGTACATGTACACACAGATTCCAATCCCATGAGCGTGGCTCTGCTCATGATCTTCCTCTTTGTGCTGCCGGTGACATTGCTGGTCCTGGCTTTCCGTTTCCCGCGGTGCCGCCAAAGCCTCTTCTGTCTCAACAGCAACCCCTTCAGCAAAGCCAGACAGCCGAGCCGGTGAGGAACGGAAAGGTTATTTGAATGTAAATAGCAGGTTTTGACTTGGCCGTGGCTTAATAAAAAGCAAACCAATGAAATGACCAAAGTCATTAAGAAAATACAATGAAAGACCACGTAAGCACTTCGAACTTTCCAGTGTACATCCATACTCCTTTTTTTAGTGTACAATATAGTACATATTTAGCATGTGGAGACATTTTAGTATAAAAAGCAATGGTAAAAACCTGACATGAGAACATTTAGGTGTTAAATTTGCTGATCTGATGTATTCAGACGGCACTAAAGCCACAAAGATAATTAGTACTACTTATATTATTCCACCTCTTTGTCTTTTGTTTGTTGTACCTACTACACCCTAGTGTCTCTGTGGCTCGTATTGAATGTTGCGGCAAAGCGCCAGAGGCTGACATGGAGAGGTATCTGTGAATAGAGAACTGTGTTGATGTTAGGTGTAAAGTTAGGCGTGTCTGTGTAATTGTGGGTTAGTGTGTTACGTTTAAAGTCAGTGCTCTCTGTATGTGTATGTGTAGGTACAGTGGGGCAAAAAAGTATTTAGTCAGCCACTGATTGTGCAAGTTCTACGTAGAAAGATGCGAGAGGTCTGCAATTTTCATCATAGGTACACTTCAACTATGAGAGACAAAATGAGAAAAGAAATTCAGGAAATCACATTGTAGGATTTTTAAAGAATTTAATTGTAAATTATGGTGGAAAATCAAAGTTTGGACAATAACAAAAGTTTCAACTCAATACTTTGTAACATAAATTTTGTTGGCAATAACAGAGGTCAAACGTTTCTGTAAGTCTTCACCAGGTTTTGCACACACTAGCTGGTATTTTGGCCCATTCCTGCCCATGGCAGATCTCCTCTAGAGGCAGTGGACGTGATGTTTTTGGGGCAACACGCGACTTTCAAACTCCCTCCACAAATGTTTTCTATGGGGTTGAGGTCTGGAGACTGCTAGACCACTCCAGGTTTTTGGCACTGCACGCCTGGCACTGCAGGATCCGAGTCCCTCTTGGTCGTAGTGTGTTACTGATGGTAGCCTTTGTTACTTTGGTCCCGCTTTCTCTGCGGTCATTCATCAGGTCCCTCCGTGTAGTTCTGGGATTTTTGCTCAGCCGTTTCTCATGATCATTTTGACCCCACAGGATGAGATCTTGCGTGGAGCCCCAGATCGAGGGAGATTATCAATGGTCTTGTATGTCTTCAATTTTCTTACAATTGCTCCCATAGTTGATTTATTCACACCAACCTGCTTGCCTATTGTAGATTCACTCTTCCCAGCCTGGTGCAGGTCTACAATTTTCTTCCTGGTGTCCTTCGACAGCTCTTTGGTCTTGGCCATGGTTGAGTTTGGAGTCTGACTGTTTGAGGCTGTGGACAGGTGTCTTTTATACAGATAACGAGGTCAAACGGGTGCCATTAATACAGGTAACGAGTGGAGGGCAGAAGAGCTTCTTAAAGAAGAAGTTACAGGTCTGTGAGAGCCAGAAATCTTGCTTGTTTGTGGGTGAACAAATACTTATTTTCCACCATGATTTACAATTAAATTCTTTAGAAATCCTACAATGTGATTTCCTGGATTTTTTTCCACGTTTTGTCTCTCGTAGTTGAAGTGTAGCTATGATGAAAATTACAGACCTCTCTCATCGTTCTAAGTAGGAGAACTTGCACAATCAGGGGCTGACTAAATACTTTTTTGCCCCACTGGATGGACGTTTACATGCATTTAATAATCTGATAACTGCAGAAGTATGCTATATATGCTACATTGATTTTCAGCTCAAAATATGGATTTTTTTTTTGAAGGGAGGAAAAAAAACATTTTAAATGGGGTGTAATCTACAATCTCTATGTACAGTGTTTTGTGTTTTGTGTCAACCACAGAACTCCTGCCAATGAGCGAGTGAATTCGCACAACGGAGAGCAGATCCTGCCGCTGAGGTACCAGTGGACCCCCCAGAATGACATCCCTCTCACAAGGGCCATTAGTAAGGTACTGGCTTCACTCCTCTCTTTAATTCATGAGCAAACACAGTACGCTACAGAAGGCTTGTCGAGAATTGAAAACGACGCGTATGAACAACCATTTCCCATAAGGAATAATGTAAATGAAATGAATCCCTTCCAGACCCCTAAAAATGCGTTATGCGTTAATGGCGTATTGTACAGGTGCTCCCGATATGCCAGCAATCCGTCATCAGCTAAATGTATCAGGAACAGGGAGTTTAACGAGTGTTTGGTGCATCATAGCGGCGACGAGGCGGAAGTTGGAGCCATACTCGCATTTTCCGGTCCACCTTAAATGACTGCAGTTACATTATGTCGCCTGTAGATGGTGATAAGTAACGATAAGTAAGTCGATGTTTAAAGCACATTAACCTGCAGTTGGGAAAATCATTAACACAAAGCTTATTTTAGAATGACGTGTTGGAAAATCTGAGGTAATGTACTGAGAAATGGATTGGAAGTGAAAAGTAAAAGTTTGGTTCCTGGTTTGCTTTCGGTTGGTTCTTATAAGTAACCTTTTTAGGACCCATGGAGATGTGTTTGCACTAAGAATGCAGTGCTGTAGATGTAGAAATAAAGAAAAACACGAGAAACACAGCCCAGATCTTCTCAGATCAAGGCTATTGTGAATCTGAATCAGAGTCACTGTGTACTGGATCGTGAATCGAGTTTCGGCCAAAACGAGTGCGCCGAGAACCGTCAAAATGGCCCGAGAATGTGACAAGTTCTGAGGTGATCGAGAACCGAGGTACCACTGTACTAAGATTTCAGGACAGCAGACATTTGGGTCAGGGAACTGCCCATTTAAAGTTAACATTGATCCCTGCCACGTCCCTCATATTGGCTACTAGCAGTTTATTTAAACCACAGTCTGTACTGGTATTTGGGCACAGATTTCTTGAGAGTACAGACGGGAAGTGAGAACTTTAGAGGAACTAGGGACACCACTAATCTCACTTCCACTTGTTGTGGAAATGAAACACTGAGCAGCGAGACACAACCTCAGAAACAGCGTCCTTCACTCCTGCACTAACCGGCTGCTCGTTGTGTAAAAAGCTGCTAACCTGCCTTTTCTGTCTTCTTCACATTATTCTGTGCAGTTTAACCTGATGTCTGCATGTGCTGTCTGCTTCTGTCTCTCTGTTTCTCTCCCTCATCAGGCTCAGGACAGGCCTGCACCCCCTACTAAACCTCTCCCACCTGATCCTGTATCTAAACAACCTGTTCAGGTAAAGGGTTCCTCTCTGAAGGAGAATCTCTAAAGCAAGAACTTCGTACTGTTCCTTTTTGTTGGCTGGCAAGGGCACGAGGCTTGTGGGTCATGTCACAGGAGGACTTTGCTGGCACACTTAGTAGGAGAAAAGGAAAACAGCTTTGGCTCTGTTTGGGCGAGGGGAGGCCAGCCGGAGGTTCATCTTTAAAAAGGCGACCTCTACTCGCCCTGCGCAGGATCCAGTGCGATCTTGGCCGGGGGAGAAAAACTGGGATTTTTTTTTAAAATCCACAAATCTGCTTATTACTGTGAAGCTTCATTCATATGTTCCGACATTTTAATTCTGCTTTTAGTTCACGTCTGTGTGTTGATGGTAGAAATGTGTGTGCTTAACCCTCTCTCTGCTGCCTCAGTTGGCAGGGTATCGTCCCGCCCCTCCCTCCAAGCCCCTCCCTCCTGACCCTGTCCCCTCAGAGAGCAAGATACAGCGAAAGGTAGAGACGGCTTGCAGCCCTGCATGACCGTGTGCTTCAGTGGGCAGATGATCTTTATCTGTGTACGCTTACAGATCCCACACAGAATCGTAGTTCTCATGCCATTCCCATCTAGAGTGTGTTCTGTGGTGCCGTGCCGCTGTAGCCCGCCGTGTCTGTGCCAGTGCATGCGTTTGTAACCAGTGTTCATAACGATCAGCCTGATCACTGTTGAGGTGTGGTGGATATCTGAACAACATGATTGCTCCAAGGTGGGGTTTCTCAAAAGGAACCTGCGTAATCAACTTAGAGATCAGGAGAAATGACCATCGATATTTCCCCTTGTCACATGACTTTGTTTTAGTATTGAAGCTGAGCAGGACTGCTTTAATGAGTATCGATTTGCTCTAGGCCCTGTTGGATGTCATCTCCATGTTTCTGTGTCTGAATGGAGACAGAATAAGGAGGAAACAACCTTAGTGAAGTCTTCTCACATCGTGTTAGGTGTGATGTGTTACGTTCTCAACTGGAAAAGCTAAAAACAGACTACGGGCTGTCATGTTATCAGAGTACGGCTTATTTTAAATACAAAGAGAGAAAAGAGAAGAGGGAAGGAGTGAGGGAAAAGAAGGGAGGAAAAAAAGAAAAAGAAAGAAAGGTAGTAGGGAAGGAAGGAAAAAGGAAAGATGGGTAGAAAGGAAGGAAAGATAGAGAGGAAGGTAGAAGGAAAGAAAAAGATGGAAGGAAAGAAAGAAAAGTAGGAAGGGCAGAAAAAAGAAGACAAGAAAGGACAAGGAAAGAACTGAGGGACACAGAAAGGAGGAAAAGCAAGAAAGAAAAGTAGAAAGGGCAGAAAGAAAGAAAAAAAGGAAGGAAAGGAGGGACACAAAGAAAGAAAGCGAAAATAGAAAGAAAGGAACGATGGAGTTGAAAGAAAGGAAAGTTGGAAAGGAAGGAAAGAAAAAGAAAAGTTGGAAGGGAAAGATGGAAAGGAAAGAAAGAAAATGGAAAGATAGAAAGGAAAAAGAAAGAAGGAAAGATGGAAAGAAAGGAAAAAGAAGGGCAGAGGGAACAATGAAAGAAGGAAGAATAGAAAGAAGGGACACAAAGAAAGGAGGAAAAGGAAGAAAGAAAAGTAGAAAGGGCAGAAAGAAAGAAACAAAGGAAGGAAAGGAGGGACACAAAGAGGACGCAAAGAAAGAAAGCGAAAATAGAAAGAAAGAAAGGAACGATGGAGTTGAAAGAAAGGAAAGTTGGAAAGGAAGGAAAGAAAAAGAAAAGTTGGAAAGGAAGGAAAGATATAAAGAAAAAAGAAAAGGAAAAAGGAAAGATAGAAAGAAAGACAAAAGAAGGAAGGAAAGATAGAAAGAAAGGAAAATATAAAGAAAAAGGAAAAAGAAAAAGGAAAGATAGAAAGAAAGAAAAAAGAAGGGAAGAGGGAACAATGAAAGAAGGAAGAATAGAAAGGAGGGACACAAAGAAAGGAGGAAAAGGAAGAAAGAAAAGTATAAAGAAAGAAAGAAAAAAAGGAAGGAAAGGAGGGACACAGAGAGGACGCAAAGAAAGAAAGCAAAAATAGAAAGAAAGAAAGGAACGATGGAGTTGAAAGAAAGGAAAGTTGGAAAGGAAAGAAAGATAGAAACAAAAGAAAGAAAATGAAAAGATATAAAGGAAGGAAAGATATAAAGAAAAAAGGAAAGATAGAAAGAAAGAAAAAAGAAGGAAGGAAGAAAAGTAGGATGGGCAGAAAAGCAAAGAAAAGAAAGGAGGGAAAGAAAGAAATACTTTATTGACACCCCGATGGATATTTTGGAGGACTCCATCTTTGCCTGTTGACTGCCACTGGAACACAGAAGGTTTTTCATTCCACAGATGTCCCTCACTATCCAACCTGAATGGTTTAGGTAGCACTTTCAGAAAGCAGGACCCAATTCCCATTATTACTTATTGGGGAAATTCCTGTTTCGCTTCAGCATGATCCAATCCCGATCTGTTCTCAGATGTCCGTGTAGGTCTGTGGTGCAGGGGACTGTCCTCCTGTGTGTCACTTACAGATTAGCTTGGATTGTGGTAAGGAAATGAAACACATTTAAACGATGTACATAAACAGATTTATCTTCCATTAGACGGTAGTATTTAGTGGACAGGTCTTCTGTTCCTCTCTCAGACAGTATGTTGCAATTCTGCTCTGTTAATGGCAGATGTGCTACAGATGTGGTAGGTAGGGAGGAAAGCTTTGCCTTTAATCTGAATTCCTAATAAACCCAGACCTTCCAAACTCGAGGTCAGTTGGAACTGGACTTGCTCTGTCACCTGTTTGATTATCCTATCATTGATCTTGCATGCTTGAGCTGATCAGTACAATCTGCTAACTGTTCTCCTGAGATGCAGCAGCAGTGCATGGCCTGGGGTTCTCTGAGACTGATCGGGGATGGGCGACGGATGGGATGTGACCACAACGTGGTGGTAGATTAAAGGACTGGATTTTTGGATTTCATTCGTTTTTTTGTCTCTGTTAAACCCTTGCGTTCTTGAATGGATCTCCAGCCGAGGGTGATGCGACCAGCTGCTCCCAGCAAGCCCCTCCCCCCTGACCCTGTCCTATCTGACAGACAGGTACCAGCACCTAGTGCACCTAGTGCCGGCCTAGCGCTAGTCCAGTGTGAATTCTTCTTCTGATAGCGCTTTTAGAATGAATATCAGTTTCAGTGTAGCTGTGTAGGGAACGGTAAAACTTTAAAAAGTATGCCAAAGAACTTTTCTACATTTATACATTATTTCAAATTTTTAAAGAGGGAAAGAAAGATAGAGAAAGAAAATAAAGAAATACAGAAAGAAATGAGCGAAGGAAGAACAAAACAAAAAGGAAATAAACAAAAAAAATGAGTGAAGAAAGTAAGAAATAAAAAAATGAGCAAAGAAAGAAAGAAAAATGACTAAAGGAAGGAAGAAAGAAAGAAATGAATTAAGTAAGGAAAGAAAGAAATAAGAAATGAGTGAAGGAAAGAAAGAGAAAGGTGGGAGAGAAAGAAGTAAAAGAGGGAAGGAAGGGTGGAAGAAATGAAGGGAGGTAAGAAAGAAAGAAATGAGTGAAGTAAGGAAATAAATAAATAAATAAATAAGAACTGTGTGAAGGAAAGAAAGAGAAGGAGGGAGGGAATGAAGTAAAAAGGGAAGGAAGGGTGGAGGGAAAGAAATAAAGGGAGGGAAGAAAGAAAAAGAAAGAAAGAAATGAGCGAAGGAGAACAAAACAAAAAAGAAATAAAATAAAAAAATGAGGAAAGAAAGAAAGAAAGATGACTGAAGGAAAGAAGAAAGAAAGAAATGAATTAAGTAAGGAAAGAAAGAAATAAGAAATGAGTGAAGGAAAGAAAGAGAAAGGTGGGAGAGAAAGAAGTAAAAGAGGGAAGGAAGAGTGGAGGAAAAGAAAGAAATGAAGGGAGGTAAGAAAGAAAGAAAGAAATAAGAACTGTGTGAAGGAAAGAAAGAAAAGGTGGGAGGGAATGAAGTGAAAAAGGGAAGGAAGGGTGGAGAGAAAGAAATAAAGGGAGGGACGAAAGAAAAAACGAAATGAGTGAAGTAAGGAAAGAAAGAAACAAAGAAAGCAACAAAGAAAGAAAAATTTGAAATGTGTGAAGGAAAGAAAGAAAAGGAGGGAGGGAAGGAAGGGTGGAGGGAAAGAGAGAACTGATCGAAGTAAGGAAAGAAAAATAAGAAATGTGTGAAGGGAAGCAAGAAAAGGAGGGATGGAATGAAGTAAAAGAAGAAAGGAAGGGTGGAGGGAAAGAAAAAAATGAGTGAATGGAGGAAGGAAAGACAAAGAAATGATTGAAGGAAAAAAGAGTAAGAAAGGGGGATGGAAGGAAGGGTGGAGGCAAAGAAAGAGAAGAAGGGAGGGAAAGAAGAAAGAAATGAGTGAGCCTTTCTACATTTATAGAATACAATTAAGTTCTTTGTCCTTTTTCAGAGCCAGAAGCCTGTACCACCGAGACCTCCAGTTCCCAGGAAGCCTTTACCTGCAGACCCCTCTGGTTACCCTCCACCTGTGCCCCTGCTGCCCCCCTCTGACCCAGCAGGGCACCACTCAGCTGCTGCTTCCACCAGCTTTAGCTCTTCTTCTGGTGCTGCTGGTCCTACAAGGTGGGCATACTTAGTAGAGAGTGTGTGTTTGTGTGTTGAGTAGTAATACGTATGACATCTGATTTTAAAGCATCTCGACTCTAAAATGCATTTCATACCGTGTTTGCTTTTCTTTGTTATTTTTGTACACTTTCAGTTAAAAAAATCAATTAAGCACACAACTTGGTACAACTGTACCTGTCCAGGTTGGGCGTGTCTGCTGGTCAGAATAGGGGTGTAAAATGCCAAAATGGGACGAGTTTGTTCATTACCGTCTGTTGCAAGGCTACTTTTGGACACCAGAGGGCGCAATCATGCGTCAGGCTCACAGACGCGTCTCCTCACTGGGACTCCTAATGTCTTTTAACTGCAGGGGACTAAAGGTTCTTTTTGTTTGCAGTTTTATAAAAGAAAAGTACACAATGAGAATTGTTATTCTTCAGAAAAAAAATGGAATGTATTTCCTCGGCTATTTATTACAATGTGCTGAAGCTACCATAGAGCATTTTGTTTACAATTTTAAACCTCTGTTTTTAGAACTTTTTTGTTAATTTTTTTGTTTGAAAAGAAACTTAAATGTGCTGCTTTAAATTGTTTAGACTTGAGAAATGTCTTTCAAAGGAATGTCTTATCAAAGCTAAAATGGACAATTTTGAGAAAATCGAATTGTGAAGTCAGTATCATGAATCGAGTTGAGTGTAAGAAAAGTAAATTAATTACAGTTCATTACAATTAATAAGTCTAAAGCACGTGTTTAAAGAAACAGAAGGTAAATCGAAATTAAGAGAGAACATATTTAAAGGAATTCAAATATAGAATCAAATGACAAAATACAGACTATGATAAATTAACAGAATAGAAAATTATGAAGAGTATAATAATATAATAGAGAAGAGACAATATAAGACGTAGTGTATAAGACAATAGTACAATGCAACTCTGGACAGAAATAATGTTGTGACATTGCAGAAGCAGTTCTGTCCAGAGTTGCATTAGTTTTTCCCCAAGATCTAGTATTAATGATGGGAGATTTGTTCCACTGCACAAAGTCTCCTCCAGCACATCCCAAAGATTCTCAATGGGGTTCAGCTCTGGACTCTGTGGTGGACAATCCATGTGTGATAATGGTGGCTCATTTGTTGACATGAATTACTGACTAAACCACTTATCTCTTTCATCTAGACGTCCCATGGCGCCGCCCATCAGGCCAGCACATCATGCCAGGAGATACCACACACCTCCTCCAGTGTAAGCAGTGAGCGTTCCGTGAGGGTTTTGGGCCAAAACTGCTGAAGGCTTACATGCTTCAAATTGCACTGACAACGAGAGACTTCCAAATGGACTTTATTTAACTTTTAAATCACGTCTTGTTGGCAGAGCTAAACGTAAAGCATATCTGGACCTTTAGTGCCATTACTGATCGGGCTGGAGAACATCAACCCCATGCGGTTGACCAAATTTCTAACAGGAATGGTGTCACTGATGTTCTGTTAGGTGGTTAGCAGAGGAGAATGGTTTGTACATGGAACGTTTGGCCAGGTGATTGATGTGTTTGTAGGTTTGGACGACTATTTTCCATAGCTAAGGGCTGCATCTACACATCACCTTGAGTCAGTAATGGAGAATGATGGTCACAGGTGGTCTGGTAGTGTGTTTGATGTGTATGACTTTAAGTAACTGCTGCTGCAACATCGTGCACTTGAGCAAGATCCTCAACTCATGGGACATCATGGCAACGTTTGTTTGAAGACGAAAACAGGAAGATTAACCGATCACGCTGTGGCACTCGGGCTGTAGTTGGCACTGCAGTATAAATGTCAAATGCCTGTATAAGGAGAGAGACGAGACCAGAGCTGACTGGAGATGCAGGAAAGAAGAAGCTCTTCCTCTCTGGGACTTTTTGCCTTTTGTAAATATAGAAAGTAAGACTAAGAGTGGTGTTTCATTTTACAGAACAGCATTTTCTATGTAATAAACATCAATGTTTTTTAATTGGATTGCATTTTTGATATTTGGTCACTTTCTGATTGCATTCTGGGACCTGATAACAAAATACAGCGCTGTACAAAGTCTAAGGCGTTCTATACTTTCCCGTTTAAATTCTGCTTATTCTTCATTTAAGTTTGGTGGTCACTGCACTTTGTAGTTCTACAGTTACAGGCTGTAGTCCATCTGTTTTTGTAGTTTTACGATAACAGACTGTAGTCCATTTTTGTAGTTATACAATTACAGACTATAGTCCATCTGTTTTTTGTAGTTCTACAATTACAGACTGTAGTCCATTTTTGTAGTTATACAATTACAGACTATAGTCCATCTGTTTTTTGTAGTTCTACAATTACAGGCTGTAGTCCATCTGCTTTTTGTAGTCCATCTGTTTTTTGTAGTTCTACAATTACAGACTGTAGTACATCTGTTTTTTGTAGTTCTACAGTTACAGGCTGTAGTCCATCTAATTTTTGTAGTTCTACAGTTACAGGCTGTAGTCCATTTGTTTTTTGTAGTTCTACAGTTACAGGCTGTAGTCCATCTAATTTTTGTAGTTCTACAGTTACAGGCTGTAGTCCATCTGTTTTTTGTAGTTCTACAGTTACAGGCTGTACTCCATCTAATTTTTGTAGTTCTACAGTTACAGGCTGTAGTCCATCTGTTTTTGTAGTTCTACAATTACAGGCTGTAGTCCATCTGTTTTTGTAGTTCTACAATTACAGGCTGTAGTCCATCTGTTTTTTGTAGTTCTACAATTACAGGCTGTAGTCCATCTAATTTTTGTAGTTCTACAGTTACAGGCTGTAGTACATTTGTTTTTTGTAGTTCTACAGTTACAGGCTGTAGTCCATCTAATTTTTGTAGTTCTACAGTTACAGGCTGTAGTACATTTGTTTTTTGTAGTTCTACAATTACAGGCTGTAGTCCATCTGTTTTTGTAGTTCCACAATTACAGGCTGTAGTCCATCTAATATTTGTAGTTCTACAGTTACAGGTTGTAGTACATCTGTTTTTGTAGTTCCACAATTACAGGCTGTAGTACATCTGTTTTTGTAGTTCCACAATTACAGGCTGTAGTCCATCTAATTTTTGTAGTTCTACAATTACAGGCTGTAGTCCATCTGTTTTTTGTAGTTCTACAATTACAGTCCAGCAGTGACACTGTGGTGGTTTTAACTCCAGCAGCACTGCTGTGCCTGAATTGCAGATCAGTGTCACTGCACCCAGATAGTACCTGATCTGTTTTGGTCCTGTGGGGGCCTGATCATTACAGAACAGAGTAAGAGTAAAGGAGACTAACAAACACAGAACTACAACTTAAAGAACAAGCAGAGTATGAATTGAAAACTATACAACGCCTAAGACTTTTGCACAGTACTGTATACGAGGATAAAACCATTGCAACACTGGCGACACCAAATGTAACCAATTAAGAGGCATGATTACAATGCCACCAAATGCGTTTGCTATCCTTTGGGTCAAGCAGTTACCATTACAGTTCATCGCTGTTGCCATTAAAAGGTGTTCATGCCACATATTGTGTACTTACCATACAAAAGCTGCAACCTCCCAGAATGGCACTTGAAACGGGCTGCTCTGTGTAGCTCTGCATTGGAAATACGCGACAGTTGTGAAAGTGTTGTGTAAGGGCGCTTCGATAACAGGAAGTGTGAACCACAGGAAGAATATGTTGAGCGAGCTTATTCGTGTGTTTCATTTGTACTCACTAAACTTCACCTCAGTTAGACTTGCATCTTGTTCACTGACACACCCAACTATGGCCGCGGTGTACAGAATCTGGAAAATCTGCACCCTTTTTGGACTACTGAGCTTCTCGCAAAGCTCCATCGTTCCACGGACTTCCTTCCCAATGGGTTCGTACGACTGTGTTTATACCTTTCATTTCTTTTGATTTGTTTCCTTGAATTTGTTTCATCATCTGCAGAGATGGTGCCAAAACAAACGTTAAAAAGATGAACTGAGACCTTGAAGGACATCAGCAAATTGTCAAACTGCTAAAAATGATTACAAAAAGTTACTATGCACCTCATATAACATGATAAATGGTTGCTCGTATCATTTTTGATTTATACTGTTAATATTACGGAATTTGAACAATACAAATCTTGTACTGAGCAAAGCTTGTGTTTACATTTTTGCAACAATGCCCCAGTCTAGGGTTGAGATGATTGAAGGTGTATGGAATTAGGGGTGGGCTAAATATGGAAAATGCACTCGAATAAAGTCCTGTGCAAGGGTATAATGACCATATATGACATACTGACGACCCAAAAATTTCAAACTTGATTTATCAATCCACAACACTCTTTTCCACTGATCTTCATACCAATCTTTATGAGCTTTAGCATATCTTAGCCTTTTAATCAACAGTGGCAGCTTGGCAGAGGTGGGATTTGAACCCTTGACCTTCTGGTCCATAGTCCAGTACTTTAACCGCTAGGCTACTACAGTCCCACATAGATTTACATTTACAGCGTTTAGCAGACGCCCTTATCCACAATTTACAATTGATACAATCTTACAATCCTTGTGGGTTAAGGGCCTTGCTCAAGGACCCAACAGTGGCAGCTTGACAGAGGTGGGATTTGAACCCTGGACCTTTTGGTCCATAGGGTCCCCTCCCTACAGCGGACTGTGGTAGCCTAGCTAGATGGTGCCAGATGTTGCTATCGCTCAAGTGTAAGAGGAGAACACGCTAAATACTTGCCACTGTAGCCCATAGAAGCTGTTTTTCTGATTCACCATGCCCAATAGCCTGAAAGTCTGGCTGAATATATCTAATCTTTTGTGTACTTCACATTGTAGAGATGCACTTTATCAAACCATTAAATGTAATTAGCCTGTATTCTGGAGCATTCAATTCCTGTTTTCTTTTCGGTTGGCTGTTATAAACTAACCTTTTTAGGCTCCATGGGGACTTCTTTGCACTAAGAATACAGCTTTAAAAAACAACAAAAACACGATAAACACAGCCGAGATCTTCACTGAGCAATGGCTACAGTGTATCTGAATCACTGTGTACTGAGTCGTGAATCATAAATCATGAATCGAGTTTCAGCCTAAACGAGTCACATGGATTGACCCATACAATTTTAAGCAAGTGCCAAGCAAACGACGAGAACCAAGACAAATTTTTCTAGTCAAAATGCACCGATAAACATATTCGACAAGTTCCGAGGTGGTCAAGAATCGAGATACCACTGTACTAAGCAAAACTTGGAGTAGTAGGTTTACAGCTGTTGAAGTGAAAATGAATGCAAGAATTTTATACTTCTACCAAAGCAGAGAACCAAAGGGATTCACTCTTCGATTACGTTGTGCATGTTGGGCGAGATACAGTGGGCCAAAAAAGTATTTAGTCAGCCCCTGATTGTGCAAGTTCTCCTACGTAGAAAGATGAGAGAGGTCTGTAATTTTCATCATAGGTACACTTCAACTATGAGAGACAAAATGAGAAAAAACAATCCAGGACATCATATTGTAGTAAATCATGGTGAAAAATAACGATTTGGTCAACCACAAACAAGCAAGGTTTCTGGCTTTCACAGACCTGTAACTTCTTCTTTAAGAAGCTCTTCTGTCCTCCACTCGTTATCTGTATTAATGGCACCTGTTTGACCTCATTACCTGTATAAAAGACACCTGTCCACAGCCTCAAACAGTCAGACTCCAAACTCAACCATAGCCAAGACCAAAGAGCTGTCGAAGGACACCAGGAAGAAAATTGTAGACCTGCACCAGGCTGGAAAGAGTGAATTTTAAGCCAAAGCATTGAAGATGGAACGTGGCTGGGTCTTCCAGCATGACAATGATCCCAAACACACCACTCGGGCAACAAAGGAGTGGCTCCGTAAAAAGCATTTCAAGGTCCTGGAGTGGCCTAGCCAGTCTCCAGACCTCAGCCCCATAGAAAATTTGTGGAGGGAGTTGAAAGTCCGTGTTGCCCCCCAAAACATCACTGCTCTAGAGGAGATCTGCATGGAGGAATGGGCCCAAAATACCAGCTACAGTGGTGTGGCCAACCTGCTGAAGACTTACAGGAAAACGTTTGACCTCTGTCATTGCCAACAAAGGTTATGTTTACAGAGTAGTTGAGTTGAATTTTTGTTATTGACCAAATACTTATTTTCCACCATGATTTTACAATTAAAATTATTTAAAAACCTACAATGTGATTTCCTGTATTTTTTTTCTCATTTTGTCTCTCATAGTTGAAGTGTAGCTATGATGAAAATGACAGACCTCTCTCATCTTTCTACGTAGGAGAACTTGCACAATCAGTGGCTGACTAAATACGTTTTTTGCCCCACTGTATTCCGTCATCACCTAGAAAGCCTATAAAGAGTTTCCAGTTGATATTGTTCACTTTTAGGTTGGGCATGAGCGTCTAGTGTCTTGAGGGTTTCTGTGAGTTTCTCATTCAGACTGCTAAACCTCAACTAAAACTGAAACCCTGTGGCTGGAAAATGGAGGCCACATCCACTGGCCTATTTCATTTGGAGTCACGTCACACCACAAAGCGACTTGAGCGAGTTATGAGGTGTGAGATGTATGGTAGCAGTGTACCACAGTTTGGTTTGATTGGCTAAAAACTGAAGTAAAACAGATCAGTTCCCTTGCTGATTATCAGGAAGCCCAGGTCGGGTAGTGTCCCGGTACAGCCCTTCTGATGTCCTGAATACCACGACTCTGCTGCTCAGTCCAGATGGGGCCACGCTGTTCGTTGGGGCACGTGATGCTGTGGTGTCCTTGGATGTCAGTCAGTCGGACATCATCAAGCAAAAAGCAAAGGTAATGAAAGTTGAGGCATTTAACCAGTAAACCAATGGCTTTGTTTATCCAGGTTATTTGTAACTATAGTAAAGCAGGTCATTGTGTTTTCATTGTATTACAACTGTATTTTATAAATGATATGAAGAAGACTTCTCTATAACACCACCGCTTTGTTGTTGTTTTTTCACAGTTTAATTGGGCGGTAGCTGGAGATCTTTCTCGATGTCAAATGGTAAAGGTTTAGTTACATTTGCACCGGTTTTTCCTCTCTCTTGTTTATGCGTATGTGTTACGGCTACTGTATTAATATATGGCTACTCTTCTATTGTTTTAATATTTACAGAACTGTGCCAACTTCATACGGATTTTGCAGTATATCAACTCCACACATTTGTATGCCTGCGGGTCAAACACATTGAATCCTCAGGACACGGTTCTTGTAAGATACTGTCTTGTCACTTGAAAGTCAAACATGTCCCCCTAAATTTCTCTCAATGAACCTGTATAACTGTGTAAAGGTCAAAATACTGTGAGAAGTGAGTGCATGGTATGGTTTGTCGCAAAGATGCAGTTCGCCTTACACTGCTCGGTTCTCCCCTTGTAGTGCATCAGCTCAGTCCCACGAATAGAAACAAATCCAAAACTGCCCCAGGATCCACTTTGCAGATCTTCTGATCGTGCATTGCTCAGCATTCAGTCTGCTCATGCTGATGCTGCATTAGTCTGATAAAACATTAAGTAATCTTCGCAATATACTATATGGATTAATAATATATATATATATATATATATATATATATATATATATATATATATATAATATATATATATATATATATATATATATATATATATATAGATAGATATACACATACACAGTGGGGCAAAAAAATATTTAGTCAGCCACTGACTGTGCAAGTTCTTCTACTTAGAAAGATGAGAGAGGTCTGTAATTTTCATCATAGCTACACTTCAACTATGAGAGCCATAATGAGAAATAAAAATCCAGGAAATCACCTTGTAGGATTTTTAAAGAATTTAATTGTCAATCATGGTGGAAAATAATTATTTGGTCACCCACAAACAAGCTCTCACAGACCTGTAACGAAGCTCTTCTGTCCTCCACTCGTTACCTGTATTAATGTCACCTGTTTGACCTCGTTTATCTGTATAAAAGACACCTGTCCACAGCCTCAAACAGTCAGACTCCAAACGCAACCATGGCCAAGACCAAAGAGCTGTCGAAAGACATCAGGTAGAAAATTATAGATCTGCACCAGGCTGGGAAGAGTGAATCTACAATAGGCAAGCAGGTTGGTGTGAATAAATGAACTGTGGGAGCAATTGTAAGACATACATAACTATTGATAATGTCCCTCGATCTGGGGCTCCATGCAAGATCTCATCCTGTTGGGTCAAAATGATGATGAAAACGGTGAGCAAAAATCCCAGAACTACACGGAGGGACCTGTTGAATGACCTGCAGAGAGCTGGTACCAAAGTAACAAAGGCTACCATCAGTAATACACTACGCCAAGAGGGACTCAGATCCTGCAGTGCCAGGCGTGTCCCCCTGCTTAAGCCAGTACATGTCCAGGCCCGTCTGAAGTTTGCCAGAGAGCATATGGATGATCCAGAAGAGGATTGGGAGAATATCATGTGGTCAGGTGAAACCAAAATAGAACTTTTTTGTAAAAACTCAACTCACCGTTTTTGGAGGAAGAAGAATGCTGAGTTGCGCCATACCTACTGTGAATCATTATAGTGGAAACATCGTGCTTTGGGGCTGTTTTTTTTGCAAAGGGGACAGGACGACTGATCCGTGTTAAGGGAAGAATGAACGGGGCCATGTATCGTGAGATTTTAAGCCAAAACCTCCTTCCGTCAGTGAGAGCATTGAAGATGGAACATGGCTGGGTCTTCCAGCATGACAATGATCCCAAACACACCGCTCGGGCAACGAAGAAGTGGCTCCGTAAAAAGCATTTCAAGGTCCTGGAGTGGCCTAGCCAGTCTCCAGACCTCAACCCCATAGAAAATTTGTGGAGGGAGTTGAAAGTCCATGTTGCCCCAAAACATCACTGCTCTAGAGGAGATCTGCATGGAGGAATGGGCCAAAATACCAGCTACAGTGTGCCAACCTGGTGAAGACTTACAGGAAACGTTTGACCTCTGTCATCACCAACAAAGGTTATGTTACGAAGTATTGAGTTGAACCAAATTTATTGACCAAATAGTTATATTCCACCATGATTTACAATTAAATTCTTTAAAAATCCTACAATGTGATTTCCTGGATTTTTTTCTCATGTTGTCTCTCATAGTTGAAGTGTAGCTATGATGAAAATTACAGACCTCTCTCATCTTTCTAAGTCGGAGAACTTGCACAATCAGTGGCTGACTAAATACTTTTTTGCCCCACTGTATACACGTGTGTGTATATATACATATATGTGTGTGTGTTTGTGTACACGTGTGTGTGTGTGTATATATATATATATATATATATATATATATATATGCAAGCGAGGTGCATTCCTGTGTATCTCCTTCATATTTTTTCCCTTGAAAATTTTTATATCTACTAAATTTTTATCTACTGTCTTGTTTGCTACAATTAATTACTACAGTGTAAAATGTCTATCAGGTTGGTACCTGTATGTTCTGCTTTCACATTATTTCCACACTCTAACTCATAGAAACTAGACTTTAATTACTTGTACACCTCTTTTCTCAGGCTGCAGATACTTTGAAGAACATCAGTGAACCAAGTCAAGCCAAGGGCCATTGCCCTTATAATGGAATGGAACGAAACACGGCTCTTTTGGTTGGTACGTATGGCTGTGTTTGTACCATGTCACAGCATAAGGCTTTAAGAGAAAATGTCACTCTAATAGTTTACAGTCCAAATAAATGTTGTGTACTGGCGTGCATAAAAAGCCTAAAATGTCTTTTTACCCAATACGTTTCCTGCCACTGGTTGCTGTTATGTCATTGGTGGTGTGGTTAGAAGATAATGAGGTGGAAACAATGAGGTTTTGCTGCTAACGTAGTCTTTCTCACCAGTCAGGTACAGGATGCCAGTAGATACAATACTTTGAAACACAAAGGTCAGTCAGACTTGAAGGCAGAGACATAAGGTAGAAGAGAGTTCAGTCCAGTGTTCAGCACATGTGTAGGCAGTGAGGCTAGGCGTCCAAGGGCCATGAACCAGAGGCAGAGGGGTGAGGTACTAGAAGAGCTAGGTGAGAGTTGGGAGCCAGGTGGGGGGGTGGAGGTTGGAGAATTCGTAGAAGCACAGAGCTCAGTGAAGGAAGCGAGACTTCACAGAGATGGGAGTGAAATGCTGATGAGGGAGAATAGGCGACAGGAGGATAAGAACACAGGTAAATCAGACTGCAGTAGAGATGGGACAGGAGCAAGGGATCTTGGGAAATGTGGTCCAGCAGCTATATGGAACAGCAGCTACTATCGCTGTGTCTGCATTTCTTACGTTGTTGACAACTGGAACCCATTAACTGAGGTCTTCAATGTCAGTTAACTTCCCTTATCATTTGATTTGCAAGCTAAATACGTACTTGTTTTTGTCACTTTTTAACCCAGCTTTATTTTTAATCAGGGCCACAGGGGCACTTGTTCCCGGAGAACAACATTACTTTTCACCATTTTTTTCCCCACAACATATGAATAAATGAAAGCAGGTACCGAGTATTAACATTCACTTTAGAATCTCACTTTCCACAGATGGAGAGCTGTATACCGCCACAACCAAAGATTATTTTGGCACGGTACCAATGATCTCTCGCTATCTTAGCAATGGGAGAAACAACTTGGAGCTTGATACTGCTTTCTCAGTATTTAAGGGTTTGTTTTCCTTTAGCTTTTCTTCTACAGATCCTAAAATATGAAACTGAAATAAAAGATTTACTCTATACTATATTCTCTGCCTCTCTGCTTATTCTTTCAGAGCCTACATTCATCAGCTCCTCTCACATCCCCAGTGAGGGGAAGGTCATGTTTTTCTTTAGGGAAGCAGGACCAGAATACAGCTTTATGCAACCTCTCAAGGTGTCCCGTGTGGCCCAAGTGTGCACTGTAAGCACCCTTTTCCTTAAACGCTAGTCCTGGTACTAGTATTATTAGAGTTGCTTGTTTGCCATGTGTTTGATTGTTTTAAGACTTATTTTCCAGGACGACAACGGAGGGGAGCGGGTACTTCAGAAGCGCTGGACAACCTTTGCCAAGTCTGAGCTGAAATGTGGATTGGAGAACCAGCTGCCCTTTAATTTGCTGCAGGACATTGTTATGGTGCCATCAGCAAGCGATGAGTCACCTGATGATGCTCTGTTCTATGGCATCTTCACCTCTCAGTGGTCCATAAAAGTCTCTTAAACTCGCTTTATTTATTTTGAGACAATATTATTTCTGAATGTCTTTGAGAGGCTATACATGTTTGTCTGCCTCTCTCAGGGATTTGGCGTCTGGTCGGTCTGCTGTGTGTGCTTTTACACTGAAAGACATCAAAGCTGCATTCTCAGGAGACTATTTGACCCAAAATATGAAAACAAACCAGTGGGAAAAACAGTCTAACACAGATGCCAAACTTGGCAAGGTGATATGTTTTCATTTATCTTTATCATGCTGTACCAACTGTGTATTCAGCTGACACTGCCATTGCCACCTTGCCTGACCTATCAAATCCCCCATTTTTGCAGTGCGGGCCACATGATGATGACACACTGAACATAGTGAGAAGGTTCTTCCTAACAGCTACAAAAGTGCACTCTGTGAATCAACCGATCATCTCCAGAGAGCAGCTGTACAGTCACATCGCAGCACAGAGGGTCCAGGCTGCCAGTGGCCAAAGCTACATTGTCCTCTACCTTCTTAGTGGTACGATGCTGTTTTATTGGTTAAAAGCTGTTAAAAGTACCTTCTTTTGTCTACTTACTTTTATAACACTCTTGAAATCTTTATTTTAGAGACTGGCTTCCTTCACAAAGTCGTCTTGCTTAAAAATGAACATCATGCCATTGAGGAGATCCAAGTTTTTCAGCAACCACAGATCGCGAGAAGCATGCTCCTCTCTGCCTCCAAGGTGAGAAAGCATTTCTATTTTTAGTTTTAGTCGGGTTGTTGTTATCATGTTGCACAGAGCTTAGTACATACTGTAGTATGGATGCTATAATTGACTGTGGCCCATTGGCTATGCTAAATTCGTCCTCCCTTTCTACTCTAATCCTTGAATGGAAATCCAGTGGAGCTAAAACAGGTTTCACTCTTGCAAATGGTTTCTTGTCTTCTGTACAGGGTGTCATTTACGTCGGCTCTTCTGTAGGCGTGATTCGAGTGCCTGTGTCTAACTGCTCCTTCTACCTGAGCTGTGCAGAGTGCGTGTTGGCTCGGGATCCGTTCTGCGCCTGGGACTCGCTGGACAATGCCTGTGTCTCGGTATCTGACCTGAAGGCTCATTTGTAAGTTCGCTGATTAATTACTATGTAAGGTTTTCAGTGAGTCTGTACAGTGTGACAATGTGTATACAGTGCTTAAATATGAGCTAAAACCTCCTCAGATTATCTAAAATGGGTAAAGAGAACTCAGTTAAGCATTATACTTGATATTACTTGGTATAATCGACATAACTTTCTGTACGTTTGTTCTGGAAGACGTCAGGATGTGGAGAATGGCAACGTGACAGAGCAATGTGAAGAGCTGGAGAAGAACAGAACGCTTATCCATAGTAAACTCTCATAAAACCTTTACTTTCCTACCTGAATTACTAATTATTCCAGCTGTTCTGTGCTAAACTGGTTCGTCTTTGTGTGTGGTTTCCTTCCAGAGGTGGTACGTGTCTCCTTTCCCCGGGAGATCACGCTGCCTTGCCAGTCAAGCTCCAGGCTGGCACAGGTGAGCTGGAGGTTCTCTAATAACACCATTGTACCCGAGCCCATCTACCAGCAGCACGCAGATGGCAGTCTAGCCTTCTTCTTCACCCCCAGCACTGCTTTAGAGCTCCACTGTGTTTCTGAAGAGAGGGGCTTTCGGCAGACTTTGGCCATCTTCACCCTGAACCCACACCCCTCACCTCGCTTTCATAGCACTGATGGAAGTGAAGATGTGGAGCATGTCGACAATCTAAATCTAGACATTGTAGATAGTGATGCATTAGATAAGTGTCCGAAGCGTTATTCTGAAGAGCTGGTGGTCATTTCTGTTCTGTTTGCCCTCTGTCTGTGTGCGCTGGCTGGTATCGCGGCCTTGTTTTGGAACGGGAAGTTAAAGATGCTCAAACAGCAGCCAGGTCTTTGAAACCAAGGAGCAGAATGAATAATGATAAGCTCATTAGCTTAGCACTTTACAAGTACACAAACATTACAGACGATTCCTTTAAAGAATGTCATGCTCAGAATGTCATGCTCAGCATGCTCAGTTTTATTTTAAACAATAATATTAATTAAAACACAATAGGAGAACATTTAGTACTGTACTGTGTACATGAAGTAATGCCCAAAACAAAAGCAGAACCGATACCATGTCTATTTCTGCCTTTCAAGGCTGCTATTGTCTTGGCAGGTGTCATGAAGGTCTGCTCGTACTACTTTCCTGTCATTCAGACATGAATTACATATATATAAGACAGATTTCGATTTCCTTTTATAATTCCTAAATGACCAGACGTTGGTCAGAAGGACGTTAATTGGTGCATAACTGTATAAAATTCAACCTGTTTTTCCCTTTAATAAATAACATGACTAGGTTAAAACATTTCCTGAGTGTGAACTGTCTTTATAATGCTGTCACTGAACTCATTCATGTGACCCAGACTTCTGCCTGAAAAATAAGCAGAACTACAGAGCAGAAGCCATGATTGTGAAAGTTTTAAAGGCCTTAGTGGGCGGAGACAGAGCGGTCACAACTGAAAAGTATACTTGATGTTGCCAGATTTTGTGAGTTTCTTTCTTTTTTTTAACGTATTGTATTATACGCACACGTTGAAGTGGGACAGAGTGGATGTACATTTCATATTGTTTACACATCATCAATAAAATCTGGACTGGTTTATTGAAAATCTGGTTTAAATTGTGATTGGGTTTGAGACTTGTATGTATTATGAGATTTACATTTACAGCATTTAGCAGACGTCCTTATCCAGAGCGACTTACGACTGATACGATCTTACAATAAAAAAAGCTATTGTGGGTTAAGGGCCTTGCTCAAGGACCCAACAGAGGCAGCTTGGCAGAGGTGGGATTTGAACCCTGGACCTTCTGGTCCATAGTCCAGTACCTTACCCGCTAGGCTACCACAGTCCCTGAGAAGTGGGCTAACCCTGTTTATTTCAGTGTGTTTTCCTCTGTGTCAGTTCTGTTTCTGTGGTAATAATTTCTAGATAAAACTACAGTCTGCATTTGATGCTGTAAACTAAACAGCAATAAACATAAATGGGATATAAATACCTCAAAATTAAATGTTGCCAATTCTAAATACAAGTCATGCAGCTGCTTCTGACCTGGTTTTGTGACAGTTTTATAATGCTGTAATGGCTTCAGGAGGTACAGTGGGCCAAAATGCATGGGCATGGATCCATATTCTGAATTCTAAGCAACGCTGGTCTGGATCAAATGTGGGCAAGCTCCAAGATGGACCAGTTCACCCTCCTTTTGGTATTCTTAAGCAACCAGTTTGTATTTAAATCCTAAGATCTTCCATTCATTTCCTGCGATATTTACAAACCTAAGATTGATTGACTTTTTATAAAGAACTTGTTGTTGAATTTTAACAGAAGGTTAATGTTGTGGGAGAAATGAGTGTTACTCGATGGTTGATGATATCTGATTATATAATAATAAAACAATAGAATATCATTGTTCTTTCTTCTGTTAACTGAAATACACCCAGTGTTACTACAAATACACTTGTCATTGTGCATTTAGAAACAGAACCAGAGCCTGAAGTCATGCCAAAGGCTTCTTGGAAGGGTTTGGGAAGGTTGTTTGTTTGTTTTGGCCTGCATAATAACAATGGACATTACATTGACAAAAATGATCTAATGTACTTTTTAAAAAGTCTGCTTAAGCTAATTATGCTTAAACACAACACATGAATTGCTCCGTCCTTGAGGGATTAACATTAACTTTTAGCCCAATGTGAGATCGAGGGCCCTTCAGTTTGCCTTAGACGTTACCCTGGGGTCCTTTGTGACCCTCGCCAACCATTACAAAAAACAACGCCTTGCTCTTGGAGTGATCTTTGTTGGTCGACCACTCCTGGGGAGGGTAAACAATGGTCTTGAAGCTTTTTCCTCCATTTGTACACAATCTGTCTGACTGTGGATTGGTGGAGTCCAAACTCTTTAGAGATGGTTTTGTAACCTTTCCCAGCCTGATGAGCATCAACAGCTCTTTTTCTGAGGTCCTCAGAAATCTCCTTTGTTTGTGCCATGATACACTTCCACAAACGTGTTTTGAAGAGCAGATTTTGATAGATCCCTGTTCTTTAAATAAAACAGGGTGCCCACTCACACCTGATCATCCCATTGATTGAAAACACCTGACTCTAATTTCACCTTCAAATGAACTGCTAATCCTAGAGGTTCACATACTTTTGCCACTCACTAATATGTAATATTGGATCAGTTTTTTCAAATAAATGGCCAAGTATAATATTTTTGTCTCATTTGTTTAACTGGGTTCTCTTTATCTACTTTTAGGACTTGTGTGAAAATCTGATGATGTTTTAGGTCATATTTATGCAAAAATATAGACAGTTCTAAAGGGTTCACAAACGTTCAAGCACAGTGGTACAAGAGCACCCGAAATTAGGTTAGGGGCTTACATTGTCCTCATTCTGGAAGGAGGGAGGTATCTCCCAGTTTGATATGTTAATGGCTTGAGAGTTCCCAGTTCTTCAGGTGCTCTTGAGAACATCTCAGATTGTTGACTTGGCTGCTTTTGTGGACCTGTCAATAAATCTTTATTTCTTGCTACTCCTCTAAGAGTGGAAATGTATTTTTTCTGATTATTGGTTATTTTTGGAACATCAAGACACCTCTGCAAAAGAAGTTGCATGGAAAGGGTGCAAAGGCGTTTCTAAGGCAGACGAGGAAATCTGGCAACCCCAGCCTACATACAAAGAAGAACGAAAGTGAAAGTTTACCTCCAGAGTTGAGAAAACCGTTTGGATTCAGCGAAGTTTGGTAAGTTGGAAAACAATTTCGAAAGTGTTTTGCTTTAATTATGTGATCCATGCAAATGTTTAATACTTATTAAGTTACATTACTGTTAAGTAAACATGGACATTTCTCCAGACAGCGTTACGCTGTGACGCATTTACGCTGGACTATGATAAAGTGGGACTAAATAAAGAAGCTATTAATGTTGTCAATGATGGCAGGTTTCACTGAAACCATCACGAGCCTTTTAGTCGGGTCTTGGGAAGATTTAACTTGGGAGAAGCTTCGTTCCTCTGTGGAACACTACCAGGAACCGCGGTATCCGTAACATATCCAGTAGGCCTAAAGCTAACGACGAAGACATTTTATGTCACAACCTATTTTGCAGGTGCAATAGTCATGGTGTAGCCTATTTATTTCAGAGGTTTGAGGAACGTAGCGTTTTAGCTATTGAAAGATTTTAGAGTGTTTCAACATATTTTAATGTTTTCTTTGTACCATAACCTACAAGGAAATTAAATGGAGGCAAAATTCAAGTACGGAAGTGGGTTCCCTGCCAACACACTTATTCAGATCAGCTTCCTCAGCTTCCAAACATATTTATATTTAATGTGTTCAGTACAATGTCTCATACTTAAAATTATTTTAATCACTACAGGTTAAAGAAAGAGGTTCAGTAATGACATAATAGTACATAATAAGGTTACCTATGACTGAAACGTACTTAATAGCATAATACAGTCACAAGCACGAACTCTAGCTGTGATTCGACTTGGCATTGACTGGACATGTTTCTCTATGTAGGTGACATTAATATCCAGCCACTCTCTTATCAAACGATTGCTCAGTTCGGCCAGATTTCGTGGATGCCTTCCCTGACGTCTTACTCATTGTTATAGGTAGTCCCACAGATTTTCAAGAGGATTCACATCTGGGGATGTTGTGAGCCAGTCCAGATGTGTGGCTGCTAGATAACACATGCTTCCTTACTGTCCTACCACATTTGTATTGAAACAATAAATAGCCACTTGGCTCCTGGTCACCTGCTGTAAACATCTGCTTACTTCTTAGGTACTGTTTGCTTGGGTTCCATTTCTTGAGAAATGGCCACCTCAATGTCCTTTGATACTAATGGAGTCCGAGTGCTGACCCATATCATCCCTTTGGAGAGTCCAGTACTGCTGCAATGTCCAACTGAGGGCAAAAACAGCAAAGCCCAGCCTGAAGGACCATACATGACCAGGATGTTCCTGAAGGGAGAGCCGGTGGCGTTGGGGGTAAGGGCAACAATTCCGCTGTATACTACACAAAATTGCCTACTACCATACAAAATTGTTACACTTGTCAAATGAGCGAATATTATATCTAGTATGTATTCATATCACTAGCGCATTATGTGATATATATTAATAAAAAGTGTGCACAAGCATACTAAAGAGTACAGTGGGGCAAAAAAGTATTTAGTCGGCCACTGATTGTGCAAGTTCTTCTACTTAGAAAGATGAGAGAGGTCTGTAATTTTCATCATAGCTACACTTCAGCTATGAGAGACACAATGAGAAAATAAATCCAGGAAATCACATTGTAGGATTTTTAAAGAAGAAAGGCGATTCATTATTTAGGATGCTGTTTTTAATCACACGTACACCTTATACTTTACACCTCTGTATTTTGTCTCTGTTAGACTGTCCAGGTGATTACTGGGATATTTATGCTGTTGCTGGGAGCAGTGAAGGTGTTCACTTTTCACAGTTTTTCACATGTGGAAAGTTACTGCCCACTTGGCCTTGGACTAATGGTGAGTGTTAACACCTTCAGCTCCAACCATTATTTATGTCTAGATAGAAGAATGAAAATATTTAACACACTTTATTCTGTAATACGTGCTCTGCGAAAAGCTAATGCTTAAAAACATCAAGCAGGAGTTCTTCAGAATGTCTTCCAGCTGATACGCTGAGCTTTTGATGGCTAATGGCCTTGGTCAAGGACCCAACTTGGGTGTTTACTATTTTATTTGTATAATAAATATACCAAGTCATTATAGTTAATATTGGTAACTGGGAACAACTTAAAGCCTTCAGATTGTCATTTTAAAACATTTATTTATATTTGTCTAGTTTGTCATTTGTGGCTCTGTAACCTTGGGTGCACGCAAGGGAACCTCTACTCCACTAGTAAGTATATCACGTTACTCTATATACGCTAACTGAGCATTGTTTTAATATCCATAGTGATCTCATGTTACGATATTGTCATATTTTGGGCCACATCGTTGTTGTTGGTCTCCCTATCACATTTAAAAGTCCAGTTCAGAATGGAAGGGTCCACTGTGTGATGTGCTAATGAATCTCTTTGACATGGACAGATCAAATGGACACTGGCCCTGAACATCTTCGGTGTACTGCTGGCTCTGTTTGGAATTGGCTGCTTCGGTTACTCGCTTGCTGTGCCACTTGACATGAGTGATTGTAGAGACCGTATGAATTACTATGGCTACGACTACTACTATTCTGGCTGCAGTGGTTTCAGATGGGAGCTCCAGGTGAGTTTGTGAGGTCTGTTGATCAAACAGAGTCAGTTTAGAGATTATATAATGTAATTATTGTGAACACCTGCCATGTAATTGTGAATAATATATGGTAATATGCTTTGAAAGAACTGTTGAATTCTTTCGAATTGTAGATGCAAGAAAAATGGTTTTGAAGGACTGCATTCCCCCTTCATATGCCTCACAGTGGTTTGGTCCACTGCGTATAAAGTCAAAACTTTCCCGCTGAGGACACAAGATCCTACAGTGACTCAGTGTACTGGACTAAATGCGGATATTTTATTTATTTAGACTAATATTAGTCTACATATTATTATATTTTATACTATTTTTTTACATTTATTTCCTCCGTTAATATTTATTTAGCTTCAGTTTATTTCAACTATTAATATCAATGCATTAATTTTTACATATATCACCTAAGATACCTAAGCAGGTTGCGTCCCTTTTTGAGTCATGGTCCTCCCAAGGTTTCTTCCTCAAAACGTTTAGGGAGTTTTTCCTTGCCACTGTCACCTTAGGCTTTGAGACAAATGCTCCATTGTAAAATGCTCTAGAAAGAAATCTGCCTTTGACTTTAAATACCATCGTCATTTTATACTGCTACAATTGATGAATCTTTTACTGAAGTATTGAATTATTCATTGAAGTATTTCTTCTGCTTTTATAACTCTACTTAAAGCTGACGTAGCAGACTCTGAGATTAGACCGGTAACACATTCAGTGGCTTCATTGCAACTGTCTTCATGATGGTTCTCAGTTCAGATACTCATTGTTGCCCACATATAGTGTGCCATCTACAGGTGGACCAATGGAACCTGTAGCCTGTGTAGGTTTACATGTAGTACAACAATTCTTTTGGTAGAAATATTTGGCGTCCACCCTCATTAATCATTGTACTGTTTACTGTAAGCCCTCCCATCACTGAAATGAAATTCACACCCTCCATTCTGTATTGCACCCAATCACTCCTGTAATACCGCTTTGTCTATTTCTTTACATTTCTCTAGCAAATGATTTTGTGGATGAATGCCATGCTGTTGACCTTCTCTGTGCTTGGGGCGTGTGTGTGCACCACTCTCATCGTCTTTTCCTGCAAGGCTACTCATCGGGCCCCCGTGACCAACCTGGTAAGACTCCCAGCAGACTGGTTGCTTATTTTCCTTCACACAGGGCTCTGAAGATATCGATGCAAATTGCTTATGTTTACAAACGCATCGCCTCACGCAGCCCATGGTGACTGTTGTGACCTCCTGTAATTGCAGGTGGTGACGGTGCACGGACCAGAGAACATGGGTCAAAGCCATGAGCATTTGCTGAACGATAGTCAGCCTCCTCCCTATGAAGCCTGAATGATGCATCATATGAAGTCATTAAACAGTTTTACTTCATGCAGTACTTTCATTTTCTTTCTACGAAATCTAAGTGGCATCATAACCCTCGCTGATTCTATTTTTATACTTTCAATCAGTTAGCCACCAAGTAATTTCTATAGGGATGTATAAATTGATATGAAAATACTCACTTTCAGCACTTTGCACAATAACAGAAGAGCATCTGATGTAATCGTGGTAGAAATCCTGACATTATGGCACCTTTGCACCTATGTTACAATTGATCGGAATAAGCTGACGTGTTAATTTGGGTAAATTGAGCTCTGATACTGACATTCCCACAGCTATTCACTGAAAGGTCCTGTGGGTTAACGCTGTATTGTCAGTCACTATGGATAAGGGAATCGCCTCTATTCTGTAAGTGTATGCAGTTACTGGTTAGTAAATGTACAGGTATGCATCGCTTAACGTCCTCGATACGTTCTGTGAAAGTACTTTTTGCGATCTGTATGTATACCAACGGACTTTATGAAGCGCATGCCTGTATAGCCAATCTGAAATCATTTTGATGTCTTTCAAGCCCATATTTGGAACTGATACTGATATTGTGTTATATTTGTGCATCCTTACATTTCTAGTGTCGGTTCTTTTATCATCAGACAATGTGGAAATTGTATCTGTGGTGATTCTTCAATAAAGCCTAAAATGTATTACGTTTGTCGTCATATTCTTATTATATGTAGTAAATCTGACATTGAGACCAGCAGAGTGAGGCGAGACCAGTTACCAAGCAATTATTGTGAGATGTCACAGTGTCTGGCTCAATAATTAAGGCTCTGAGCTACTAATCGGTGCTCTACCAAACGAACAAGGCCATTAACCTTTGACTTCTCAGCTCAGTTGTTTGTCGTTGGATAATTGATTCCTAAGTACTTATTAAATATGCCTGGACCTAACTGGCAGTACTGGGAGCAAGGTGAGAACCAGGACACTGAAACATTGGGACAACAGATCTAAGGCATGTCGTTCATCATGTAAGACATCACGGTTTCGTAATAGTATGTATAGAGTACTAGATTTCTCTCCATTACCATAATGGTGTGTTATTGTGTTTATGTATTACGTGTGGATGGATGTTGGTGTGTGTTTTGAGCTGCACAGTCACAAATTCCTCTCAGTCCAGTTCTGATATGGCAATAAAGAGTTGAATCCTTGAGGACTGGGATTGGGACTTGGAGGAAACCGGACGAAAACCCATGCAAGACTTGAGGAGAAATGGCAAGGGACTCGAACCTGGCGCTAACCAATGCGCCACTATGCCCAAAGTACTGTGGCTGTAAATGATTGGTGTCATACCAGGCGAGATGACAATAAAATATGGCTGCTGTGATATCGATTAAGTCTTCAGAAGCCAGTAGTGGGCGCGTATTCTGTAGCATATTTGCGCATCTCTAGTTTTCTAGTGTGTGTGTGTGTTAGTGGAAAACATGCTGCAATCTGGAAGTTAATATCTGTTGTGATTAGAAATCTTGCCCTCTACAAAGTGGAGTAAGGCAGCACCTTTGTTCGCTGTGCCTGTGCCCAATCAGTGTCCTTCTCGCCCATACAGGGAAAGCAGTGTAGTCTCTTTAACATCATATTACCCCCTCCTTCCTTGCTCACAGCCCACACAGCCCACGACGGTAGAAGTCCCGCGTAAATATCCTACAGCAGTGGACGTTCTCTGTAGTTACTGCAGGTTTTGCTGCACCATCACTCCGGACTGCGCCCACCAGCCTACCCACGCCAGCACAGAGGTCTTGGCACCATATAAAAAGGACGAGGAAAAGACGGTCCTGAGCTGAGCTCGCCATCATCAGCAGCCTCGCCTCATTACATCAACAGTGCTGCAGCGGCTCGGACCCCTCCTCTGTCTGCACAGATCAAGGTAAGACTCGAGCTCCATCACTGCACCTTGACTGCAGTGGGAGTTGTTGTTGGTTTTTTGCGATTGTTTGCATGCTTTTTAAAGACGTCGTTCGGGTGTTGGTGTGATGCTGTTCGGTCCCAGACTGGGATTGGTTCATCTTGCAGCTTGGTCTTGTTTTAATGTTGTTTGACACACAGAGAGAAGCAGCAGCATGTCGCTCTTCCCGTCTCAGATTAAAGCCTTCAGGAGTGGAGAGCCCAAAACCCTTGGGGTAAGTTTGCGTTTCTACATCACAACACGGTGACGCATTCCTTCATTCTGCACTGCCATCGAGTGATGGGATCAGTGACCTAAATATTATTGAGAGAGAGAGCAGAATTTAGTGATCAAAGCCATAAATTCAGGCTGTGGTCAAAATAAACACTGGAGAAAATGATGGCAGGTGATTCAAGGAAACGCCCAAGCCAACGTCAGATATTTAATGCTATGATGAACTTTGTTCTCTCTCTCTCTCTCTCTCTCTCTCTCTCTCTCTCTCTCTCTGTGTGTCACACACACACACACACACACACACAAACAAACAAAAACACATCACAAGCACAGGAATGCTGCAGTTCTTTGGACCACATCCATTCACCTGCATTATTCCGTATTACTCAGACTGCAGCTACAACAAATGTGCTGCAACCCATCGAACACATACAGACATACTCATGCAAGAATGAAAAGAGGAAAATACAAAAAAAAAATTGTACTTAATACTTATTCATAGATAATATTAGATTTCATCATAGATTTTGTAAAATATAATATGAAATAATATATAGCCTAAAATGATTATTCATTTATTATCCTAATATAGTTTTGGCAATGTAACTGTTGGAAGCAAATGATGGAGATGATTCTGATTTTGGGACTGTGGTGGCCTAGTGGTTAAGGTACTGGACTATGGACCAGAAGGTCCAGGGTTCAAACCCCACCTCTGCCAAGCTGCCATTGTTGGGTCCTTGGGCAGGACCCTCAACTCACAATTGCTTAGACCCACAATTGTTTGGTCAGTTGTTAGTCGCTCTGGATAAGTGACATAAATGTCAATGATTCTGTTTCCATTTTTCTCTCAATTTTCCTTATTTTGTTCTCCTAATTTTCATTGTTAAATGGGAAAACATAATAATAATAATTCCAGATTTCGCAGACATGGTAAAGTAAAGCGAGCGGGCAAAAATGCAAACGCAGTCTTAACGTCAGACAATTCAAAATAAAACGTACTGAAGAGCAGGTACTTGTTTTTCCCTGTTAGCCAGTCAGAGTGCAGATTTTATTTAGGGATGTTGAGAACGGACTGATTTATTCTGTTTGTATTTTTTGTTGATATTCAATAATGATAGAAACAAAGTTTATAATTAACATTTTTTTGATAAATTTACATTTACAGCATTTAGCAGACACCCTTAGCCAGAGCGACTTACAATTGGTACAGTCTTACAATCCAAGCAATTGTAGGTTAAGGGTCTTCCTCAAGGAGCCAACAGTGGCAGCTTGGCAGAGGTGGGATTTGAACCCTGGACCTTCTGGTCCTGAGTCCAGTACCTTAACCACTAGGCTACCACAGTCCCATATCCCAACATCACCTCAGACAGACACAATGGATTCATCTGGTCTCGACAACAATTTCCAGTCCACCTCAGCCCAAAACCGAGACCAGTCCAATTGAGTTCTAGCCCGAGACCACTCATTTATGGTCTCGAGACCTAAGCACTACAACACTACCATAAGGTCTGCCATAATATATGATCAAAACTTTCCACTGACTGTAACTTTACCATAAACATCTGTACCTCACTTGACTCAACTCATCCAGGAACCACTTATGATCATATTAGCATTACTCCGACAATTACACGTACCCAAAATATTACTTAACACCACCAGGTCGGTCATAACAACACATCTGCACTTTTATGATATGTAACTTTTCTGAGTGATCGATCCTGACCTGGCTGTTGTGCCCCTCCTTTCTTTAATAGGCGGTGGAGATCATAATTGGTTTGCTGACGGTCATTCTGAGCACAATAGTGTATAAACTGCACTATCATATCCAGCGGGAGGTCATCATCCTCATCATAACCGGTGCTCAGGTAAGGCCTCACACTGAACACCTTAGTGTGCAATGCTCAAAGTGCTGTACATAGAAACAATGATGTTATGATTTGGAGTGGAGTTCTTAGAGTTGTGATTGTAGATGCTGTAGTAACACAAGGCTGTATTGCTCTTTCTCACAGCTTATTATTACTGGAATTGTTTTGGTGCATACTGGCAGGAGAACAACTAAATGTCTGGTATGATATTCTGTCTTCACTAACGTACAGTGGAATCTCAGAATTCAAACTTCATTGGTTCCAGAATGTCGTATGTATAAATGTACACCCGTATACTGATATAATATACATATATATAATATAATAATAAAAGAATATGATATACATAATATGCCTATGATTGTGCCCTAGTTATTTTTCTTTTGGGTTTTTTAGAAATTGGCATACCGTATTGGTGCATTATCGCCACTGACAGGACTGGAGTACATGCATCACCTTTGGAAGATCGCACCATTGAGTGTTTTGTTTAGGGTGCCCATGTTCCAAGTCTGAATTGTGGTTCGAATGCCGAGGTTCCACTGTACTATACTTTATCTTATTAGATCACAATGATATAAAATGAAGCTAAACCTATCACGAAACCTCTAAAAATGTATTTCAGATAACTGTAATGCTGACTTCTCAGACGTCTACGATGTTTTATCCTTTTTTTAACAAAAAGCTAGATATGCAAATAACTCTTATTGATGCTTAGAAAGAAGCTACATATGCAAATAAGCCTTATCAGTGTTTATTGAGGTTGTATTCGGTTGCTCATGCTGATTACCGAGCCTATACTGTATTTCAATGCGATGATGGATCACTCAATTGTCTCCAGGCTTATTCTACAGCCTCCGCTGAGGTCTGCTGCTGCATCTTGGCACTCAGCAAGGCTCCTCTATTGTTTCCCGTACAGCGTTTACTGCTGCTATGAGTAGTTCTATGTGGTTAAGTGATCCTTATAGCTCAAGTCTGAATATAGTACAGTAAAGGGAAAGAGTCCATACAGCGTATAAAGAGTACAGATCAAATTCATAGGCAGAGCAAATGATAGGACTTGGAATGTACACAGATACATTTGTGCACTGACACAGATTGTACTTTGCTTTTTTACAGGTGGGTACAAGCATTGTTTTGCAGCTGCTGACTGTGGCGTTGGACGTCGTCGGATTTGGTCTCGTATCCAGGCACGTACCTTTCCGTGGGGAGTCCTACTATTACAGAGACACTGAGGTAAACACACCAGTCCCGCTGTTTCATAGGTCAATGCTTTAAATGGAATAACCAACACGAATCCAACATAGTGACTTGATGAACGAGTTTAAATGCGTTCAAAAGTCATACCAATGTGTGATGCTCAAATTGGAAAATGTTATACTTCAGAAGATACCGAGACGTTTTGTCTCACCCTACATAGAAATATTGACTTTCCTTATTTTATGTACACTGTCAATGTCTGATGGTTGCATAAGAATGCAGTGTTAGTCTTAAAACACAATGAGCTCCCTGATCAGGTAGTGAAATCTGATATGTAAGCACTGTAGTAAGAATATCAAGTGTAGCCTAACTGAATAAAGAGCTGAAGTATTCAGTATATAGGAAGGTGTGTATCACCTGTGAGAAAGGTGTGACTCCAGGCTGTGCCCTGCTCGTTTCAGTGGTGTTGTGACCCACTCCATTCAGTTTCGGCTTGCTGTGGAGAAGGAGAGAAAGGGGGGCAGAGGGAGGTGAGTTACATGCTTAAAGATTATTACCTGTTTATTAGCTAATGGATTTTTGGAACCCATTTATACTGTTATGTCAATATAGAGGTTTATCTGAATGAAGTATAGCATTTTCCAACAATTTTCCCCTTGAGCATCTAGCAAGACACCCTGGGACTGTGGTAGCCTAGTGGTTAAGGTACTGGACTCTGGATCAAAAGGTCCAGGGTTCAAATCCCACCTCTGCCAAGCTGCCACTGTTGGGTCCTTGAGCAAGACCCTTAACCCACAATTGCTTGGATTGTAAGATTGTATCAATTGTAAGTCGCTCTGGATAAGGGCGTCTGCTAAATACTGTAAATGTAAATGGATTAAAACATTTGTGCTACAGTCATGCTTTCTTTGTATATTCTCCATCTGTAGTTCTTGGTGAATGGCATTTTGGGCACTTTGATCGGATCTTTGGTGCTGGTGTGTGTTATCGGTTTGGTGGTGGCACTTTTTGGAGTGTACGCCCTGTCTGTCAGTGCTATTAAGGTAAGCGCAAGCTATACTAATACAAAATATGAGAAAACGTACTACAATCTTGAGATTTGATATACTGACATTAACCTTACTGACGTTATGCAGGACGTGGTCTAGTGTAGTTAAATGCTGATGTAAAATGCATAGCTATTTTGAGTAATTTAACATATCTGACGTTCTGTTTGCCCCCAGGAGGTGACGCCAATTCCGAACTCCACTGCAAACCCACATTATGGCACTGGTGGACCAGTTAAAGCTGCTGGCCATATTGGGAACTGACACAAAATAGAACCAGTTACATCATAATTTCAACATGTTTAGCACAGTTTCACACCGATCAAATGTAACGACTGTTTCACCTCCCAGTCACTCACAGAAAAAAATCTTTTGTGACTGTAAATAATTTCTTTGTAGCGACGAAGCTCCTGTTTGGCTGTTTTCCCACTTACAGGCTATGAAACGAATTTTGATAGCTTAGCTAATTAGCTGCTAGGACCTCATTCATTTTGCACTACTACACTAGTAGATTCCTTGCATGAGAACGTCTATGTAGTATCACCAGTGAGTAGGCTCATAGATGTGTACGTGTGTAGAACGATGAACACAATGTAAGTGGTAACACTTTCCAACGCTAAGCGACGTCAGCAATACTGAAATTTCTTACAATTTGTGCTGGACTACAACTGCTTGAGAAACACAGAAGGACCATGGATGAAGAGGTAGAACCTAATACATAGAGGCACGTTTGATTACTGCAAGTCTTCCCTGTAGTGCTGTAGGACATTTGCATGAAACATCAGTCAAGTTATAAACAGAGTAAAACTGAACAATACTGAACAATATTTATTAAGGTTATCAAGCCTCAAAGAGGAAGAACTGGGCCCAAAGGAATGTATCTACAATCTAACAATGAATCTCTGGTCATGCAAAAGATTACCTTAAATTTGCATATCAACAAAGATTAAAATCGGTGAAAGTGTATTTGTAAGAACATTTCTATTTGTCTTTTGGTCAAACATAGTTGACATATTTTGCAAAAGAATGAAGACTTGATAAATATTGGTCAGATCATCTAGCTGTTAACACCAACAACTGACTGGCATTGCTTGGCCTTTTGTCATCTTGTTTTATATTTACTGATACTTCAGGAAAGCTATGATGACTGCCAACTCTGTAAGTGCCACCACTTGTGACCAAACTTAATGGACACTAATAACAAAACACGGGAGGTTGAAGCCTCACTCAAGGGCTCAGCCTGTGTTGTAATCTCCTCCTGTGGAAGCACCATGTGATATCGGTTCACAGTACTGTTCGTGTCAGTGTGTCATTGCCTTTACAACAGCATGTCAGATTTACATTTTGCCTGTATTCCATGGCCTCTTTATATGTAGTCATGTACAAATGTAGGCAGTTTCATGTGTGTTTATGTATGATTGACGTTTAAAATAAACAATTTACTAGACAATTAACACCGGAATGCATATTCAATCCTAAACAAGCAGAGTTCCAACATTCCTCATGATTTCTAGATATGAGATTTGTGACTGCAACAGCTTGTATGAGAACCATGAACGGAATAAAGCACTCGTGTGCATGCTGCGGTAGATCTATAGGTTTGGAAGAAAAATCACCACCCTGTGAGTGATTATTTTCCTACAACAAGGTGTCTTGTCAAGCTAAACCTTGAAGACATGGGTGCAGAGATAGCAACAAAATGAAAGCTTGGGCTAAGGTCAGTTCGCTATCAGGGCGCAATCTAAACAAACTAATCATTGGTATACTGAAATGTCTAAAATATAAGCTTATAAATATATAAAAAATATCAGAAATGCTATTCCGTGTCAAAAGGTTAGGTAATTTCTTATTACGGTTCTGATTTGGAATTGCTTCGTGTTAGTGTTGTGTTGTTTTTGGCAGAATTAAATAGACTACTGACACTTTCTATCTTTTAGTGATGTCGCGTTTGTGTTTTGATTAATTTTAATGCCATGTTTAATTGCAACTCGGTGTTAACATTGGTTTTATCAACCGTCAACGTTGCGATAGCCTCACTTTTATTTTGAAAAACTGGAGTGCTAGCGAGTGAGTCGACTCTTCGTTCAGTAACGTCTTAGGTTTTATTTGAATATGGCTTGTGTTTTGTTTAATTTTTTTTTTTATGTTTTGTCTGTCTATAGCTCATATTACTATTCGACATTTTTAATTAACGATGCAGCGTATTGCATTGTGTTTGTTAGTAAATAAAACGAAGTAAATGTAAAAACAGCACAACACCGTCGAATAACGCTGCCTAGACTACGCAGAAGTGAGAGTAAAACAATGAATTGCTCCAGAATTTACTCTAGATTTAGAGTCAGATATGATTAAGGTACAATTTATATGCACTTTCAGCGAAAGTCACTGAATTGCTTGTACTTTGGAAGCAAACGGCTCTTCAGCGCGAGTAGACTCGTTCAAAGAACCGACTCCTTCGTGAACGACACGGTGTTTGGGTGGACATTTTGTTCGCGAACCAGAGTAGATTCCTGCTTAGTTGATGCGGTTCCTCTAACTAATCAATTACGCTCGAGCTAGTTGCCATTCATAACTAATTTGCGTTTTTTGCGGGGCATGAGTGGCGTTAGTATTAGGTTGACCACTAAGACCATCCTGTGCACACTAGATTAAAAGCTTATAATAAATGCTGTTGTAAATTGCTGTGTAATAAGTGCTGGTTGCTGATGGAGAAGGTCTGCAGGATCCTGGTGCATGTCAGTAAGGAGGGCTCAGTGCCGCAGTGTGCCCGCTTTGTGCAGGTCAGCTGAGCTAAGATCTCCACTTCTTTCTCAATACCTGCATTAAAAAAATCACTGTGGTGTTTCTGTTCTAGAGTATCACCAGGCACTTCACTGGAAATCAAGATGACCAAGCAATTGTGAATTGTTCCCTGGAGAATAATCGCTTTATTTTGTGTGAGGGGAGTCCTGAGGGGGGCGTGCCTCTTCAGGTTAGATCTAGTCATCACTGCATCATCTTACCCGCATTATTACGTCAGAATAACTTGTGTTTATTTCATTATTTTACTGTGGATGTCAGACTTCCAGGGTTTTTAGTTCATCGTATTTCTGTCGGGCAAGATTTTGTTTGATTTTAAGGTTTCTAAGGTTAAGTAAACCAGTCTTACACTATTAACCTGATTATTACTCAGGGGAAAACCTTTTCATTCATGTGCCATACCTACAGTAGTGTTAGGCATTGATATGTGGAAGGGTTAGTGTGCTGTACTCCTGATTATGGCTGTTAATTATGTTCCTAGGCCCATTTTGACTTCTTGTCTATTTAAAAGAACTAAGAGTCTCTTACAGCCGTGAATCCTGAACCTGACTCTCTGCCTCTAGACGGCGCCGTTCTGCCCAATCAAATTGCTTTCCCCCTCAGAGGCTGCTTCCATTCCTCCACATACGCTGAGCCGTGGGGTGGATGTGGGCGTGGCCATCCTGCTGCAGTCAGCCAATCAGAAGGTGTTGCTGACCAGGCGGGCTTCTTCCCTTCGGATTTTCCCCAACGTGTGGGTTCCGCCCGGTGAGTTTAGAGCTCCAGACACTGCAGTTTGTTCGCCTCTGGTGGCCTGCTCCCAATTTTCAGACCTGACTAAACTGCAGCATAAGGGGAAGTCAGTTTTGTTCAGAATCAAAATGGAGAGGGTTTAGGAAAAAGGTAGACCAGTTTGACCTAACCCTCCCTACACCTTACATGCAGTCAATTTCCACTAACCCTCTATCCATCAAAGCTTTTTACCTTGACCTCATAGACTGCTTTCAGATAAATCCCTCTGATCTTCTGTGGTTCTACTGCATGCATAAATAGCAGTAAATAGGTGAGGGTCAGCGATTTTCCATTTTCCATTCCAGAAGCTTCTGTGGCGTTATAAGGAGAGGGTATTTCAGTTTGGTGAATGTAGCTACACCTTTAAGAAGCTTTCACAGACTGTTGAGATCACAAGGCCGTGTGGTCCTTCCTCTTAAGTGAATGTGTTTTGTTATTCTGCAGGTGGTCATGTGGAACTGGATGAAGAGGTACAATCTGAAGTCCTGAATCTGAACTTACACTGCCTGATTATTACAGACTTAGCGTCTTCCCTCGTTCTGCCTGTTTTGTGTTAGCTGCTGGATGCGGGCCTGAGGGAGCTGAGAGAGGAAACTGGACTCAGTCTGGACCCTGAAGACATCTCCACCTCTCACTTGCTGGGCCTCTGGGAGGTGAGCTCATACTGCTGAACGAGCTCTCAAGTTCACAAAGATTGCTGCTACATCCTCCCAGTAACATATGTCGTCCGGTTGTGGTTCCACTGAGCATTTTGTCTTCACCACAGTCCGTGTACCCACCCATGCTGTCCCGAGGACTGCCCCAGAGGCATCATATTGTCACCTACATGCTGCTGTCCAGCCACCGGACGCATCTCCAGCTCCAGGTACTCTATGTAAGATTAATCAGTATGATGTCATAGTCCTGTGTCATACGCCTCCTTTTTGTTCAGTCCTGTCTGAAGCTGGAGCCGGCCGAGGTGAGCGCGTGCGCTTGGTTCGATGCAGACCTGGTCAAGGCGATCGTGTCTGCCATGGATGGAGAGGAAAAGCCTCTTGCTATACCACCTGATCTTCCTCAGTTTGTCAGGTACAGGCTTTTAACTTCTCCAAATGGAGAGGAATAGTGTCCTGAAGCAACGACCTAGGAAAACCAATCTTCTCGCAATTATCACCGGTCATAAGTACACTCACCTGCTGAAAAGATGAACCTAGTCATTTTTACGTTAAGCTTTTTTCTTCCAGTGTAAACTAATTATAAGTGCTTAACATAAAATGATTAAGTCCCTTTGGATCACATGTTCATCATTTCAACTGAGAGATGTTTGGTGTTCCTGGATCACTGCTTTTTACTTATAATAGGTTTAAATGGGAAGAAAACTCCTGATTGGCATCCCATTTCTCAGACATTACATTAAGCTTCTTGTAGCACAAGAATCCAACAGTGGCAGCTCAGCAGAGGAGGGATTTGAACCCCGGCCTTGTGGTCCATGGTGCAGTACCTTAACTACCTCGCCACCACAGAAAGAAAAGAATTATATTTTAGGGGACTGTGGTAGCCTAGCGGTTAAGATACCGGACTATGGACCAGAAGATCCAGGGTTCAAATCCCACCTCTGCCAAGCTGTCACTGATAATTTGATTCGATCCACGATACTTGAAGCTTGAGCACCCCTAGAGGGGCTAGATACACCTATGACTTAAACCTTGCATTAGAAATAAAAGATTAGGGGTTTCCATCACAATCCACAAGCTTGACTGCTAATGAAAATCACACATCACTGTGACTTCAGTCAGAGGGGCTACTACTAAATATGGGCCAAACCTTCGCACATGCCGTTTCAATTTCCAGAATAAATTGAGCTTTTCTGAATAATAGCGCACACGGTATGTGTTTGTATCTCGCTCATGATCCTGATGTTCTCCATGTCTGGCAGTGTCACCGAAGTGTCTGCTGAGGGTGAGCTGAGTGAATCCACCCTGCCTGTATCGGTGTTCCTTAACCGGGCTCCAGCTCAAGGGGAGGATGTGGAGCGGGTCAGCACTGGAACTAAGTACGCCTTAAAGCTCTGGCTGAACTCTCTGAAATTTTGCTCTGAGAAAGATTAGCTGCAGCAGGTCCGTCCTGTGATCTGTGGAGCCACCGAACCTGTGCCTTGCTGCTCGACCTCTCTCGCTCCTCGCAAATATTCAACAGACGTATAACAGAGATGCAGGACTTGATAAACAACGCTACCATTAGCTCAGTGTACATGTTCACCATTGTGTAAGAATTAAACAAGAAGGTTTTCTGTCAGCCACATGGACCTATACTTCCTAATGTCTTAACCACCTGTTCGGAGTGGTCATGGTTATACAGGACTGAGTGATAAGACAGACACAGGTCATGGATGACTTTCTTGGAAGGACCACAACCACTTCAATAAACCATTATTTAAACAGATTTACACCCAACATGATATTTATGTAGGGGGACCAGGGTATTTCATATTGTGCATACCATACTGCATGTACAAGGGAAAATGTCAAAATAGTTAAAGATGGTCATAGATTTAATAAAGCAACTCTGATGATTTGGTGGTAAGCAAAAAAGTATTTAGTCAGCCACTGATTGTGCAAGTTCTCCTACTTAGAAAGATGAGAGAGGTCTGTAATTTTCATCATAGGTACACTTCAACTATGAGAGACAAAATGAGAAAAAAAATTCAGGAAATCACATTGTAGGACTTGTAAAGAATTTAATTGTATATCATGGTGGAAAATAAGTATTTGGTCACCCACAAACAAGCAAGGTTTCTGGTTCTCACAGACCTGTAACTTTTTCTTTAGGAAGCTCTTCTGTCCTCCACTCATTACCTGTATTAATGGCACCTGTCTGACCTCGTTATCTGTATAAAAGACACCTGTCCACAGCCTCAAACAGTCAGACTCCAAACTCAACCATGACCAAGACCAAAGAGCTGTCGAAGGACACCAGGAAGAAAATTGGAGACCTGCACCAGGCTGGGAAGAGTGAATCTACAATAGGCAAGCAGGTTGGTGTGAATAAATCAACTGTGGGAGCAATTGTAAGACATACAAGACCACTGATAATCTCCCTCGATCTGAGGCCCCACGCAAGATCTTATCCCGTGGGGTCAAAATGATCATGAGAACAATGAGCAAAAATCCCAGAACTATGAATGACCTGCAGAGAGCTGGGACCAAAGTAACAAAGGCTACCATCTGTAACCTCTGTCATGACCTCTGTTATTGCCAACAAAGGTTATGTTACAAAGTATTGAGTTGAACTTTTGTTATTGACCAAATACTTCTTTTCCTCCATAATTTACAATTACGTTCTTTAAAAATCCTACAATGTGATTTCCTGGATTTTTTCCTCATTTTGTCTCTCATAGTTGAAGTGTACCTGTGATTAAAATTACAGACCTCTCTCATCTTTCTAAGTAGGAGAACTTGCACAATCAGTGGCTGACTAAATACTTTTTTGCCCCACTGTATATATAGCTTTCTTTTTTTCCTTGTCTTTCTTTCCTTGGAATATTGCCAATATTGACGAGCACTTTTGGTGCCGGACAGAGCTCACCTATTGGTTGGTGGCTTTTTAAAATCACCTGTAAGCTGGCAGCTTACAATAATATTAAACAAGGTCGATTTTATTGGAACGTCTAGACTGGAACCAGACTGACTACAACAACAACTATGACTACCACCTTACACTTAATGATTAAAAAGTCACTTGAAACAGCTCTTCAGGAGCAGGATCCCCTTTGCTTACATAATGCGAGGCTTGACTGCACCATACTTGGTTGCTTTCTCGCTTTCCCTTTGAAGCCTGGAGTGGAATCTCTGAGCTGGTCCCAAGCACACAAAGCTACCTTTTTACTGGCACAATAGCTCCAGGAAGCAGTGACCCAGGAGGCTGAGGTGATATGGACACTGCCACAGGTTATTATCCCTAAACCTGCTTCCATTCAGCACGATTTAATCAGGGAGGTCAACAAAATGCACTACTTTGAGAAGCATAATGCTTCATTAACCTAGCTGACATGATTAGTGACAGTAAGTAAAAATAGAGGGGGGGAAGCTACATTTATTTGTATCATTAACATATAGCACTACCATTGGTCAGTTCGTCATTTTAACATCAATTGATTTGGTCTCATAGAACATTAAAGGTACAATTTGCAAATGTACAGGAATAAAATGTCATGGATTATGATTAGACTCAAATATAATCTCAGGTTTGCAGGATGGCGTCCTTGCTCTGTATTTGGTGTCACAGTCTGAGGGCTTTTCCATGAGGCTTCCATAGCAGTTGTGGAAGCATGGCAGTGAGGAAAGCATCTGAAGAACTTGAATGTTTAAAAAAGTCACTTGTGCATCATCACTTGTTCACTGCGTATATTCCGGTCCGATTTTTGGGAAGCCTCTCTGAGTCCGAGTCCTGTTAATTGAGAAGTTTTTTTGTATTATTACTTATTTTGTCATTGAAATATTCATTATTTAACAAAGTTCACCCCTGTCGCTATGGTTCACTGAATCAAGATCCACTGAATAGGAAAAGAAAAAGAGCCCAGGACTCCCTCTAAGTTCAAACAGCATGCAGTCTTATTCACGGCTCATCAATGGTCTCTTTGTGTGAGGGATGTGGAGCAACAGTCTGCACTGACATCCAGCTGAGTCAGAGCATGTTTATCTAAAGCTACTACAAATCATTAATTGTAGTAGAATTAAAGCGATTATTTATTGAACCAAATTCAAAAGTCAAACTGCTTTCCTAAATGAATTTTGACCCTTTTGCCCTGTTAAACCCTGCTCTGTTGCTTAAGGCTTGGGTTACTAAGCTCCTGGGTGGCTCTGATGGGTTTCCAGCACATACAGACTTAAAGATATTTCCTGAACTGGGCACGCATTGACGAGTTGAGTGCTGACCCCCGCAGTAGGAAGGCCAGCTTCCCGTCCTGTGTCTAAGCATGCCGAGTCGAGTCTGCGCTGAAGACAGTGAGGGGCCTGATAAAGCATCAGCTCCTGGGCAAACGAAAAGCACTGAGCCGGAGTAGAGTTTCCCACGCCTCAGGTTTCCCTGTCAAAGCTGCCTGAGCACAAAGACAAACCTGTACAAGCAGGAGAGAAAGGGGCCTGGGGCTGCTTAGTAACTGTAGCCAGTTTTGCCTGGATGGAAATGGGGGATGTATTTGTCCATGCCGGGGTCTCATACAGCCACGTCTTGTCCCAAAAGAAATGCATTAGGTTGTACACAGACCTGTCTGCCTGTATGACCAAGTCTGAAACAATATGCACTTTGTTACTGCAGGAACGTAACATGTACAGTACTGTGCAAAAGTCTTAGGCCACCGTTAGATCTGTTTTAGCGATGGTACAATGACCATATATAACACGCTGTCCACAAATGGACCCAAAGATTTGAAACTTGGATTTGTCACTCTGTGATCCTCTTTTCCACTGATCTTCATTCCAATCTCTGTGAGCTTTGTGCTGTCCAAATAAAACTTCTTCAGACTGTAGAAAGGTCAACTTGGCATCCTGATGAAGCTGCCAGATGCTGCTATTGCTCAAGTCTAAGGCAAGGCCACACTAAATACTCGCTTGCATATTACACTGCATACCTTAATCAGAAAATACTATCCATATAGTCACCAAACGTCAAAATCAACCTGATGGCTCTTAAGAATACAGTGATAATAGAATGACGTTTTAATCTCGTCTGTTTATGTACAAGGAGTGTGAAAGATCTGAGACCACTAGTGAAAATGCTTCGTACAATGCTTCGTTTAGTACAATGCTTTTCATTACAAATCTGAAAACAATAACAATTTGAGTGAAAAGTCGAATCTCTGAACAAAATGCATTGTGCTGAATTGAGCAAAATGCTCTTGAGATGTTACTGAATGCTCAGCTTTCTCTGTCTTCAAGTGCCCCCATAAATGCTTGATAGGGTTTAGGTCAGGTGCCTGTGGTGGAACATCCATGCCAGTCAACACTTGATCTTTTTTGGTCTTCAAGTAGTTGCAATGCTTTGAGTTGTGTTTCGGGTCATTATTATTTGTAAAGAAAACTTGTATTAAATCCAAGAAAATGCGGAATAGAAACATTTTTACTCAACGTTTTGGCCCCCAGTGTACGTCAGGAAATGACACACACTGAGCATTTTGTTTTTGGAATGCAACAATGTCTAAAACATTCTTGTTTGTACAACAGCACGATATATTCCTCTAGTTTACGCCATTTTCAATGAAAGTAATGGACCTGGGCGTGCCCATCCTGTCCTAACTGGTTTATGTTGAGGTGTAGATTCACTCACCGTGGACTTGCCGTTGTGCGACTCGTACGTGCAGTGGGTGGAGTACATGGGAATGTCTGGGTTATAATAGCCTATGGGCTCTGGATCAGACACATTCATGAAGCCACGCTGTCTCCACCAACACCACCAACACAGCAGCTGTGAGGAGGAGCACGAAACCAAACAATACTGACAAGACCAGTGAGGTTTATTTTATATCGGGAATACACCAATGGACAACGTCACATCACAGAGTCACAGAGTTTAAAAATCTCAGAAATCTGAACATACACCAATATTTAAAAAAACATTACAGCCCTATAGCTCACAAGATTCAACCAGAAGTCTATCTGAGGCTCACCAGCAGTATGATGAGGAGCATGAGGAAGAAGAGTATGATGGCTGCAAGCACCAGGATGGCAAGACCCCAACCTGGCACACCTTGCTCCACTGTTAGTGAGCCTGGCTCTTCAGGTCCCGGGGGTGTATGGTTCAACCTTCCTCTTGTGCTGGCTGAAGGCAAACTGGAAGCCGAACTGAAGTTTGTTGAAACTGTATTGGCAGTTGCCGGACTTGGTGTAGTGATGCGGGAATGGACCGTAACATGGCTTTGTGGGGACCCGGTTGTGTCCTTACTGCTGTGTGTGGACGTATTTGAGGCACCGATGGTCGTAGTGTTTACAGTTGTGTACGAGTCTGTAGAGGCAAGGCTGTGGAAGCTGGAGTGGTTGGCACTGGTGGCTGAGGTATATATGTGGGAGTCGGTGTGTGTGAGGTGGCCGGCGCTTGGGGCTGATGTGTGTGTTCGTACATCACTGTTTGTGGAGTAGCTGATAGTGGCGACTGGACTGTTTGCATTGGGGCTCGTGGTGTGGGACTCGAGAGCGTTGGCTGTATTAACAGTGGTGGTGTGTGCAGTGTCAGAGGGATCCGAGATGAAGGAATCTGAAATGTTATCCAAGAGTGGAAGTGAGACGGGGACGGGGACGGGCTGTTGATCTGCGAAAGGAAAACAAATCACTTTGGGTCATGCTTTTATCCGTGATGGCCTATTGTGTGTATCGCTGGTATCTTACAGGCTTGGTGTATTTCCCAGGTTAAGCAAATATACATGTGGTGGTTTAAGATTATGGTCTAAAATTATTGCAAATTACATTCCAGTAGCACTGAGGCTATAAAGAACGTTCCTTCATTTTCAAAACCAGTATTCATTAAGAAACAGACCAATGGATTTGATTTTTTTACCTGCTGTATAGTTGATGTTTACCTCCAGCATCGTTGAGGGATATTGCTGATAATTCGTGACAAAGACATTTTTCACAGCCTGTTGACTGATTTGCTTGGTGCCAAAGAGCACTACAGACCTGGCGATTACAGATCCATTGCTGTGGGGAAAAATGTATTGTGAAAAGTTCTGCCAGGCAATGGCTTACATCAGAAGTTTGTGTTGTGTAAATGAATTAACCATTTATCGAATTATTTGAACTGTATTAATGTGATACGTCTCTACCTGAAAGTCATCTCTGAAATATCTTGGTACTGAGCTGATGGCGTATGGCTGTAAGTATTGGAAAACTGAAAAGAGAGGGAAAAAATACTTGAACCATGAAAATATGTAAAAGTAACACACGTGATGGATCAGTGTTAGTTGGAACGTAATGCTTCTTACCACATCCTCCACTTCTTCTCGCAATGTTTTGTAATCCAGAGACTGGTGGTCCCTAAGAGAGTCATTATAAACACGGTTGGTGATTTTGATGCTAATGATAAAGGCAGAGAGCGGGTCTGTGGTCGTCCCAACTCCTGGAGCTGCAGTGGCATTGTCAGCTGAAAGAACACCTTCAGAAACAGACACACAGACAATAGTAATGATTCTCAGAGATTATTATTAGGTATTAATATTGTATAACACCCGTCATGTCCTTGAAATTTATGGGCCAAACAAGCTATTTATCATCTTTTCTTGTTATCACCATTTGTTCTTGTCCAGATGACAAACAGGAATTTGAAATTCCACCCCTGTCAATGTTGATGGTGCTCCCTGGGAAGTTATTATTAATCCACCTGATGTTTTCATGTCATTAATCAATGGATACGTACATATAATACATTTTTGTAAAGGAGTTAGGGTTCATTTCGGTTTTCAGTGTGGTACTTCCTTTATATAAATAAATGT
>JAJAGP010000002.1:512216-579716 GCA_025084515.1 Ancistrus triradiatus | reverse complement strand
AACTCCTAGCAACCTGTAACAGTGGGCAATCAGGCCAGTAGCATCACCATTTATCAGCAGGAATCTTCAGTTTTGGTTTAGCCCACCATAGGAGATTATTTAGAGGAGCGTTCTTATGATGTTGGTGTTGGGTCCTTTCATGTAGTGTGGTCTGTAACCACAGGCTGATTCCTGACACAGCAAGCTGCTATTGGCAGATCATTGCCCTCTCTTTCCGACTGGATGTCTGGAAACATTGCCCAATTCCAGTCAGACTTTTCCACATCATTTCTCCGTTATTCTTGTGGTGAATACATGAACTGCATGGGCTAGGAGAAGAGAAAATTCTGCTCCATCTCCCTTTTTAATCATCAGACTCACAGATGCCAGTTTTGGCCAGGTCTTGTAACTGATAACAGAAAAGCCTGGAGCAACCCATAAAAATACCAAACAAATCACTGCCTTATGTCAGCATGAACAAACATGGCCTAATATAAAAGATGTGCCAATAAAGTCATCTTGCCTTGATGTGGAAATCAATTTAACAGGGCATATTATGTTCCAAAAGCAATTTACCTGATGCTGTGTAAGGAATATAACGTTTTATATATGCAGTGTAAGCCAAACGTCTGAGACCACTAGTGAAAATGTGTGAGAATGCTTGGCTTTCTCTACCGAGTGCGCCCATAAATGCTTGATTGGGTTTAGGTCAGTGGGACCATACCAAATACTGATACATTCTGAAATGTATGTCTTTTTTTTCAAAGGGTCAGCTTTTTACTGAAAAAAAGCTGAATCATTGAGCCAGACGTATCGGGACACCAAGTTCAGGCTCACAGTAAAGACTTGCATTAGCCTTTTAAGCCTTTAGATGGCGATTCCCTTTATTGTGTCACCTAACTCTATGGAGACTAACCAGTTCCAGTTATTAAACATTTTATTGCATTGACTTGATACTTTCTTCCAAAGTGTGGTACATTTCAGCCGGCATGAACTCATAGTACTTCAGTGTGCACAAGCTATATTTTTCAGTGAACTCTCAAGTTTTATACTGTGATGAAATCGGAGCTTTGCATGGCTTAAAGTAGAAAATTCTTTTGGAATTGGGCATGTAGGCATTTCGTAGCGACTGGAAATGTTACTTACTTGAAAATACTGTAAATTACATGAAGAGTAGTTTGGCCTGCAGCAGTTTTCCTTTTCATGTGTCTTGTGGACAGCTCTTGGGCACTCGTGTGTCGGGATTTACGAGATGATGTTTAAAATTGGGGAGGAATTCTCTAATAACCTCAAGTCATGATGTCAGCCTTTGATATTAGTGGACTTTATGACAACAGAGAATAATGGAAGAACTTAAACTGTATGTACAGTCAGCTCTGGAAATATTGGCACCATTGGTGTATATTGCTAAAAATGGTAAGAGAAATGTCTTTGTGGGTAATTATCTAATATATAATTGAAGTAAATTCATTCTAGGTAAATGAATAACCTAACACAGTAGTCATCAACAGTACCTGATGATATTAGGGTACAGAAAACAAGGATTTTGTGTGTGGATTTGAATACATGTTTTTCTTATGTGTCCTGCTGGAAGATCCTAACAAGCACTTAAAGGGTCTCTGGAGGAAAGCAGCCCCATATCACAGATGGTTTTTGTTTGTACCAATTGCTTGGTTTTAACTTTGTCTGCAGTGCCCCCCTTTTGTAGGTAAGAATATTTGAGCCCCCTACTCCGACACTTGGACACATCATTGGCTTATAAACTCTGCCTGAATTTATTTAAAACATTGTAATTCATACAAAACTTCAACTTCTTATGTAACAAAACAAAATAGTGACAATTCACCTTTTCAGTGGAATTACTACAGGGGCAGGTGTTTTCAATCAATGGGATGACAATCAGGTGTGAGTGGGCCCCCTGTTTTATTTAAAGAACAGAGATCTATCAAAGTCTGCTCTTCACACACACATGTTTGTGGAAGTGTATCATGGTACAAACAAAGGAGCTTAGAAAAGGGCTGTTGATGCTCATCAGGCTGGAAAAGGTTACAAAACCATCTCTAAAGAGTTTGGACTCCACCAATCCACAGTCAGACAGATTGGGTACAAATGGGAGGAAATTCAAGACCATTGTTACCCTCCCCAGGAGTGGTCGACCAACAAAGATCACTCCAAGAGCAAGGCGTTGTGTAATTGGTGAGGTCACAAAGGAGCCCAGGGTAACTCTTAAGCAACTGAAGGCCTCTCTCACATTGGCTAATGTTGATTGTTCATGAGTTCTTCATCAGAAGAACACTGAACAACAATGGTGTGCATGGCAGAGTTGCAAGGAGAAAGCCACTGCTCTCCAAAAAGAACATTGCTGCTCGTCTGCAGTTTGCTAAAGATCACGTGGACGAGCCAGAAGGCTATTGGAAGAATGTTTTGTGGACGGATGAGACCAAAATAGAACTTTTTGATTTAAAAGGAAAGCGTTATGTTTGGAGAAAGGAAAAAAACATGCATTCCAGCATAAGAACCTTATCCCATCTGTGAAACATGGTGGTGGTTAGTATCATGGGTTTGGGCCTGTTTTGCTGCATCTGGGCAGGACGGCTTGCCATCATTGATGGAACAATGACTTCTGAATTATATCAGAGAATTCTAAAGGAAAATATCAGGACATCTGTCCATGAACTGAATCTCAAGAGAAGGTGGGTCATGCAGCAAGACAGCGACCCTAAGCACACAAGCCGTTCTACCAAAGAATGGTTACAGAAGAATAAAGTTCATGTTTTTGGAATGGCCAAGTCAAAGTCCTGACCTTAATCCAATGGAAATGTTGTGGAAGGACCTGAAGCGAGCAGCTAATGCGAGGAGACCCACCAACATCCCAGAGCTGAAGCTGTTCTGTACGGAGGAATGGGCTAAAATTCCGCCAAAAGGCTCACATACTTTTGCCACTCACTAATATGTAATATTGGATCATTTTCCCTCAATAAATGAATGACCAAGTATAATATTTTGGTCTCATTTGTTTAACTGGGTTCTCTTTATCTACTTTTAGGACTTGTGTGAAAATCTGATGATGTTTTAGCTCATATTTATGCAGAAACATAAACTTAAGCACCACTGTATGTATATCTTACATTCACAGTGGCATAAAACTGATGAAAAGCCGATTTTAGTTTTGTTTGATGATTGTTTTTTTTTATTAAATCATTTGCTTATTATTGTTACTGTAACCCTATCATCTGTTCACTGCAAAAGCAGCCAATTCTTGGTTCCAGTATTGCTGTAGCTGACTGTGTATCACAATCAAAATATGAGCTGCACTGTAACAAATTCCTCTCAGTCAGGTACTGATATGGCAATAAAGTTTCGATCTGAATGGAATCAAATGAGCTACCAATGAAAACATTTTATGTTGTGGCCCACGATTCCTTTTTCTATTTAATTGATCAAGTTCATGGGGTTTATAATTTCACATGGACTGATGTGTTATGCAGATGTTTGTTTCTCCAGAGGAACACTAAACTGCTGAGTTTGAGATCAAATAAACAGAGTGGAACATCCTGTCTGTCACTTCCAAGTCAAATAAATGATCAAATCAGCACCGCACTAAATCTGCACACACTCCAGCTAACAGTGGCGTATGTGCGGCATTTCACCCGGACTGAGATTCTCTAAAACACTGTATAAAATGTATCTAATGGAGGATCCTACTCGTCCATCATCGTGCTTATCCTAGACTCTTAGCTCGACCCGTCTTTCTCTCTTCCCTCTGCCAGCTGGAATTCTGGCCTGGTTTTATGACATTACTCTGAACCTGCTGAATAATTTCATACCCTGTCAGTAATTTCCTAGGCTGCAAAATGGGGATGCAAGTGGAAACTGTTCTTCTGAATGGTTTCCTCATCTTGGTATGACAGCACGTTGTTATGCTTCATGATTCTGAGGTCTTTGGAACCCTGCCTTGCTATCCAACTCATGACTGTCTGGTTTGCTTCATGTCTCCACCGTCTATCCCGTCAGCAGATATCCTGTAGGGACAGTAGTGTTAACAAGCCGTGTGTCAGCAGTTCCACTGATGTTTCGTCTTTTATCACCTACTTACATCTTCAGTCAATATGAAAACGAGTTTATTCCGATCCTGGTTATGAACTGGAAGGCTGTATCCTCTAGTTCAGACGTATGCTGTTTGTTTCGCCATCACTACTACACTGCTCTTCAAATAAACTAGTGCTAATGTGTCTCCAGATATTCCCACTCTCAACTCTTCTGAGCAATTGCAGATCATTCTGCCAGATTCCTCAGAAATATACTGTGTCTACAATACTGTGCAAAAGTCTTAGGCCACCATTACGTTACATACACAGTTGTTTTAGCAACGGTATAATGACCATAGAGAATTATTTGTCTGTCACTTTATTAGAATGCAACCAGAAAATACCGGAAATTTATATGCAGTATTCTATAGGCTAAAGTATTTAGTGTGAACTCCCCTTGCACTAGAGCAATAGCAGCATTCATCGGGATGCCAAGTTTGACCATTCTACAGCCCAAAGAAGCTTGAACAGGATATTGTCTGTTTGTATTGTAATAAAGAGACTGAGAAATAATGATATGGTCATTATACCATTGCTAAAACAGTGGTATATGTAATCTAATGGTGGCTTAAGACTTTTGCACAGTACTGTACAGTGGTGCTTGAACGTTTGTGAACCCTTTAGAATTTTCTATATTTTTGCATAAATATGACCTAAAACATCATCAGATTTTCACACAAGTCCTAAAAGTAGATAAAGAGAACCCAGTTAAACAAATGAGACAAACATATTATACTTGGTCATTTATTTATTGAGGAAAATGATCCAATCTTACATATTAGTGAGTGGGAAAAGTATGTGAGCCTTTGCTATCAGTATCTGGTGTGACCCCCCTGTGCAGCAATAACTGCAGCTAAACGTTTCCTGTAGCTGTTGATCAGTCCTGCACACCGGCTTGGAGGAATTTTAGCCCATTCCTCCGTACAGAACAGCTTCAGCTCTGGGATGTTGGTGGGTTTCCTCACATTAACTGCTCGCTTCAGGTCCTTCCACAACATTTCCATTGTATCAAGGTCAGGACTTTGACTTGGCCATTCCAAAACATGAACTTTATTCTTCTGTAACCATTCTTTGGTAGAACGACTTGTGTGCTTTAGGGTCGTTGTCTTGCTGCATGACCCACCTTCTCTTGAGATTCAGTTCATGGACAGATTGTCCTGACATTTTCCTTTAGAATTCTCTGATATCATTCAGAATTCATTGTTCCATCAATGATAGCAAGCCGTCCTGGCCCAGATGCAGCAAAACAGGCCCAAAACCATGATCCTACCACCACCCATGTTTCACAGAAGATGGATAAGGTTCTTATGCTGGAATGCAGTTAGTTTTTCCTTTCTCCCAAACATATCGCTTTTCTTTTAAACCAAAAAGTTCTATTTTGGTCTCATCCGTCCACAAAACTCTTCCAATAGCCTTCTGGCTTGTCCACGTGATCTTTAGCAAACTGCAGACAAGCAGCAATGTTCTTTTTGGAGAGCAGTGGCTTTTCTCCTTGCAGCCCTGCCATGCACACCATTGTTGTTCAGTGTTCTTCTGATGGTGGACTCATGAACATTAACATTAGCCAATGTGAGAGAGGCCCTTCAGGTGCTTAGAGAAGTTACCCTGGGGTCCTTTGTGACCTCACCAACTATTACACGCCTTGCTCTTGGAGTGATCTTTGTTGATCGACCACTCCTGGGGAGGGTAAAAACAATGGTCTGGAATTCCATCCATTTGTACCCAATCTGTCTGACTGTGGATCGGTGGAGTTCAAACTCTTTAGAGATGGTTTTTGTAACCTTTTCCAGCCTGATGAGCATCAAACAACTCTCTTTCTGAGGTCCCCAGAAATCTCCTTTGTTCGTGCCATGATACACTTCCACAAACATGTGTTGTGAAGAGCAGACTTTGATAGATCCCTGTTCTTTAAATAAAACAGGGTGCCCACTCACACCTGATTGTCATCCCATTGATTGAAAACACCTGACTCTAATTTCACCATCAAATTAACTGCTAATCCTAGAGGGTCACATACTTTTGCCACTCACTAATATGTAATATTAGATAATTTTTCACAATAAATAAATGACCAAGTATAATATTTTTGTCTCATTTGTTTAACTGGGTTCTCTTTATCTACTTTTAGGTCTTGTGTGAAAATCTGATGATGTTTTAGGTCATATTTATGCAGAAATATAGAAATTCTAAAGAGTTCACAAACGTTCAAGCACCACTGTACGTCTGAGTACCACTGTGTAATATTGGTACGTGCTGTTGATTTATGAATTTATTCTGACTGAGTAGCTGTTTCCCCTGTAGGACACGGACACCACCATGTTATAAAAATATGGTTTTGTCATTGTCCTAATCCACTGTTAGCAGTGTTGGCTTCTAAAGTTTTATTTGACTTTTCCAGGCATATGCACGCTTTGCTGGCGCCCCTCTGAAACTACATAAGATTTCCAACCCCTGGAGGAGTCCAACAGGTAATCACGTTTTTTTTCCATAGATTATTGCGGTCAGTTTCTGGGCAGGAAGTGACAGGATTATGTCTAACCACCGGGAGCTTAGATTGATTTGTTCCAGATCCTTTACAAATGGAGGTTGACACAAGAAATTGACCTTGCAGAAAAGCCACTGTTTGACCTCTTTTGCCTCTAATTGTGGGCTGATATTGAACTTTTTCCCCCTGTCTGTTTTTTTCCTTCTCGGTTTGCACTTTTGCACTTGTAGTATGAGTAGCTGTCAGGCTAAATTTGCAGTAGCCAGTACAGTGATGTGGCGATAATGGGATGATCCAGCATAATAGCAGTATGATTCCTCATAGACTGAGCATTACTGTGTGGTTATCACAGGTTCACTCCCTGCTCTGAAAACCAAAGATGACGGGAGCGTCTCACAACCTAGTAAGATCATCATCCAGCTCAGGAAACAGGTAACGACTCCAAGACCCTTTCACTCTCAAAAGCTTATTACATTTTACATCTATTACAAAATAGATGTAGCCATGCACGCACATTTCTTGAGGAACACTTGTCGCCCTCTGCTAGACAACTTAAGATGGGTAATTGGTTCAGTATGATGAAGGCCCTAGGAATCTAAATCCCAAGTCAGAGCCCTGATCTAAATCTTTACATGAAGCAGTCCGTGTCACGCGTCATAAAATTTGGCTGAAGTAAAAACAATCCTGCAAGAAGAATGAGCAAAATATTCCCATGCCAAGCTGGTAGAGACGTGTCCAAACAGACTGATTGCTGTAATTAAAGCAAAATGAGTCTCTACAAAGCATGAGATCAGGAGCCTGATCACTTTTCCAACCCTGTTTTTTCAGAAACGTTGCTTTTTTTATAGTTACTTGAATGCTGTAAATAAAGCTAGAAGATGGATTTTAACGGGGTTTCATTTCAGGCTAGGGCTTTTTATAGGCGTTGTTCCAGGCCATTATTTATTAGGCCTATAGGCAAGCTGTCAGAAATGATTTGATAATTATATGGGCACCCGTATCTTTCCAGCAAGTTGTTTTAACCGGGGACTCATTTTGAGTCCGAATGACAGTTTCTTGTATCAGTGTAGTTCATACGTCATTCTGGGAAACCGCACTTGTTTTCCTAAACATTATATCATATTTCCTGAGCCTTGCCCAGGAGCCACTTGAAAATCCTATCATTTAAATTGGTGCCTTGGTAGTTCAAGAAACGTTTGCTGCTGATGATAGACAAGCCCCACTGACATCCATCAGCCGCACTAATGGATGTCCCTCTTTCATGAGCAATGTGCTCATTAAAAGATACTAATTCCTGATAAGAGCTATGCAGGTGAAAGCAGCAGAAAAAACCAGCAGGTTGCTGCTTTTGTATGCTTTTGGAGCCACTGGGAAATATTTTTTGGTTGCATTTCAAGAATAAACTTGTCATATTTAGAGAATAAACTTGTAATAATTTGAGAATTGAACCTGTATTTTGGAGTATTCAGGGACTTAAGTTGTAATGATGAAACTGTAGCCTAGCTGTAAACATACCTCATAGAATATGGTAGTATGATTTTCTTGCTCTGGTAGATCGAGGTAATTGAGTCTACTAAGGTTGAAAGCTTGAGCTAAGAGGACTGACCCTTTATTTCCAGAAATACAACACAGATTATGACCTGTCAGCAAAAGAAGGAGCCGACACCCTGGCGTTCATCTCTCTGCTGGAGGAGAAGCTGATGCCTGCTCTGGTGAGACATCAGGATAAATGAACTGAGTAGTCAACCAACTACAATGTACAGGGGTTGGACAACAAAACTGAAAAACCTGTCATTTTAGTGTGGGAGGTTTCATGGCTAAATTGGACCAGTCTGGTGGCCAATCTTCATTAATTGCACATTCATTGCCAAGGACTACCGAACCATTCTGGAGGACCATGTGCATCCAATGGTTCAAACATTGCATCCTGAAGGCGGTGCCGTGTATCAGGATGACACACAGCAAGACTGGTGAAAGATTGGTTTGATGAACATGAAAGCGAAGTTGAACCCCATGGCCTGCACAGTCACCAGATCTAAATATTATTGAGCCACTTTGGGGTGTTTTGGAGAAGCGAGTCAGGAAACGTTTTCCTCCACCAGCATCACGTAGTGACCTGGCCACTATCCTGCAAGAAGAATGGCTTAAAATCCCTCTGACCACTGTGCAGGACTTGTATATGTCATTTCCAAGACGAATTGACGCTGTACTGGCCGCAAAAGGAGGCCCTACACCATACTAATAAATTATTGTGGTCTAAAACCAGGTGTTTCAGTTTCATTGTCCAACCCCTGTACTTTTGCATTGTTGCCGGCTTGGTACGCTCAGTGGTGCACATGTTGTATTGTGGGCGTCTCTATGATGGTTAAACAGTAGATACTGTGCTTTCACGCTCTTAGGACGAAAACAAGTACAAAAAGTACTCGATGGGAATCCCTGAGGCGAGACAACCCAGCAATAAGCAAAGTTGTATTTAGCTTTTAAGAGTAAATGATTGTCATGATGCTTCTGAGAATGAGGAAAGGTGGAGGGTAGGTTTTGGAACGAGGCCGATCTCATATCAGAATGTTTTCCTCATCCTCCCCTATTATTATCTCCCCTCTGCTGTCCTTCCCCTATGACTTGTTAGTAGTGAAAAAAAATATGCTGGGTTATTATCTCTGGTATTTAGTAGCTGCTGTATAAAAATTCCAGACGGTTTTCCCTCCGTTTGAGCCAGCAGGCCTGGAGTTTGGGCCCTTTAACTCTTACATCACTGGAAACTCGGGCCAGTGCGGTGACTTTTCATCTGGTGTCTATCACAGTTTCCTTCAGCGTTTCATTCACGCTAACTTGATGTTGTTAACCTCGCCAGCTGTGTTTTCCATTTCAGAGCTATGATCTCGTGATGACTGAAGCTGTTGTCGAAGCTTCATGTCACTCACTTCCACCTTGCCTTCTGCAGATTTACGCCCTGTGGATTGATCCTAAGAATTATGTGGATGTCACTCGTCGCTGGCACGCCGAAAACATCTCTTTTCCCCTGAACTTCTTCCTGCCGAGCCGCATGCGTGGCCAGCAGCTGGAGAGAGTGCGACTCACGCAAGGAGACAGCGCTCTGGAGGCTGGCGACGAGGCGGAGAAAGAGGTGCTGAGGCGGACTGTTGTTGTTATTGCTAATGAGGTCACTCCTTACTTCCTCAAAATCCTCAGTGTTTATATGCACGGAATAATTAATAATAATCTTAAACCTGCAGAAAATCTGCATGCACTTGGGTAATCAGATAATGGAAACGCTCCGGGATTACATGACTCGTGCAATTATAGGATTTCTACTTTGCAACTGAGCTCTCTCTAATGGTTAATAAGCTGTTCTATGCAAAGTACTGTAGTGATAACACAAGTAAAGAGAAACGTGTATTTACAAGCATTCACACCCCATTACCTTATTAAGTTACAGGAGTGTGTTACTTTTATTACGTACTACGATACCCCTAGAACTTTTGGGGGAGAGGTTTTGAGATCTTGAGAGGGTGATGGCGTTTCCATAACAGCAGCTGGAGCTCTACACTTCAGCCAAGTTCATATCCGCCCCTCAAAGAACATGTGTAATCCAATAAAACAAGATCGTTATGGGTATCACTATATAATACCCAAAGGTGCTGAGAGACCTGCTCATGTTCGGCGTACCTCAGATACTTTGCGCGCACACACACTCGTCAGACACCTGCAGGTTAGTTTTCTTACTGTTCACCCCTGCAGTTACTGACGATGTCATTAATGTCCTGACATGGTGATTTATTCTCCCTATTAATAAATCTTTTATTTTCCTTCTCTTTTCTCTGTGAAGCTGTACAGCGATGCTCAGGAGTGCATGAACCTTCTGTCTCAACGGCTCGGCTCGAACAGATTTTTCTTTGGAGAGTCGTAAGTCAAAGTTAAGCACTGCAAACAGATCTTTCAAACACATTTGATTTACCTGATAATGCACACAAATACTCATTCAGGAGAAATCGCATTCTGAATTTTGAATTTCAATTTTTCCCTGGGCAAGTGATAAGCAGTATGATATTCTCCTGCACTCCTCCATGCTAAATGAGGAACTCGGCAGTGCGTGACGTAGGAAGTCACGTAGCGAGAGTGACGAACGCTGGGAAATGTAGAAAGAAAAAGCCATAGTCGTGACAATAATCGATTTTGTTTTCACTTTTAATACATTATTCAGTAAATTACATGAGGTATTCAATACGTTATTGAGAAATAAGCTTTATCTTAAGGATTTTGCCCAACTGTGGTATAATGGAAGCGTTTTAAGCATGTGTAAGGTACGCTACGCTATGATACATACAGTATATATTAAAGTCCTCGGTTTACAATAAATTGAACTTGCATTGGATTTTGATCTGGGACTACTTGCAAAAGTCTTAGACCACCATTAGATTAGATGTACCATTGTTTTAGTCACAGTATAATGACCATATACAATTAGATCTCAATCTCTTTATTAGAATACAACCAGAAAATACTGGCAATGACAAAAAAATCAGAACAGTGAGCTCCCCTTACACTTGAGCAAAAGCAGCATCTGGCAGCTTCATCGGGATGCCAAGTTGACCCTTCTACAGTCTAAAGAAGCTTGATCAGAAATGGTCTTTGTGGAAGGGAAGCAGCCAAGAAACCACTTTTTCGGAAAGGGAACAGGGTGAAAAGACTAGAATATGCTAAAGCTCACAAAGATTGGAATGAAGATCAGTGAAAGGGAGTTTTACATGGTGATGAATCCAACTTGGAAATTTTGGGGTCCAATCGTCGAATGTTTTTTGTGTGTGTGTTAATGCCAAGTACAGTGTATGCTGGTTTAGAGAGATCTAATATCGGGATCTGTCCCTCCAGACCCTCCTCCCTTGATGCCTATGTGTTCGGCCACTTGGCGCCTCTATTGAATATCAAGCTGCCCAACAACAAACTGCACCAGCACCTGAAGTCTCTGAACAACCTGACCAACTACTGCTCCAACATCTTGTCTCTCTATTTCCCAACTGACATTCGAGGTGAGAAAGCAGTCGCTCTTAACTCTTAATCATCCCCCCAGAAAGGGGGCACTTTCTCTGACAGTTCTGAGAACTATGAAAAACTCCCTTCAATGTGAAAGCGCCTTATGACAAAGCACCTTACTGAGACACGCTGGATGCTGCTTTAATTTGTCTTTCAACTTTGACTTTTGTTTAAAATGTATTGATATTGCTAGGAAGCCCAGCATTACACAGAGCTTATTAGGTGCAAAGACCTAAATTTGATTTGCAGTGGTGCCTGCTGCCTGGTTTGGCGCTGCAACCATTGGTTCGCAATCGCAATCTCTGCCAATGCCACAGCGACCCTTTCTCACTGGCGGATGGATGTGGGGAGCGTAGCATGTTCTTCCATTCTTTCTATAGAAGCCATTTGTCTGCCAATAGAAGAAAGGATATAGTGGTCATGAAGGAATGGAGGCACTCGCAGGTCTGAGGCCCTCCTCGCCCAGGGTCATGAGGCTGAGAGCGTAGAGGGACTGTGATACTGGGCATTGCCAAATTAAGAGAAAAAACAATAATGATGGGGATTGTAGTGACTGGGATAATTTACATGTACAGCATTTAGCAGACGCCCTTATCCAGAGCGACTTACAATTGATACAGTCTTACAATCCAAGCAGTTGTGGGTTAAGGGTCTTGCTCAAGGACCCAACAGTGGCAGCTTGGCAGATGTGGGATTTGTACCCTGGACCTTCTGGTCCAGAGTCCAGAACCTTAACCGCTAGGCCACCACAGTCCCAGATCAGTGGGATACTGATGGATTACAGGTATTATCTAATGCTTGTATTTTGTTGACAGAGGGAGATGGGCAGCCACCACCCAAAGGGCAGGAGGGCAGTGACTTCGATCATGATCCTTACAAGAGACGAAAGCAGTTCCTGTCTGTCCTGGTGGCTGTGGCTGCCATGCTGGGCTACGCTCTCGTCACGGGCATAGTCGCTATTGAGCACGTGAAGGAAGAGAGACCAAGAGGAAACATTGCCTCCATCGAAGCACTTAAAGATGAAGAGGAGGAGTGATGGACGAAGACGTACAGAGAAACCAAGTACAGCTTTGCGTCATTTAACGTCCACGGTGCGTTCTGTGAAATTGATGTTTTCCAAACTTCGTAAATATTCTTTACTTCGTATTGACTAAGTAACTAAGATGCTACACACCTACAGTACTGCGCTTTGATATACGCAAGTCTTCCGCGATCCATGCAGGATTCGTGCATAGATCCAGTCCCTCATCAGCCAGCCAAATGGCTCGTGGACACAACGCTTTTGCTGATTTCTCGCTGACTCATCTTGCTGCACGCTGATTCGTCTCTGTGCATACTGGTTCATCTGGCTGCACGCTGGTCATCCTGGTGGCTGCTGACACACCGCACGTGCTCTGTTACAATCGACTCCTCTTGCCGAGTTTCAGAATTTCAGCTAATCTGGCAACGTAATATATGGGTTTAGTAGGGTAATAATTAAAAAAATAAGGATAATAACCTTATGGGACGTTATGCGGCGCAGACCTGTACTTAGTGTTTGGGTGAACAGATGTTTCACCTGATAGTCACATCCTGAATGGGATTGAGACTTTTTGTTTCACCTGCATAAAAATGGCACACCAATGCCATTTCTTCCCCAATGTGTGGTTGTACCATGTTAATGAGAGGTAAGGATTCCACCACTGTTCAGTCATTTCGCTTGCCCGGATTGAGGTCTGTAGATTTAGCTATAAAACGTTACAAATTTGGACAGGTGTCCATTTGCTACTTTACCACTCTGATATTTCTTCCATTTCGTTTTTGATGGTGCGCTCATACAGGTGCGCAAGCCATTACGATGCATATTCTAGAGAGATTAGGGAAATTATTGTCGTTCATTTCTCAGGGTGCACTTTTTTCCATTTCCGTACGCCGTTACAGATTCGGGCTTTCTGACATTCCAAGCTTTTCACAGTATCTAAAAACAAGAAATATCTCCATATGGCTTGTGTTTAAAGTCGACAGTATATGAGTCATAAAGCAGTGCTGAAATGTTTCATGTTTATTTATATATCACAGCATTGTGCTCAAATTCAATTTGCGGACCAACTGCTAAACAGTGCATATTTGTTCAGCTTGCCTGTTGATGTATTGTCTCTGCTCATAGTACTTGGAAGAAAAACTATTTTGCCTTTGTTGCCTTGTTTTGTCGAAATATGTATTCCAGATGGTGTTTGCAGTCTGCTTAGTAGCAGGATAGGGAAACCGACGATGTCTGGTGAACATCACGGCTTGGGCCACTGACTTATTTAAATTGTTAATAGTATTTTTTTAATTTGTTAGTTTAAAAGGTTTGGAATCACTCTGGTCGACATATTAAAATAATAAACTTGTTTTTGAAAGGTTGCAACAGAAAATGTGTTTTTTCAGTAGTTGAAATATGCATCCAGAAACAGATATCTTGGTATCTTAGCAAAAGCTGATTACTGAAGACAAACACTGACCCAAATCCAGTATTACTTTAATGAGAACCATTCTGGATGCTCTTTTTAATAAACCTGTGCCTTTACAGGACAATTTCCAGCATGGGTGCTGTGTGTCTGTACAGTCTCACAAACATGTGTGCACTTGCATACAAGTGTGAGCGTAAAAAGAAGTCGTTCTGTCTCTCTCGGGACCTTGAGCGGTTCTGTGACTCTACGGATAAGTGGTATGTAAATCCTCCACTCCCCAAACCAACAATAATCTGTCACTGTTACGTTTCTGTCATATCTAGGTCCATACTTCTGTCAGCTCCTAATGCCGGATCATGTCAGCGTGTAATTCCTCATATAGTGATATATGTGCGTGTTATTTTAAATAACAGAGGGTGTATATTTGATTGGGTTACTACTGTACGTCAGCCGTTTCACACTCTATGGACAATTTATGACCTGACTGACTGACGATATAGACAGCTCCGTATTGCTCAGTGTAGCATTGGCAGAATCTCCTTTTCCGTTGCCCTCTACAGATGTTTTTCATTCTTTTCTGTCTTTTTTTTTTTCAGAAACAATTTGCTACATAGTAAAAGATGCTGGACTAGAATTTGGCTGCTCTGGAAGTGCAAGTGCTGCCTGGCTGCTATTTTGCCCTGCATTGGATTAGTAATGCAGTTGTGACTTGAGTTATCAGAATCCATACACATTTGCGAGGGAAAAACAAGTTGATCAATTAATTTTTTTAGCTGTGATGCACCATTTAAGCACGGCAGTTAGAATTTTCTAAAAGATACAGCTGGTAAATAGTTGATAAATTGGACATATCAGAAGTTCATAATTGGAGAAAGAACATTGTATACAGATTTATTGACTATTTATTAATTATTTAATATTTATTATTTGAATTTGGGAGACCTTGTACCATCTCAGCCTCTGTTCGTTGGTTTATTTGCTTTAAACCTTATTTTTGATGGAGGGTTGCCAAGTTTAGTTATCTATTTAGTAACATTATTTCTAGGTGCCATTTTGGGGTGCCAGACCTTAGTATAATTCCCAGGTGTGCTTGCTCTGGATGTCGTTGCAGCCACCCAGTGGCACCTTGGTAGAGCACATGCCCTGTCATTTCAAAATGCCTGGATTGAACCCCATTTAAAGGGCACAACCAGAATATGGGAATACACCCTCAATAAAGATATAAAAAAGAGTAATATTTATAAGAGTTTATCTATTATTATGACTAGATATGTGTAGATGTGTAAGCGTTTTCTAGCCTTTCTTGCAACTATATACAAACGAAGACCAATAAAATAAAATTCTACCAATGTATCATCGTTCATTTAGATGTGAGGTTTATTTCTACCTCTCTCCTACTTTCTCTTTCTCTAATGTCCAGGAAAACAGGTTGTTGAACTGCCGTTCCCGTGGCTCATCCCTCATAGCACCCAGTGGACACACAGCTATGCATTACAGCATGACTCAGGCATGCCGCTTTGGCTCCTGTTCAGTTCAGTGGTTGTTTTGTTGTCTATGTGTGTGTGAATGAGTTCAATGGGGAATGTGCGGTAGCTTTATAATATTTCATAATATAAAAAAAAAAATCTGGATAATTCCCAGACCAGGAAAAATAATGTGGTCTTCCCCATGACGAGCCCAGTTCCAATTCAGACAGAGAATGAGAGTTTTAGGACTTGAAATGTACATCCTGCTCATGTCTGCTTCTAGTTTAGTTCGGGGGATTAAGAAGTGTGAGTCACTCTTTCAGGCTACCAGTATTGAGCATTCAGACGTTTCACTCAGAAACTCAGATTTTCCTTTCTGGAAGCAGAATGCTTTTAACAAGCCCCCCATTCCATGCAGGCACGTTACTTCATGTTCAGCGTGCCTCCTTAGCGTACGCACTTTCAAACTGTGTAATTGTGTCGGTGTTTGAAAAGTGCATTTATTCCCAAATCCCCTCCTTTCAAGGTCCAGTAATGATGAAGTATGAGCGGAAATATTCCCTTGGCACATGCTGTTAAAAGCGGTTGCTGAGGCAACACAGTAGCAATCAAAAATAAACACTTTTACTGGAACGGGGGGTGGAAGGTGTGCACACTGAATAGCCCCTGACTTAGACGGTCTATAAAGGTTTCCACGCTGTATAAAACACATACTGGCATCATTAGAACAAACGACTCACACTTACAGAAAGCATTAGAGCATTTAGCAGTCTACTAATGGAAATGAGCTGCAGCCGAAAGGTATCAAAGTGATACATGTTCTTGAATGTCTTGGAGATCACTGAGGGTCATGCATTTGCCCAATCGGTCAACTGTGCGACCTCGGAAACCGTGTAGTTTGATTTGCATGGTGCTTAAAAATTTCCCTTCACAGTAGATTTATGAGGCTGAACGACAGCAAAGAAATTCACCATCACCAGAGACGTGACATACAGGTACAACTGGAATACTGATTTGGAGTAAATGTATAAATTTGCTTCAACTTCATTGTTTGTAGAAATCTAGAGAGATCCTGAACTGTTATTTTATCTCTGGCACTTACTTGGGTTACAATCCTTGAATGTTCATGAACCCTTAAGAATGTTCTACATTTTTGGATAAATGACCTAAAATGTCAATGTTTTCACATACAGTGGGGCAAAAAAGTATTTAGTCAGCCACTGATTGTGCAGGTTCTCCTACTTAGAAAGATGAGAGAGGTCTGTAATTTTCATCATAGGTACACTTCAACTCAGAGACAAAATGAGAAAAAACATCCAGGAAATCACATTGTACGATTTTTAAAGAATTAAATTGTAAATCATGGTGGAAAATAAGTATTTGGTCACCCACAAACAAGCTCTCACAGACCTGTAACTTCTTCTTTAAGAAGCACTTCTGTCCTCCACTGGTTACCTGTATTAATGGCACCTGTTTGACCTCGTTATCTGTATAAAAGACGCCTGTCCACAGCCTCAAACTGTCAGACTCCAAACTCAACTATGGCCAAAACCAAAGAGCTGTCAAAGGACACCAGAAAGAAAATTGTAGACCTGCACCAGGCTGGGAAGAGTGAATCTACAATAGGCAAGCAGGTTGGTGTGAATAAATCAACTGTGGGAGGCAATTGTAAGAAAATGGAAGACATACAAGGCCATTGATAATCTCCCTCGATCTGGGGCTCCACACAAGATCTCATCCCGTGGGGTCAAAATGATCATGAGAACGGTGAACAAAAATCCTAGAACTACACGGAGGGACCTGATGAATGACCTGCAGAGAGCTGGGACCAAAGTAACAAAGGCTACCATCAGTAACACACTACGCCAAGAGAGACTCGGATCCTGCAGTGCCAGGCGTGTCCCTCCTGCTTAAGCCAGTACATGTCCAGGCCTGTCTGAAGTTTGCCAGAGAGCATATGGATGATCCAGAAGAGGATTGGGAGAATATCATGTGGTCAGATGAAACCAAAATAGAACATTTTGGTAAAAACTCAACTCGCTGTCTTTGGAGGAAGAAGAATTCTGAGTTGCGCCATACCTACTGTGAAGCATGGGAGTGGAAACATCATGCTTTGGGGCTGTTTTTCTGCAAATGGGACAGGACAGCTGATCCGTGTTAAGGGAAGAATGAACGGGGCCATGTATCATGAGATTTTAAGCCAAAACCTCCTTCCATCAGTGAGAGCATTGAAGATGTAACATGGCTGGGTCTTCCAGCATGAAAATGTTCCCAAAGTAGTGGCTCCATAAAAAGCAGTCTCCAGACCTCAACCCCATAGAACATTTGTGGAGGGAGTTGAAATTCTGTGTTGCCCCAAAACATCACTGCTCTAGAGGAGACCTGCATGGAGGAATGGGCCAAAATACCAGCTACAGTGTGTGCAAAGCTGGTGAAGACTTACAGGAAACGTTTGACCTCTGTTATTGCCAACAAAGGTTATGTTACAAAGTATTGAGTTGAACCAAATTTATTGACCAAATACTTATTTTCCACCATGATTTACAATTTAATTCTTTAAAAATCCTTTTTTTCTCATTTTGTCTCTTATAGTTGAAGTGTACCTATGATAAAAATTACAGACCTCTCTCATCTTTCTAAGTCGGAGAACTTGCACAATCAGTGACTGACTAAATACTTTTTTGCCCCACTGTATGTCTTAAAAGAAGATAAACAAACCCAGGAAAAAAAAATGTATTGTGAAATTTGAGAGTAGAACCATGAAGTGGCCAAATTACCACCAAAATTCATAGTAAAACTGAAATAATTCATGGTCAGTTCATAGTTCTTCAGGTTCACATTTGTACTATGAAATTTCACAGTAGAACTATGAAGTGGCCAAATTACCATCGAAAAATTCATAGTAGAACGGAATTTCATGGTCAAACTGTGAAACTTCACATTAAAACACATTAAAAGCAATTCACAGTTTTATTTTGAAAATTCACAGTACATTTTTTTTCCTGGGAAACGCAATGAAACAAACGAGACCAAATGCACAACTGTGCATAAAATATAAGCCCGTTAAACATTAACTAGATTAAGTGATTTGAAATTAAAGTGGGCTTTACACTTTCATAGATGAGTAACGATGAACAAATTAATGCTAACGAGTTTATATTAGGCTAATTGCATTGATTTTGTTATGCTAACGTCACTGATGCCTTTGCTAGTTTAATGAACGCCTTTGCTTTAGTAGCTCTAATATTTAATTTTGGATAGGTAATATGGTTATAAGTGGCTAAAACAGGGCGTTGAGCTTTCACTACCTGGACTGTAGCGTGTTGCAAATGTCAGTTACTCCGTGCGCAAACCCACAGAAACTGACTGCAAGCGCTCATACTTTTGGAAAGGTGCTGGGACATTATGGGAAATGGAGCACCCGTAATTCTGATCAGTAATACAGGATACATATGACTTTTTACCGCCGTGATTTTAGTGGGGCACAGAAAACAGTTTATTGGGGCACGTTGACGCCCAGGAGGCCATATTTATGCAAAATTAAATTCTAAATGCATTGATAAACTTTCAAGCATCTCTGGGTGGTAGCAATGTCAACGTTGTTTGTGTGGAAATCACCAGGTATTGTTCATTTGATAACATGACAGACAAGTCTCTCTCTGACACTCACACTCACTCACTCTCCCTCTCTCTCACTCACTCACTCACTCTCTCTCACTTTCTCCCTCTCTCACTCCCGAGCCAGTTGGACGCACGGCGCGCGCTCTGAACGCGTTACGCACAGCTTCAGCAGCACCGGTTTCATGACGAATCTTCTCTCTTGGTGTTTTTGTTACACCAACTGGATATTATTTCTGGATATTGCGTTGTCTTTTTGTCGATAAGCATGGGTGTGAAGCGATCTGTGCCAGTCTGGACTGTAATCACCATGATGCAGCTCGCGTGTTTGTGTGAACCTCTGGATAAACAAGAGATGCAAGGTAGAACTTTTTCATTCAATATAACGTCAGGCTCAAAATACCTAATAAACGCTGCAGACCATCTTTATAACTTCTAACAGACTTGTCATTTAAACATTAGTTTCGCGTGAACAGCTGCTGGTTGCGCTGTGCACAATCATTCATGTTTTTGTTAATTTTCTGATTTGAAACTGGATTTAAGATTGGCATTTAAGTAAATGACAGCAGAAGGGTCACGCACTTAGATTCATCCAAGAGTCTGGTGTCAAACAAACACAACCGAGTGGCAAATGCTTGTAAAAACTTCTAAACATTTATCATTATGGTTGCACAATATCATTTGTTACTATTATATTTCTTTGAAATATTGTACTGACATGGCAACTGAATGCTTAAGTCCAGCTTCAGGAGAACACAGTGCGGCGATGGCAGAGCTGCAAGGAGAAAGCAACTTCTCCCCAAAGAGCATTCCTACCTGTCTGCTTTTTGTTAAAGGTCACCAAGCCATAACCAAGCCAGAAGGCTACTGGAAAAATGTTTTTTAGACCAAAACGTTTTGGTTTAAATGAAAAACGTTCCCTCTGGAGAAAGGGCAGCAGTGCATTTCAGCATAAATTCCTCATCCCATATGTGAAACATGGTGGTGGTAGTCTCATGGCTTGCCCCCATTTTGCTGCACCTGTTTTTACTTGTTACTGACTAGCACAGGGTTTTCCTTTGAAATGGTGACATGACAGGATGTCCTATGCAAAGAGGCACATGTGCTGAGCATCCTGTCCAAACTCGCAATCCATGTGTTAATTGTTTCATTCTCATACATGATCTTATCCAATGTGAAGAGCTCACCAATGTGCATTTAGCGTACTGAGGTGTATATCACGACAATGCCATTCTGTTCAACCAAACATTTGTTTGGCAGTCTGAAGTCCTTGGCTCGTGAATAGGTCAGGTTTCTAAATGCGGAGTGAGACAGCACGCAGACGTACCGATTTTCCCGTTACCCTGGACCTGTGTAGTCTCCTGCTTCATACTTTCCTTCTGTCTTGACCTCAGCTTCATACACACAGCTTTCTCCTGGCTGTGGTCCTACCAGCCAGCCATGAGCATTTGTGTAAACACTTTAATAGCAACTGATTCAATATGTGATCGGTGACAGATGCTCAGAGGAAAGGCAGCCATGCTTGGGTCAGCATCAGATGGCCCAAAATGCTCTTGAATGCTTGAAGGTCTGGTGATGCTTAGTCACTTAGGTTAGTGTTATCAGCTGTGGGAATGGTGGTTATGGTACTCGCAAGGCTTTCCTAAATTAGCTCTAACATAAAAGGAGGCTTGTTACTTTACGTTCCGACAAATCCATAGAAAGTTGAATTGATTGCAAAACGAGGAATTTAATAGATACTGTGTGTCATAGCGCATTTCCTCACTACATTTCCCAGCACTCATCACTCCCGCTACGTGACTCCCTACGTCACGCACTGCCGAGTTCTTCATCTAGCACAGGAGAGTATTGTAGTGCACCTTAAACACTTATGTTAAATTACAGTTGGGTAAAATCATTAACATGAGCTTATTTTATACTAAGTATTGAAATATCTCATGTACATTATTGAATAATATATTGAAATTGAACCAAAATGATTATTGTTGTGACCATTGCTTTTCCTCACTACATTTCCCAGCACTCTTCACTCCCGCCATGTGACACCCTACATCACCTACATCATTTAGCCCAGGAAAGCGCAGCAGAATATCGAAATATCGAAAGTCGAAATATCCATTGGGCAATTGTAAAACGGGGAGTACCTGTAAATAGTCAAAAGTTTGTGGACACATCTTATAATTATTGAGCTCTGCTATTTATAATATAACGCCTAACAGAATATTCAAATTATAAATCATGCATTTCTGGATTCTCCCTAGACGAACAGTGGCGGTAAAATTGGTTGTACTGATACCCCAGTGACTTTCAAAATGACACATTTACAAATCCAACAAGTCAGTTCATCAACTCTTTGCCCTGCTGTCCTTAAAGTCCATAGAGAATTGGTTTGCCAACTTGGATTGAGAACGTGCCATCAGAAGCCGACCTCACAGTCGTGTTCTAAAATGTGGAAAGCCCTTTCAGAAGAACAAAGCCTTTTGTAGCAGCAGATTTGGGGGGCAAACTCCATACTAATACCCATGTTTTGGACTTTTTGGGGTGTCCACAAACTTTTGTCTTTATAGTGAATTTTGGAAGATGCAAGGCACTCCCTGGATTTTGTACTAAAATGTGATAAAGGCATCAGTAACCCTTTCACATTTGGTCATTTTCAGTGTGTTAAACATGCTAAGCGAATCAAGTCTAGAAAGTTTTAGCATATTATACATTTCCAGCAATATGAATATGAATCCAGCATTAGCCTCCTAGCAGACTGCAAGGCCAGGCTTATCTGGGGTGTTATATGACACTAAATTTATTTAAAGGCTCATATGCTTGGAGTTTAGTGCATTAAGCTACGCAATAATGTGCTAGCTAAAACAAAGGCACTGGCTAATGTTGGTTAATACCACTCCCCTGCCTTCCTTTCAGTGCTCCTTAAGTAAGAGTTTCCTCGCAGGCTTCCAAAGGAAACAGAACTTCGTCCAGTTCTCATTTCAGAACCTGGCTTTCCTTAATTACTTACAAACAAATCATTGGAAAGCGAGACATGCAGGAACGGTCAGAAATATCACTTCCCAAACATTTAAACAATCAGAGATTAGTAAAGTAATCCCAAGAGACATACACTGATTCAGCCAAAGCAATAAAACATTTGATCCGTAACAATGGTTAGGTAAGTGTTACGTATCCACATGAACCCTGGGTTTCGCAGCAGAACCTTACCCACACTCCCTCCACACTGATTCCTGGAGCCATGACTTCATCAGACTCATCAGACCAGATGACCTCCTTCTGAGGTCCAGTTCTAACACTCATGTGCCAATTACAGATGCTTTTGACGGTTGACATTTGTTAGCATGGTGAGCAGTCTGACCGATCTGCGACTAGACAGCCCCATAGTCTGCAGGGGGCGCTGCTTCCTCCCGTAACCAGCATTAAACATTTCTGAGACTTGTACCGCAGTCGCTCTTCTGTCTTACCAAACGGGATAGGATTCGTTTCTCTCATGCATCGATGTACCTTGGGTGCCAACACCCTGTCGCCAGTTGTTCGTTTGTCCCGCCTTGGACCACCGTCAGTAGGTACTCACCACTGCTGACAAGCCTTGTTGCTGAGGAGATGATCTGACCCTTTGTTGGTTTGTACTCCTGAACATTTTTCCTACGTCCAACATTTCTACTGTTCAGTTCAATCAATGTTATTTGTTATTTGGCGAGCAGGCGAAAAAGCACGCTTAAAATCTGAGACCATTTTTTATTTAGGCATGTAGAGAAAGGACTAATTAATTCTGTTTGAACAGCTTCAGTAATGACAGAAAAAGTTCAGTTTATAATCAACGTTACCTCAGACAGACGCACTGGACTCCTGGAGTCCACCTTACCCCTAGGCAGAGACAAGACCAGACTTTACTGCTATACTAGTTGCTATACAATATTATTTACTGCTTTGGTCTATCTAGGTGGCACTGTAGAAATTTGGCTGTCCTTTTTGTGACGCGTCTTACCTTCAGAGGCAGAAATTTCTTTCCCGGACCATTACCGGTGCCTGTCTAGACTCGCATGTGGTCTGTATTTCAGTATTTGGAAATGTATGTGGTCTGTATTTCAGTGATAGACATGCTGGCTCTGCAGGATGCCAAGCAGAACGCAGCTGCAGTGGAACAGCTGTACGGAGCTCTGAATACGTTCAGTGATATCTACATGGTCTCGACCTTCCGCCTGCCGCCCAAACTGGGAGGGGTGCTGCTCGGCTTCTACAATAAACAGGACAATAAGAAGTACTTGGAGCTTGCCATCATGGGAAAGATCAACAGAGGTAATTTTTCGGCGCTCTTCTAGGTGACTGAATGGAAATGATGACCTGATGGTAGTGTGTCTCCGTCTGGGTTTTATCACAACCCATTGCCATGGGAGCGGGAAGTAAGGGAAAGCCAGACGACTGCGTTACCAGTGATGCCAGGTCACCAGAACAATGCTGTCACTGTTCCGCTAAAAACGACTCAATATTGAGAGCACCAGTGTGTAGCCTTAGAGTGGGTCTTAAGCACACATTCACAAAAACTGATGCTCTTTTATCTCGCACAAAGGCCCCATTGCATTGCATCAATTATGCGTAATAACATAATAACAGTGCAAAGTGCGCCGTCATCTGGCTTATGATGATCTAGTGTGTTGTTCGTTGGTAATATCTGTTTAGCGATGTTTTCACGAGACTCCTCATAAAGACTAACTACGATATGGATATGCTTATAGCTCTGGTGCGCTATAACCGTGCCGACGGCAAGCTGCACACGGTAAATCTACAAAGCCCGAACTTGGCGGACGGCCGCGCTCACTCCATCATCCTTCGTGTGGGAGGTCTGCGCCGAGACAGCCTCAGCCTTGAGCTCTATGTCAACTGCCGTCTGGCTGATTCTGCCCAGCGCCTGCCGCCTCTGGTCCCCATGCCGGCGGACGGCGAGACAGTGGAGATCCGGAACGGCCACAAGGCGTACTCTCGCCTTCAGGTATGGGTACTGAGAAATTTTAGATCCAGCTTTGCTCTGAGTGCTGCTGGATCAAAGCTTTTAGGTGGGTCATATAAACAGCTTGGCCCCTTTTAATGACCTGGTTGATCAAAATGGTCATTGACTGGACATTACCATAGTCTGAGAGTCTCTTTAGGCTACTGTAGTGTAAATATAAAGGGTATTATCACAAGAAAGCGTGTGCAAACGATACATGACGATAAGTGTGAGAGGAGTGAGTGGAACACTACCATCCACATAGCACCCGAAGCCAGAACTGTTCTACATATCAGTCCCTCCAGGATATACACAACACCATGACACCGCACAATGGAATAACTAGAAGCAGGATCGAGGCTTTACCATTTGTCATAAATCATGACGTTGACCAATTTAAATGAGTAAATGTTTATGCATATGTGTATCCATATTTGGCTACAGGGATCGGTGGATACCCTTAAACTGGCTCTTGGGGGCACTGTTGCTAATGCTGGAGCGCTCACCGACTGCCCTTTTCAGGGCGACTCCTCATCCTACAATACAGGTAACGCACCTTCATACGTATGGTGTGTAGGGGGCTGAGGGTAACCCTTTTGCTGCTATCCACAGCATGCCAGCCATCCTCTAACCATCCATTAATGGAAAAAGACCACCACAGGGCCACTTCTGATGAGATTATGCATGTCGTGTACCGTGCACGACACGCCGGTGGTACTGACGTTTAATGGCATAATATTGGGATTTGTGCTGGTACAGGTGAAGTGCAGCAGCACTGGTGGACACTGTGTGCTATTGTGGACATGCATAGACTGTAGCTCCACTGCCTGGTCAAAATAAGACACCGTTTGGATTAGAAAGTGCAAATATTTAAGATACTTTGATTGGTGTTGACAATACTTTTAACCCTAACTGGAGCAACATCCGAACTGGAATAGCTTCTCATTTCTTGAACAGCCATGGTTGTGGAAAAAAAGTTACCCTCTTTTTAAATTATTGGCCTACATCAAGCAAAACTTGATTCGAACCCTTAACCCATCACAGAAGAAATGGTTGGAAGTCGACGCTAGAACTCTATGATTAAAGTATGGGCGTTTCCAGACGCATAGTGTGATGTGAACTCACAGGATTGGGACCAAACAGATGTGTGGCTATAAGAAAAGCACTTCTTAGTGAGGAAGGTTGCTAGGAAATGAGGAAAGAAGACTCTGGAGGAAAGGAATTAGGTCATGTGGTCTGCTGTGTCCAGCTTTACCCTATCCCAGGGCGCATCAGGGTAAGAAATGATGCCAACTCGAGCCTCTGGAGGCAATGATCTGGGGTTACTTCAGTTGGTCAGGTCTGGGCACACCAACATTATGAGGCAATAAAATGAAGAAGCTGAGTAGCTGAATGTACTGAATGACCGGGTTATACCATCAATGGAGTTTTTCATCCCTGATGGTATTGGTTTATTCCAGGACGACAGTGGCAACGGGCGTGAGCTGTTCTGGAAATCATTTTCAAACATGAATTGGCCACCACAGAATCCTGACCTTTACCCCAGTGAAAGTCTTTGCGAAACTTTACTGACTCATTCGGCGCTTCCATTGTGGGAACAAGATTCTAGGAATTATGAATGCAACCCTGGACCGAAAGGTTCTTATGGCGTTACATAAGGTTGTCAAATAAACGTCATGACATAATCAATGCTAAAGGCATTTTTTTGGCCAGCCAGTTCTTTCCTTCCATATCCATAATTTGTTAATACTAGAATGCTTTATTATTGATCCGAACACAGGACAGGCCGTTGACTGGTACTGTTCCCAACCCAATTTTTAATTGAGTCATTCAAAACCACAAAGCAACAAGTGGTCCTATGGTGGTCCTTTTCGCTGATGAATTCTGGAGGTTATTTGTACATTGTCTTCTCAATTCATCTACTCTCAATGCGTCTCCGTTTTCTTCTATTCCCAGTAAATGGAGAAATAAACTCAATTCTTGGTGAGTATCATCGGGTGACCCCAGTCTTTCTAACCTTCCTAATCTAAGTGGATGTACATCATACACTTTATATATAATATTCTTTGCTCACAGGTGATCATGCCAAAGCTCTTATTGGACAGCTCATTATCTTTAACCAGATCTTGGGTGAGCTTCGAGAGGACATCAGAGAACAGGTGTGTAGGTGTGGGACTACACAGAGATCATGGTTATCTGTTCTGTTTGTGGATCTTTCTGTACACGCTTGTCCTTCTGCCTAGTGTAGGTAAAGGAGATGTCTCTTATTAGGAACACCATAATGGAGTGTCAAGTGTGTGGTGAGTAAGCTGTCCAAGTTTGTATCACGTATGCTGTTCTAATGCAGTAGAATATCCACCAACACTTTTGCGAATGTTGAAAAGGAAAACCTGAAGGGAAAAAGTCCAAAATTTGAAAAAAAAAACCACCCAAAGATCACAAAAAGACTTTTGCTCAAGGATGATGTGGAAAAGTTTGAATACTGCTAAAGCTGAAATGGGTTTCTCGAATAAGCGATGACGTATCAAGCTGTTACTGACAAGCTAAATTCCTCCATTTTCGCTTACTTTGATGCCATCATCTTAAAGTTTCTTCGCATAACTGTAGAGGATGGAAACTTTATTTGCATTTTTTAATGAGTGCTTGACCTGTCATGGAGTAAACATAGTGGAAAGCAAAGCCTCCTGATCAATTGCTATGGTTTTGCTCAATTTGAAGTGACGTTCAACCATTTATATGCACATAAACTAGCCTTAACTTGGTCAGCCAGGTCTCCTAACATTAACACCACGTAATGGCTCCTCCTTTCTGTGCTGTCCTACTCAGGATTCAACGAGCCTCGCTCCCACTGCCAGCCTAACCCCTGTTTTAAGGATGTAGCCTGTATGGACACGTTTGAGTTCCCAGGGTACCGATGTGGGCCCTGCCCTGAGGGAATGACCGGCAATGGCACCCACTGCCATGACATTGATGAAGTGGGCATATTCAAATATTAAACACAAATTACTGAACGCATAATGTAAGCGTAAAGTGTATATATGAGTATTCTCTGTTTGTCTCAGTGTTCATTGGCTCAACCCTGCTACTCTCCAAGTGCTTGTGTAAACACTGCAAAGGGCTTCAAGTGTGAGGCCTGTCCATCTGGACTCTGGGGTCCGGCTGTCTTAGGGTTTGGCCTGGACTATGCCAGGAATAATAAACAGGTATGCAAAAGAAGATGCCACTGTATTGTGTTTGCTATCAGTTGTACATAGAGAGGACACTGTTTGAGTGTTTGGTAAACTGTAGAACTTTTTTTTTACCTTCATGACATCTTCCCTCACAGGACTGTACGGACATAGATGAATGCATTGAAGTCGCCAATGCCTGCACAGCCAACTCTCTCTGTTTAAACACCTTTGTAAGTTTTATGACAACAAAAAGCGTTACCGTTTGTTGTAATACACCACAGCTATACAACTGCCACCCAATTTTTCTTGCTCTCTCTCGGTCTTTCTCTCAGGGTTCGTTCAAGTGTGGTCAGTGTAAAGCGGGTTACGTAGGCAATCAGACGGCGGGCTGTTTTCCTCGCAAGTCTTGTGCTACGCTCGACTTCAACCCCTGTGACACAAACGCTCATTGTGTCATCGAGCGAAATGGCGACGTGACCTGCATGGTATGCTAATGGCTCTAAGAGCAGTGGTTCTTGTAATTTAGACCTATTAAACAGCATTGGATGTAGACTTTATGGCTTATGCTTATGTGGTCTGGTTGTTGAAAAGGTTAAGGATTAGTGCCTGAGCGAATAAAGTTCAGTTGTACGTTTTTTCCGTAAGAGGACGTCTCCTTTAGGAATTTCTCAACATGGTTCGGCGTTATAGCGAAAATAAATAAACCAGCAAGTCTTATTTATGTAGCTTTTCATTCAAAATGATTGTATTTGTACTTCTCGTTAGAGGAACTATATAATATATAGCATACATTAGGGCCAAAAGTCTGAGACCACAAGTGAAAATGCTTCTTTAGTATGATTTTAGTATAAGGTTTTCCATTACAAATCCTATAATCAGCTTTACAATTTGATTGAAAGGTCAGAATTGATTAATATTTGGTATCCACAAGCTTGTGCAAAATCTGACGATCCATGTGATGTTCCTGAATGCTCAGCCTTCTCGATTTTTGGTAGCCCCCATAAATGCTTAACACGTTTTTGGTCAGGTGACAGTCTTCAAGTAGTTTTGGTCCTTCGTTCTGCAGGAATCCTTCTCCACAGAGATCCAAACAAGCAGGTTCACCAGTGTATAATTCTAAAGCACCTTCTCCGTGTCTTTCAGTGTAATGTTGGCTGGGCTGGTAATGGGAACACTTGTGGTATAGACACAGATATGGACGGCTACCCTGACCGTGGTCTGCCCTGCATCGACAATGACAAGCACTGCAAAAAGGTTTGAAGATGTCACACTTAACACTCGATATTGCACACACGGTATGCAGCCAAAAGATTGTGGACACCCAAATAATGACAAAAACATGGCAATAGTATGGAGTTTGTTTTTGATTTCCTGCTACAGCAGCCTTCACTTTTTTCCGCTAGATTTTGGAATATGACTCATTATTGGTCTTTCAGTTAACCTCAAAAGTGTCTGATGGAGTGAAAGACATGGCTGTGTGCAAGTCAGGACGTTGTCCATCAAAGTTGGCAAATCATTTGATCATTATTTCAGGAGTACAGAACAGTGATGAACTGACTTATTGATGAGGTCCAATGAAATTGTCATATTGAGAGTAAATGAGGTGGTCAACCCATTCCACTGCTACTTTCACTGTTTGTCTTCACGTTATGAACATTTTAGCAGTGAGTGTAGCTGAATGAACGGAGATCACAAGAAGGAAGCATTGTCTCAAAGTAGCTTTACAATGATCTAGGCCCATAGCCCCAAATGAGCAAGCATAGGGCGACACATGCACTCACTTTCTTATTCGCTTGATCCTGGAAAGTCTCACGGGAGAGCCGTGCCTAGCCGGCAGCATAGGACACGAGGCAGGAACAACCCTAGACAGGGCGCCAATCCCCCATAGACTCCCACACTAGGGGCACTTTAGAGACCAATTAACCTAAAGCACATCTTTGGACCGTGGGAGGAAACCGGAGCAGCCAGAGAGAACCCAAGTGGACACGGGTAGGACATGCAGACTCCAGACAGAAAGGACCCAGACCACCCCACCTGGGGACTGAACCCAGGACCTTCTCGCTGTGAGGTGACTGCTGCCAACCAAGCCACCGTGCCATTCTTAGGGCGACAGTGGAAAGAAAAACTCCTAAAATTATGAGGAGAGCCCTTGGGAGAACTTCCTTGGGCAGTATGTATCTACATACTTTTGGCCACACAGTTTTTTAACAAGTCTATGTTGTAATTGAGAATGATGCTGAAGTTGATACTAGAGCTGGCAAATGTGGAAATAGTGGCAACGTTTAGAACCTGATTGATGTGTGTATATGCAAGATACCAACTTTCACTTGAGTCTGATGAGCTTGATCTCATTGAGGGAGAACGATGCTTGTCATTTAGTGTAGAGCAATACAACAGATCTCATCTTTTCTTGCGCAGGATAATTGTATCTACACACCTAACTCAGGTCAGGAGGATGCAGATAACGATGGCATCGGTGACCAGTGTGATGAGGATGCTGATGGAGATGGCATTAAAAATGTGGAGGTATGATGGTGCTGCTCAACATGTGACTTTTCTGGCAAGACAATACAGCTTTCGACTGTGCTAATAAAAAAAATAACCCCCCAAAAAACCAGCTGCTTCTCTGGTCGACATACTATATGCATACTGACGCTCTTTCTTAATGGCGTCGTTTTAGGATAACTGCAGACTGATTTCTAACAAAGACCAACAGAACTCTGATACGGACTCTTTTGGTGACGCGTGTGACAACTGTCCCAACGTGCCCAACATCGACCAGAAGGACACTGACAACAACGGAGAAGGCGACGCCTGCGACCATGACATTGATGGAGATGGTTAATACAATTTGCACGTCTTGATAAAAACCTCATGCACATTTATGTTTTGGTTTAGGGTTAATTAAGACTTCAGTTAACAGTTAACCCAGGATTTGGGCTAGCAAGGAGTGATCTTGGTGCTTCTCTCTTACTCTCTGTACAGGATAAACAAACAAACTATGTTCATATTTCAAAAGAAGAAAAGTATGTATGTATTAATGCACTGAAATTCACAAAATGGAGGTACACCGTGTGGTATACTCGTTCTGTGTGAGCTGCTACATCTCCCAGGGCAGAGGAGATGAGAGAGCTGTGCCTCTCACTTACAGGCAGTTTTGCCGATTCTTTTGGGTAGTCGCTATGGTTTGTACAAAAAAAATTGTCGCAACTCACTTTTTTGAAAATGGCTCACTAGAGAGGTCTGAAAATTCGCAAGACAAAAATGCTAATTTGGCGACACGGCAGCAGCTCTCCGTGATGAGAGGCGGGGCACCCAGCATGAGCTGGCGAGGGAAAGAGCAACTCCGACTTCCTCTCCTCCACATTACACAACCATAATCGTTTAAAAATAACATTTAATAACAGTAATAAAAATTCCCGCCAAATCGAACAGCCAGGAGAAAACACATCATACTGTTAAAAATGCTGTGAGCAAGAATTATTGGCAGGGACATTTTACACCCCTCCAAACTTTGAAGGGGACACCCCTCACCACTATGCCCATTTTTGTATCTGATTTTAGTTTGTACGTGTGAACACTGCAGGTATTCAGAATGTGTTGGATAACTGTCCCAAAGTGCCGAACCCCATGCAGACGGACCGAGACAGGGATGGGGTGGGAGACGCCTGTGACAGCTGCCCTGAGATGAACAACCCGACGCAGGTCTTAACAGTTTACAGAATTCCTACCTGAACTATTCAAATGGTTAATGGACTAAAAAGCCATTTGTGGAACATTTGTAGAAACACTCATTTTTCAGTTTTGTTGATGTTAAGAAGACCAGTACTTTCCTGTGAATATGGTACAGAGGCAGTAATGTGAAAGCGTTTAAAAACGTTTTAAATCTTATAACACAAGCCCCGTGTCCCTGCAGACCGACAGAGATGATGACCTAGTGGGAGACGTGTGCGACACCAATCAGGACACGTAAGTTTGAACACACAACCACAAATCCACTCACCTGTTGCCTACACATTTAGTACCTAATCCCACACCTGTAAGGTTTTAAACACACCACGTGATTTTGTTACACTGCTGTAAACTTTGACGTATTATAGCCCAATTCTTTTAGATTTGCTCCATGTGTAGGGTTATGTACCCAACTCGACCATGTTGCATTGACGCCACCTAGTGTGTGTGAGAAGTATCGCCTTGATGCATGCTCAACAATTCAGGTGAAATTCCCAGAAAGCTGCATCAGTTAATCTGGACATTTTTGTGGGAGATGTACTGATTCAACTTTCTGGGGTGTGATAAGTAAAATTAATCTGTCCCAGGAACAGGCAGTTAACATGGTGTCTTTTTGGACAGTGATGGAGACGGGCACCAAGACACTCGAGACAACTGCCCCGATATTCCCAACAGCTCTCAGCTCGACTCTGATAATGACGGGATTGGCGATGACTGTGACGATGATGACGATAATGATGGAATCCCTGATACCGAAGGAGGTCTCGGTCCTGATAACTGCCGACTTATCCCCAATCCAAACCAGAAAGACTCAGACGGTAAAGAACTTCTGATGATTACCTCTCCAGCCGCTTTAGGATGGCTGTACGTTCTTCACTAGATCACCTGTGGTCTGCTGATACTCAAAATGACAAAACCAACCAATTCCTGGTTATGATCAGAGCTAGGATTTTGCACTCTTCCATAGCTCTTGAACCTTTAGGTTCACTAGATCTGTCTCATTGTCCTCAGGTAATGGTGTGGGAGATGTGTGCGAGAATGATTTCGACAACGATGCCGTCTTGGACTGGATCGACGTGTGTCCAGAAAGTGCTGAGGTCACGCTTACAGACTTCAGAGCATATCAGACTGTCATACTGGACCCTGAGGGCGATGCCCAAATTGACCCTAACTGGGTGGTCCTTAACCAGGTATGCCCTGTAGACTTTCATTTCTATAGAGCTGTATAATGAATTATAACAGTGTAGTCCATACATTTTGTAACTTGGAGCTGGAAGTTAGTTTAAACCTGTGTGCATAAGGTTAGATCGGATTTATGTGAGCATTAATTGTGTCCGTTTCTGGTTTTGTAAAGAAAAAAGCCTAACGTGAAAAACCTTACATGACGATGTGCTATTTTAGGGCATGGAGATTGTCCAGACAATGAACAGCGACCCTGGATTGGCAGTTGGTATGTTCCTTTTCCAATTATCGTCATTTTATCATTCCAGCCACGATACATGGAATTATAGTGAGAAGATACATCTATTACTTATTATACACTCGGTTGGCAGTTTATCGGGTACGCATACATGGGTTACTTTTCCTGATATCACTGAATCTTAGATATTGGCGAGCGACTTTACGATATATCTCACTGTTGTTGGCTGTACTTTTTTGTTGTTGTTGGCAGATTTTTATGGGGTTTATGTTTTTAGCATCATTATGCTTTCGGAAACTCCGGACGTTTAGGTGCAGATTGTAAGTGTAAGGTTATTGGCTGTATCTCTTGGGTCATCTGTGCCACAAAAACCACTGCTACCCAGCAGATGTTTGTTGACAACCAAGTGATAATATGGATTATACCACAGTTAGTTCTGACCCTGCAATCTGATTGGCTGAGAGACGATTTTCCCATGACTTTATTGACGATAATGGCACTCTGACTGACGCTACATAAGTATTACTCCGCGGCATACACACATAACCTAGCAACGATGCCTGCCCTAAAAATCAGCCAAGTTATAAGGAGTAAAACACTGCCGAAATGAAAGCTATAATTAGTTTATAAAATCTATTGGTTTTGTAAACGATTTAAATGACCAACCCGAGCCAAAGGGTTAAATAAACTCTCTTCTAAATATCTTCCGCAGGCTACACTGCATTTAACGGCGTGGACTTTGAGGGCACTTTCCATATAAACACAGTGACTGATGATGACTACGCTGGGTTCATCTTTGGCTACCAGGACTCGTCCAGTTTCTATGTGGTGATGTGGAAGCAGACGGAGCAGACCTACTGGCAGTCTGTGCCGTTTAGAGCCATGGCAGAACCTGGCCTACAGCTCAAGGTAGATGCTTTACTTTGGAGGTTTTGATTGAATATTCATAACGTGGCTCTGTGATAGAACATCATTTTTAAAGAACGTACTGATTTCCTTTTAGTGTAGCATTGTGTCAGTATGATTATGTTCCCTGTAATACCTAGTTCTATTATTGTAAGGTTTAAACTTGGCTTTCTTATGCACTGTAGGCAGTAAAGTCTCATACGGGGCCTGGCGAGTTCCTTCGTAACGCTCTGTGGCATACAGGAGACACGCAAGGCGAGGTGAAGCTGCTGTGGAAAGACCCACGTAATGTTGGCTGGAGAGACAAAACCTCCTACCGCTGGCAGCTCAGTCACCGGCCCCAGGTCGGCTACATCAGGTGAGAGACTGAGGATGTGGTTATACATTGTGTGTGTGTGTGTGTATATGTACAACATGTGCTGTTGTATGCACGACCCATAAACAGCGTTAGGACAGCTGTGGGTAAACTTCCTCAAACATTAGAGGGCGCCACACTGTATACAGGTTTTGGAAGCATTGATCTCAGCATGTCATGAAAAATCATTGGTGGGCTGGAAGTTAGGGGGTCTGGATGCCTGGCTTTATATGTTTTTGTTCTGCTCAACACACCCACCCCCAATACCCATAGCCCTCCAAAACCTCTGTGACTTTGGTGAGTTGGTGGGCCTCCTGGCCTTCTATTGTTGTGGTTGCCATGCCAATGAAATCCTTGGCAAGAATTTCCTTGGTTCCTGTTGATATGCAGATCCAACGGAAACTAACTGTAGCGGACAAACTAGTGAAAGAGAAGGCAAGAGACAAGACGGATCGTAGGGAACTGAGACCAGGCTTGATTTCAAGTATAGTCGTTTAATACTGAATTTGACCAGACAGTAGGTTCTCGCATAGAAGTGTATTCAGAGGATGACTCCAAAAAAACATGACATTCTCGATCAATAAATGTAATTATGTATATTTATACATACACGGGACAAAAAGTGAACACCATCGTGTAATAACACCATTAAAATCATTTAAAGTCAAAACTGTGTGGCGTCTCAGCATTGCGGTTTTACATTCTGGGTGGTTTTCACACTCTTTTCTGAACATTACTATTTACAGGAGATGGAGGGAGGCCCTCCGTTGGGCTGCTGAGTGTGTGTGTGTGTGTGTAGTCAGTGCTTTGTGAAATTCCAGGCTCTTTCAGGCATACACAGAGAAACACCTGCTTTGTATTCACTTAGTGCAGTGAATAGAACGCTCTAGCGCACACACTGTATTTCAGCCCAACATCCCTAAAGCATCACGTCATCCTTCAACCTCCTACAAGACTCTTCTCTGCTTCACTCTGAGCACCAGCAGCTACGACCTTCACTCCCATCCCTGATATGAAAATTCAGTGTGGACTTGAGTACTTTTTCTTGAGAGCTACTACATGACAGCTACATAAAAGTGGCGCTGATAATTAGCATCGTCTTAATAATTGGTTGGTGTTGGGTAAATTCTTTGGTGGAAAGGCAGTGGTAATGGTCTTTCTAGTGTTGTTCTCAAGACAGCTAGAGCAGAGTCGAGACAAAGACCAGGACACAGGGTCAAGTCAAGACCAAGACTTTTAGTAGTCTAGCCCAAAATCAGATTAAGATTTTTGTTTTCCATCATACAAGAAATAATTTTTTAAAAGTTTGTAATGCACTTTGCATTCATTATATATTATATATATACACACACACACACACACATACAGCAATATTATATTTAATCATATATTTCGTAAAATATAGCATTAAATAATATCAAGCCTAACATTATTATTATTTTATAGTTTTAGGCAATGTAACTATTGGAAGCAAATGGTGGTTTCCCATCTTCTCTCAAACTTCATCAGAAGTCACCACAAAGTCAACTGAATACATCAATTCTATCAACATTATTAAGAAAATATTAAATATGTACCCTTAAACAAAAACAATCCTAAACTATTCCTGAGTAAAGCCAGCTGGTGAAAATGCGTACTTACAATCTTAACATCAGACTATTCAAAATAAACCATGTTCAGTGATTGGACACTGAATGAGAAGAGCGAGAACTCTCTGTTGGCCAATCAGAGTGCAGATTTTATTTAGATAAAGGACTGATGTATTCAGTTTGTATGGATTGTTGACATTCGATAAAGCTTTGTTATAATGAACTTTGCCTCAGGCAGACACACTGGACTCGGTTGGTCTCAACAACAATTTCCAAGTCCACCTTAAGCCCAAGGCAAGACCGAGTCCAAATGAGGTCGAGACCGCTCATATGTACTAGGTCTTTCTACTGGTTTCCTTGCAGGCAATTACCAACGCTGCTTTTTTTCCTTTGTTTAAGTCATTCAGGTTTGTTTTACTATATATTGCTTTTCTCCATTCGTACCTATGCCAGAGTGAAGCTGTATGAGGGTCAAGTGCTGGTGGCCGACTCTGATGTGTTGATTGACACAACGATGAGAGGAGGACGGCTCGGCGTGTTCTGCTTTTCTCAAGAAAACATCATCTGGTCCAACCTACGCTACCGCTGCAACGGTACGTGATGTGTACAATGATGTGGTGTCAATTTCCTTTACCTCACCACTAGGAATGACTTTGAGACCGAACCACAATCGGAGGTCTTTATTGACCAAGCGGCTGTCAGCATATACCTTTTTGTCTCTGTACAGACACGGTCCCGGAGGACTTCCAGAACCATCATAAACAAGTCCTGATGCACATTCAAGTTTGAGGAACGAGAGACTCAAAAGACGACCAACCTGAGCTGCGCTGCCTCTTCATACGTACACAGACAGATGCTCAGAGTCTCTACATTTGCTCCAATCCTCCAGACCAGCCACTGTGAGAGGCCACACGATCAAACAGGAGAGAACCACAACAACGTCTCTGAAGAGGCTGAATCAAAGTAGAGAAAGCACTAACGGACTTTTTTACTGTATGTTGTAGCAGGGAGGGGCCTCAGGTCATGCAGAAAGCTTGCATGTGAGAGTATGTGTGTGTATTCAATTTAAGGATGTGTAAAGATGCATGTGTGTTAACGGTCAGTAAAAATCAAAGGGAATGACTGTTGCGTCTAAAACAGGCTCCCTCGCCGACTTTTTATACTTCTGCTGTGCTGTTATTGTAAATAGTACATTAAATTAGTGTGTATAAGAAAACCATTTGCCAACCAACACTTTTTAGTCTCCAGTCCTGTTTGACCCAGGTTTGAGATCTTGATCTGGCCACTGTGTGTTGAGTTTGTGTCTGTCTCGGTGTCTGTGTGGGATTTCCCCAGGTTCTTCGGTTTAATGCCACGTGTTAGGTCAGTCGGTGTGTCTAAAGTGTCCCAGTGTGAGTGTGTGTGCCCTGGGACAGACCGGCACCCAGTCCAGGAGGAGTCCCGCCTTGTGCCACAACCCTGAATTGGACTGAACAGGTATGGCAAGTAAGTGAGTGGATTTAAGATATGGACATCCTGTCTCTGCCCGTGGTACCACTGTTGGGCCCTTGAGCAAGACCCTCAGCTCAAATGTAAGTCACTCTGGATAACGTGGATCACATGGCCCCCCTCAGTGCATAAAGGGCCAGTTGAGCAGGTGGATCTGAAGGTCTAGGGTAGACGTGTTGTAGCAGGGGTAAGGTTGTGGCCTCTCGCACTCCGGGAGGCCGGGACGAGTGCAATATTGGCGGGAAAACGAACAACAATGCACAGCGTCCTGCACCTGCCGGCCAGCGAGAAACAAAATGGGCTGAGGCGCATGCGCAGTCCGACCGCAGATCACGCTGGGTGACACAACAAAGACACTTTTCACATGCATTTCCAAAATACTGCACTGATCCCATGAACGTTGCCCAACAGGGTCTAGTTTAATGTACAGTCTATGTATGTTTCATATTGAAACGTGAGATGTTTACACAGTTAGATTAGTGGTTAAACAACAAAACTTGCTGTGTTTGACTAAAGCCAACACATTTTGTATCAAAAGTTCGTTTAATTACGAATTAACGCTGGATATTTTGAATATAACGAGCACGTGTGGTGACCGCCAATGACTAACCTGCGTTCCCTAGACAACAGGTTGCATAGAAACGTATCACAAAAGACACGTTTTTAGCAACGGAAAACTTAACTGTCCCCCTAGCTGAGTTTGTTTTTCTGGTTTTTAACGTAAACAGTGTCTAAACCGTCGAAAATACGCGTTAAACTACACATGTAGGCACAAAGTAAGACGCCGTGACTCACCTGCAACCACAGAAGAGTGAAGCAAGTGCTCTTCAAGAGCTCGCCGCTTTCACACCGCTCGCTTCAACTTAAAACAACGTGCAAGCGGTGAATAGTTTCTTTCAGCGTAGTCCGTTTCCGCGGTTTTGCCGCGTCTGTGGTGCCGAGTTTTTCGTTTCTAGCGTTTTTTTTTCTTTTTTCAAAAATCTGGCCGCACAATAGAACTCCCGTCCCGTGCTTCACCTCAGTGCTGCTGAGCTCCGCCTCCCAAAGCAACAAAGCCCAGTGTGGCATGGTTACTGAGGCGTAACACACACACGCACAAGTTTGTCTTTCTATCAATGTGGGGACTTTCAATTGACATAATATTACTGTCGTGAATTAATGTTAGACCTATATTCAAATATAAATTGAACCTTAATGTCGGTAACCTAATCAAATCGTTTAGCTGTTTATATGTTTTTTCGGTATAACGTTTCAGTTTTCCTTTCGAGGACCACCAAAATGTCCGCACAAGTAAAAAAAAGTGAGACCTTTCTTTCCTTGTGGGACATTTGGTCCTCACGATGATAAAACACACTATGTTTCACTAGCTTTGGGGGGACTGACACTGACATCCACTGACAGGATGACTGTGGCTAATTAATGCTAACCCTAATCCTAACCTTAAAATCAGTAACCTAAAGCAAATATATTGTGTGTGTTTTTTTTCCAATAAAAGCTGCCTCGCAAATAAACATTGCCAGGTTTTCCTTGCTTTGTAAGGACATTTGGTTCTCACAAGTAGAGCAAGACAGGGTGTACACACAGTCTCACAGTCTTTGTGGGGACCTTTCACTGATATAATGATTACTCTACAGTACTGTAGTACTGTTCATCTACATCTAACCCTAACTGGAGTAACCTAAAACAAATCTTTTGACCTTTATGATTTTTCATTTCCATTACATTTACAGCATTTAGCAGACACCCTTATTCAGAGCGACTTACAATTGGTACAATCCAAGCAATTGTGGGTTAAGGGCCTTGCTCAAGGACCCAACAGTGGCAGCTTGGCAGAGGTGGGATTTGAACCCTGGACCTTCTGGTCCAAAGTCCAGTACCTTAACCGATAGGCTACCACAGTCCCAATGGAAAGTAGCAGTTTTCTACTTAAAATAGCTGTTTCCCTTGTTGGCACCATCAAAATCTAACCCAATGTAGTTAAAAAATGTTAGATCTTTCTATCATTGTGGGAAAATTTGGCCATCACAGTGATATAAACTTCACACACACACACACACACACCTACTCACTTCAGAGTGCGCTCAGTCATGGGAAGTGATCATCCACCAACAGTAGATGGTACCTATAATACCATGCTAAGAAGTATACCAATATAACTTTACCTAGTGCCCAGGTATTCTGTAATAACTTGGACGCCGTGTGTTGCGCGACCTGTGTTTGCCTTTCAGCCCTAAATTGGATTGTCAAAATCAGTTTTCGAGTGTATTAATGAGATCTTTTTTTTAGAAAATTAAGCTTGCTGTGGCCACCAGAGGGCGGTGTCCTATAGACGAGAGTTTTGCACCAAACACAATCTTATGACCTTGGATATAACTGACTTTACTGGACACCTCTAAAAGACCATCTGTATCATCACAGCTTTGTCTTTTCTTTTCATACAGAACCATTCTGAGTAGTGCTGTAGTATTGGAGTCCGGGCTTGAGACCATAAGCGAGCCGTTTTGGTCTCTACCTCAGTTGGACTCGGTCTCTGTCTCGGTCCCGGGGTAAGGTGGACTCGGAAATTGTTGTCGTGACCAGCCGAGTCCATTTCATTTGCCTGAGGTAACTAATTATAAACTGAACCCTTTTTTATCATTGTTGAAGATCAACAATCCCAAACAGAATAAATCAGTCTGTTCTCTACATGCCTAAATAAAATCTACGTAAAGTACGTTTTGCATGTTCTCCCCATGTCTGCATGGGTTTCCTCCAGTTATTCTTGTCCAAACTTGTCCATGTGTGTGTGTGTGTGTATGTGGGCACGTGCAAAACCCCATCCAGGGATGGTTTTGTGTTTTGCCAAGTGTACCAGCTCGAATATCTATTGTATACCTCCTGGATGTCAAAGTGTTATATTATCAGCAGATTGTTCTCTGGCATCCACACTAATCTCTGAGAAGCTTCAACACAAGTGTCTGGACCAACAACACTTCGTCTTTTAGACTCGCCTATTTGTCGGCGTGCGGCAGCTGGATAGCAGACGCGGTATTCCGCAGTGAGCCTGTGGCATTACCTCATTCACAGGGAGGTACTTAAGCTAATCTGGACCAGTTATGGCAAATGAATTGTTGTTTGTTGAGCAGACAGACAGTTCACTGTCCACTGTCATTTCTAGACAAGACAGATGCTTGGGTCTGGATGTACTGAATCTGAACTGGCCCTGATTTGTTTTTGTGCCACTGTACACTCAGCAAAGTATCCACGAAGCCCTGCTGGTAGCATTATTTGGGCCAAACAGGCCACAGATCAGACTGCTGCTAACATTGTTAATAAGCCCATCGGTCCTGATGGTTCTGCATCTCAGACAAAGGGATCGCTCGGACCACACACCATGAAATAGCGAGCTTGGCCTCTGGGAATGTCTCTACTCAATGTTCACCTGTTGAGAAGCTCACATTCATCGATATGTTCAATGGGATACATTCATTGATCAAAACCTTTCTCTGACCTTTGAATATGGACTTAGCTTCTGCAAAAATAACTGTTTGACCCTCTGAAACGTGCAGGCTTTTTTTCCTTTTTGTTGGCCATCAGTTGAGTCATTGAATTGCAAGCATTGGTGGTTAAACCATAACGTATTTATTTGGACCAGAGCAACTTACAACTGACACAGTCTTATAAGGTACAACTTGAACAAACCAATGAGGTAAGAACCTTGCTCAGGAGCCAGCCAGTAGCGGCTTGGCAGTGCTGGCACTTGAACCTTCAACACTCTGGTCAATAACGCGGTACCTGAACCACTGAGCCAGTGATGTCCTCCATTAAATGTTATGTATATTTAGAGGTTAAGGTACTGGACCAGAAGGTTCAAATCCAGCCTCTGCCAAGCTTTTGGGTCCTTAAGCAAGACCCTTAACACACAATTTGGATTGTAACATTGCACAACAATGCACAAGCTTGAACCAGACCCAACATCCTCTGGAGAGGCACGCTTCCCAAACACAGCTGGCTTTGTGAGTTCCTATTAGGTTTATACACAAATCAGTTGGTTTAGAGGTAAAAGAAATTCACACCCAACTGAAAAGTTTCCCACGGAGACACAACGTACTTAAGTCAGAATGTATTACGCACACTGCACATCAATAGTTTTGTTCTACTATAGCTGCCTGTTCATCAAGTGGGATTTTTTCAAAATAATGGATTCATAAGATACAGATTCACAAACAGCTCCCCCCCTCCGCGCAGACTGTGGAGAGTTACGGGTGGCCGCTGTTTAAAATAGCCTCAGTGCTCGGTGTGTGCTGTAGCGCAGTTGTTGCGCAGAGGGGCAGGTGTGCGCTGCGGGGGACTTGCGCAGCCCACTGTGGCGCTCCGCTAGAAACTCTGAACTCATTCAGCACTGACGAGCTCGGCTTGGAGCAATTAGCACGGCAGCTCCTGGTGGCCTTCGGTCAAAGCCAGCGGTCCTGCTGGATATGCGCTGCTTATTAGACGATTTGACGGAGAGGTGAGTTAATAACTCTGTCTGAAATCTTCCTATAGCAATAAAAAAAGGCAACTCGCTCCTGTAGTCACGTGACATTAGTAATGACCTGCTATGAGCATGCATAAGTTAACCTGGACAGCTAGAACTGTGGATTGCACGGTAAATACTGGACTATATTGTAATGCTTTGATAGTGTAGTCACCAGTGGTTGTGTTAGACAGGTGTGTATTCATGTGGCTTCCCTTCTAGAGGAGAATAGTGCATAACTGAGCTGTCACACACATACAGGAGCCATTTAAGGGATTGTATTCTGCTACTACATATTAGGCTACTTTTTATTACGTCTTATTAAATATGCTATGTTATGTGCTGCTTGAAGTCAACAGTTACTAGGAATATAAGTCCAGTGGATTTCTGTAAAGGTTATAAAGGTTTGCTTGGTTCTGCATCACTTTTCATTTCCATTAAGAAGTGGTTTTAAGGCTTCTGAGGTTTTGGAGATGGGAGTAAGTCCCAAGTTACTATGGTAATATTCAAGTAACTCAAGTCGAGTGCCTGCTATAAGTCCAACAAGTCTCGAGTAAAATAATACGACAACTATGACGCCCATAACAGTTTGCATTTCATTCAGTCAGAAGACAGTGATCATAAAGAGTTTCTTAAACTTAACATTGTTTCTTGCTAGTGATTGACTAGCTAAAAAGTTAGCTTAAAAGACAGTCGCGTACCTTTCTTTGTGGGCTTTGGAGTGACAGATGAAGGTGGATGTCGCTGATTTTTAATCCACAGACCTTTGCATATCGCTGTTCTCTTTTCGCTAATTTATTCAACAACATAACCCTTGAATATTTTGTTGTGGAATAGCCGCTTCCATGTTATGTGCTTCTTTGTACATTTGTCTTCCTGCATTCAGATACATTTACATTTACAGCATTTAGCAGACGCCCTTATCCAGAGCGACTTACAATTGATAAAATCTTACAACTCAAGCAATTGTGGGTTAAGGGCCTTGCTCAAGGACCCAACAGTGGCATCTTGGCAGAGGTGGGATTTGAACCCTGGACCTTCTGGTCCATAGTCTAGTACCTTACCCGCTAGGCTACCATTACCTTACCCAGATAGGCTGCCAGGTTTGCGTGTATTGAAACAGATAACCTCCCAGCCGTGTTTCAACCAAAAAAATCCCTAAAAACGCAAATATTTAATAAGAAATCAAGTCATGAATCCAAAGTCAAAGTCGAGTCTTTTATCAGTGCTAGTCAAGCAAGTCTCAAGTCCTTAAATTTGTGAGTCAAGTGACTCAAGTCCCCCAAGTTTATTTATTTTTTATTGTAAAAAATTATGTTTGCTTCAATATAGCCGAATATATCAGCTTCAGAATAGTCATGTAGAGAAAGGAAAACCTGAATACACATGGTCATCTAATATCATTGTAATCATAGGTGTAGTTTTGGGGAAAGGGTCCGCTTCAAATATTGGATGGGGGTTAAATGCCCCCCCATTAAGTCCTGCTCACAGCATCCTAGTGATTTTTGTGACAGGGTGATGCATTTTGTCCTGGCTGTTAGATATGGCTAACATTATTATTATTATTTATTTATTTATTTTTGGTTGGAAGACGGATTTTCTTTCCTAGCCATTTTCCTGATAGATTTAAGACCCCTTTTCAGACCCCTCTAGGGAGTTATGTTCAAAAAAGAGAGTAGCGACAAACCATAGCTACTTCTCACAGTAAGAGCAGTATGTAAATATGACGTGATGACGTAACAGATATGCAAATCTAGAGACATTTAGCGACTTGTGTAGCGACTTGTGTAGTGCCCAAAGCTGAAATCAAACCTAGGCCGCTGAAAGTAGTACTAAAAATGTCTATAAGTAATTAATGTGTTATTTGGCCTTGAGATGGTGGACTGTGGTCCATCTGAGCAGGCAACGTGCTGAGTAAAAATGACTGCAATTTGTCATCTTTTAATGAATTTACCTATAATTAGACATGGTTGTAGTATTTGGTATCACTTTATTGCATTCATTTACATCAGTTTATGAGTTTATTTATGAAAGAGGATAATACTGAAAATACTGTAGTTAGTTTTTGTTACCTAAAACAAGAGATTCTTTATTCAGGGTCCCTGCGTTCTTTCAGAACAGTGGGTGTGCATTTGTGTGTGTGCAAGCACCTGTGAATCAGAGGTTCCTGTAACCAGTGGGGGCTATTCTTATCTCCAGGGATATGGTCTACTTTGTGGTTTCCACATTTTGTTCTCGTCTCTGTCTTCTGAGGCTGCAAGGAGGCTACATGCATTATTGACACACGGTTCAGGAGCTTCTCCAGCGAAATGAAATAGCTCAGCTATTCTGTTTATTGAGACCCCAGGATGAAATTAGATTGCTGAGGGAAGAAGATAGCCCATGAGGGTTGAGTGCTGGAAGCTCCACTGTATTTCCAACACCTGCCTTCCTCGCCCAAGCTATTTCCGATTGGACATGGGTGGGGAGGGGTGGGGAAACCAGCTGTCATGTCGGGGTATATTTAGAGCACCATATTTCTGGTCTTCAACTACCTCATTTACAACTGCCCCCTAACTGGAATGTCATGGCGAACAGTCAGGGCAGCAGCATCGTATGCATGTAGATTTGAACATTTGGGAAGGTTGCCGGTTAGATTTCCCTAAAATCCCAGAGCGTTGATGGAATGTGCCACACAAATCAATAGGAAGGCTCAGTAATTGGCATTTGAACTGAAATCTAATCTTTGGGATTTTTATACTTAAATTGATCTGATTTGCTTCGTTTGGACAACCTCTTTAAATTCGAGCTGTTGGTCTCTACACTCAAAAGCTTCACAGTTTGCTTGCTTTCTTTCAGTGTTTGCTCTCCACTCTGCAAATAACACAGAAGCCAGGGTCCAAACTGCACCGTGTCCCATCAACAGAAGCTATGTCACTAAAAATATAGATCCTTTTTATATAACGGAGAGGCCATCAGACTGGTACTTCCAATATTGGTATGCTAAATCAGAGTCTGCTAAAATTTCACCTCCTGTCAACTAATTGTCTGTTTTTCTGTTCTTTCACTCCCAGGCTCGACAGTGCGCTAACGACCTGATGGGTTAACCATGTTTATTGATTGCTTTGGAACCAGTCATTTAAACAGAGCATCGGTCTGACACTTGAGGTAAGAATGGCTTAGTCAATACAAAATACTGCACCACGTGTGACTAAACTTAATCTCTGAATATAATGCATATCGTTATCTGTCTTTTCACTAAACAATCAAAATCTCAGGCCAGTGGCTTTAAATGTATCGAAGAGGCATACACTGATTTAGATTAACACTAGAAAGGTACAACGGTTTTGTAAAAGTGAGATACATTTCTGATAGCAAGTGTTGGATAGTGAAATAAAGCCTGGTAAGTGTCCCGTTTGCACCAGTTATGTCTTTTTGTGTGATTTGTGCCAGATATACAGTGGGGGTCAAAAGTCTGAGACCACCATTTATGGACTACACGATGCCAATACGCATATTTCTGTAGTTCACCATTTTATACTCTTTAAATCATTATAGGCTCTGTATTTTTCTTTAGACATGTTCTGTCTTAATTGTTATATTTAGCTTCTGAGTATTTAAACTATTACTAAAACCTTTTTCATTAGGTTACTTAAATTAATTTTTACATACATGATCAAGGCAGCCCAAGAAGGTCGTGTCCCTTTTTGAGTCCTGATCCTCCCAAGGTTTCTTCCTTATTAAATTTTGGGAGCTTTTCCTTGCCTCGTTTGCCCCAGGCATGCTCAGTTAGGGCCTAGATTTTTGCAAAGCTGCTTTGAGATATATAAAGAAATATAATGAGCTTCATAGCTTTTCAACAACTACATGAAGACCTAAGAAAAGGAGTGTAAAATGCAAAATGGAAGCACTTTCATTAGGGGTCTCAGACTTTTGGCCCACACTGAATATTTTCACACTTTATCCCCGTTTGTCCTGGTCAGGGTCTTGGCCGTTTGGTGCCTAACCCTGACCACATAGTCTGCTGCCTGTCAAATACTCAGTGCTACGCAAAAGGCCGCCATTAGATTAGATATACCATTGTTTTAGCAATGTGATAATGACCATATAAAATTTTCTCAGGCTCTTTATTAGAACAGACCCAGAATATACAGGACATTTGTAGGCACGACTAAAAACATTTCTCTAGGCTACAGTGCAAAGTATTTAGTGTGAATTCCAGAGTCTAAAGCAGCTTGATCAGGAGTGGTCTTTTTGGAAGGGTAGCAGCCAAGAAACCACTTTTTGCTAAAGCTCATGTATATGGAATGAAGATCAGTGGAAAAGAGAATCCAAGTTTGAAATTTTTGGGTGCAATGCTAAAGCAACCACTAATGGTGGCCTAAGATTTTAGCATTACTGTATGTTTTGTGTTCTTCTATTTTGTGGTGTTAGAAGAAGATACTATTTGGAAGCAGACGGAGGTCTTTGGATGGAGCTTGATGTTGTACTTGCTGTTGTTCAGGGTTAACAAAGCGCTCGTTTGAATGTCCTGTTTACATTTGCAGGTGTCTCCCTCATGTGGCTCTTGGGTGCACTGCCCCTGTAGCAGAATACAGAGTTCCAGCAGCCTGCTTAGGCTGTGCCTGTATGGATGGGAATGGGAGCCCGAGGTGCCTGCACTAACCACAGTCGGACCACGTGGAAATGTCCCGTTTTGACTGTATTGCTGCTGCTTCTGTCATCGCCACAAGGTAATAAAAATGTTAATACATAGCCATAAAAGCGTGATATACAATAATCATATCATACCATATTCAAACCCCTTGTGGTATTTTTGCTGCAGCATGGGCAGAGTGCCGGATTCTGAGGTGCAATTCCGATTTTGTGGCTGCAACGCTGGACCTGGGAGGTAGCGGCGGCGGCGGGAAAGAAGCAGGGAATGCAGGTTACTGCAGCGCACTGCGCTCCTACGCCATCTGCACGCGGCGCACTGCCCGCTCCTGTCGCGGCGACCTAGCCTACCACTCTGCTGTGCAGGGCATTGAGGACTTGCTCATCCAGTACCGCTGCCCTAAAGTGGGCCCGACAGCTCAGCCCCGGCTCATTCCCCAAGCCCCCCTCTCGGGAGACGCCTGCTTCTACGAGAAGGGCTACATGCAGCGCGAGGGTCGCGCTCCGGAGTACCTGCACTGCGGTGTGTTTGGAGACCCCCATATCCGTACGTTCAGCAACGAGTTCCAGACCTGCGCCGTGGCCGGAGCCTGGCCTCTTATTGACAACCAGTATCTGTACATACAGGCCACTAGTGCCGTCACCACGGGGAGCTTTTACTCCACGGCACTCACCAAGGCAAGAATTGCACTCCATGTGCACTCTGGAGGGGTCGTGATGAAGTAATAGCTGTGACAAATATCCGAGATATATTCCGACAAATCCATCATAAGGGAGACTTATTTGCACTAAGAACACACAAACAAGCTCACTGAGCCTTTAAACATCCTCAATCTCAAATTCATCTTTACCCCAACGACTTTCAAATTGCAGAGTGGAAGATGTGTATGGGAGCGCCCTCTGGTGTTCAAAAATGCAATTGCATTAGATGGTGTAGCATGTGACATGAGCCCAACAGCCATTTTTGCATCGTGATGCATTGAGCCATATGTATCTTTACACCCTATATACACTGCCTGGCCAAAAAAAAAGTCACACACTCTAATATTTCCGCCTTTAGCTTTGATTATGGCACGCATTCACCGTGGCATCGTTTCCACAAGCTTCTGCAATGTCACAACATTTATTTCTGTCCAGAGTTGCATTATTTTTTCCCAAGATCTTGTATTGATGATGGGAGATTTGGTCCACAAAGTCTTCTCCAGCACATCCCAAAGATTCTCAACGGGATTCAGGTCTGGACTCTGTGGTGGCCAATCCATGTGTGATAATGATGGCTCATGCTCCCTGAGCCACTCGTTCACAATCTGACCCTTCTGAAACGGATGAACATCTTTTCCACGACCACAGGATGTGTCTTTGGACATGGTTGTTTAATAAATGAGAAGCTCCTCACTGCATCAGTTAGGGTTAAAGAACTTGTTGCCAGATAAACCATAATCACCAGTGAAGTAATTATCTGATGGGAGGCTCTTTTTTAACTATTTCCTTAGTTAAATCCAGGTGGTGACCTGTTTTTGGCCAGGCAGCGTATATTATTATATATTATTATTATTACCCTATATATATTATTATTTTTTATTTGTTTGAGCAACTGCCATTAACGTAAACCTGTGCTCGTCTCTGCTTCCCTGCACAGATAACCATCATCTTTAAGAACTGGCGGGAGTGTGCCGAGCAGCAGATCTACCAGGCAGAGGTGGACAACGTCCCTGCAGCCTTTGTGGACGGTTCCACCACCAGCGGCGAGCGACGAGGTCACTTCAGCCTCCAGGTGCGAACTCAGGCCCTGGGGCGCCACGCCGAGATCTGGGCAGCCCACATTGGTACCACGCTGGTGGTGCGTCAGAGCGGTCAATCGCTGGGCCTGGCTGTGCGTTCTCCTCGTGACATCATCGAGTCCTACAGCCCTGAGCAGGACCTACAGCTGTGCGTATGGGGCTGTCCGGCCTCACAGCGCTTACACACGCCACCCACGTGGCCTAACACGCCCGAATACACCCGCTGCTCATCTCTATTGCCGGAGCAAGACGTTTACTTCCAGGCATGCCTTTTCGATTTGCTCGCCACTGGGGACATGAACTCCAGCTCGTCTGCGGTCGAGGCTTTGGAGGATGCCCGAGCCATGATTGTCGACCCAAAGATGGTGCATCTAGTGACAGCTGGAGCAGACAGGAGTCAGTCACGGCTCACTAAGCTACTTGTCCTGGCTCTGTTTACACTTCGACTCGTTCTTTGATTGTCTGATCGTACTGATATCATTCAAAAGGCAGCTATTCTTTATGAGGAGGATTAACAAAACCAACAAGAATGCCTCGTTTATTTTATACTGTACCTGACTTATTGGACACTGGCTGGCCGACTGACCCTGACAACAGAATTTGTGACAGCTGATTAATATAAAATTGGTTTCAACAGTAAGTTGAAGTGATGGACGTGGTAATATTCTATTGCTAAAATGTTATTTAATGTAAGAATCCATGTGTGAATCATTATTTTAACTCATATAATATAGTACGTACAGTCTGGAACTGTCTCTTGGGAAAAAATTCAGTATTATATGTGGAAATGTTTGTCACTAAGATCTGTCTTTAATAATAATAAACCAGTTTCTCAAATCTGAGAATAAAAAACAAACTTGGTGGACAGTCAACATTGAGATTTCATTTTAATCCAAGATGAGGCTAAATCTGTACTAAAAATCCATGCCAATGTTTTTCCCTATTAGATTTGTTAATGGTTTTGAACAACAGCTACTTTGGGACACAAATCAAATGTAAAAACCATTCACACCTATGAATACATATGCAAAAGTCTTAGGCCACCATTAAATTTGTTGTTTTAGCAATGGTATAATGACCATATATAGCACTGTTGATGACTGGACCCAACCTATCACTCCTCGATACCCTTTTCCACTGGTCTTCATTCCAATCTTTGTGAGCTTTAGCATATCTTAGCTTTTTCACTCCTTGGCTGCTACTCTTCTGAAAATACCATTCCTGATCAAGCTTCTTCGGGAGGGTCAACTTGGCATCCTGATGAAGCTGCCAGATGCTGCTATTGCTCAAGTATAAGGGGAGGTGGCATGAAATATGTACCACTTCAGCCTACAGAAGCTGTTTTTATTAATACTGCCTACAACTTTCCTGTATTTTCTGGTTGTACTGTAATAAAGATAATGAGAAATAATTAGATATAGTCTGTAATGGTGGCCTAAGACGCCTTGAGAACATGCTTCTATTTTGCATTTTTCTTGAATTTACTACTTATTTTATTACAAACCATACAATCAACATAACAGTGAATGAAACGTTCTATATCATCTGAATTGATTAGTATTTTGTCTTCAAGTGCCCCCATAAATGCTCCATGGGGTTTAGATCAAGTGACAGTCAGTTTCTCTCAAACTGTTGCCTCCCGCTGCAGCTCATATCCTGTAGTGACTACAGGAAAAGAGGACGAGCACGAGGGATAATGCAGTTCAGTATAAAATGATTAGCCTGTGCACCTGTGGAAGGAAAACACCGAATTATCGAGATAATGCTGTCAGAATATGCTAGTACTGTCATTAGACAGCCTCACTAAATAGATTATACAGCCTAATTACCTTCATCACTGTGGCCTTATTGGATTATACAGTCAGAATGCTGTGTAATGAGGTCATTAGGTAGACTACACTGTCCAAGTAGTGCCATTAATGACACCACAAAGATGACAGTGCTGTTGCCTAACGCTGCACTCGCCCTAGACATTTGCAGTTTGAGTCGCCCTGCAAAATATCCAGTTCTGTAAACAGCTATGCACCATGTAACCTTCGTCCAATTAACGTCCTTTTGCTTTAACAGTTGTGGTCTTAATTGTTATAATTGGAAATAAAGAGCTATTTTATACTGTATATACATCTTATTCACGTCTGAATGACAGAAAACGAATATGAGCGAACCCTTGCAGAAAACACAATAATTTCCATGCATTTTTCATACATTATTGTTTAATATAAACTAGACTACTAAACTATTGCGTGTCTATGGTAATGTCCGGTCAACGTCCTGTTTCTCAGAACGTAGTGCGGACATTTCTCAGCACAGACCTGTATTGCGAATTTATTGGAATTTACTCTGCTTGGCAACCCAATTTCTATCAAACTGGTTAAGTCACCAGCAGTAAATCTCACCCACCTTTTGACTGAATGCGTATCAGGCCGCTCGCATTTATGTACCACTATATAATCAGATTGGAACGTGGTATATAACATGTTGAGCTTCCATATTGCTACCATTAGCATTTCCTAGCATTGCTGTGGCCAAACCGGTAGAGCTATTAGTCAAAGATGCGAATTTCCACCAACAAAGGCTTAGCATGACCGCGATTCAAGAATAAGAGATGACCACACCCGACTGTCTTCTCTAAGCAAACATCGGAGCCAGTCTCTGAGAATCTAACCATTGGGATGAAAGTTTGGAAAGAAAGCCTCACTACTTACAACGAAAGAACTTCCAGGTGAGGAAAATGGAGAAGCAAAAGTCAAAGCTCTTCTCCCTTTTTTAATATTAAGAGCTCAGTCAAGAAATCAATTCAGGGCAATGGAGTATATGCTCTGTGCAATCATTTTAACTATTAACGAGGAGGAGCAGGACTCTGGGAGATGTAGCTCTAGTTCTACTTCGGCTTAATGAGTGTCTTTGCCTCCCTCTGCAGGTCAAAACGTTAGCGTCAACAGAGGCACAAAGCAGACTGTACTGAAGAATACTCGAATACCCTGCAGAGATGAAACAGTGGGAGAACACAGGTGCAGGTGTAAGCATACCATGAATGAGATGCCAGGCCATCACAAAACGTTGATTAAAAAAAACTGCAACATAATAAATATCCAGAAGCTAAGCAATAACGATGCATACAGAGTGGAGACCACTGTCTCAATAAATTCTTACATTTACTGAGTTATGCAATCGTGGTCTGAGACTTTTGGTGTCCACTGTAAATGCCAAACAATTCTTTCTCAGTCATAAAAGCTTCCTCCGTCCCCTCCCTCCTACAGTTTTATGGATGTGGCTGGATTGTTGTGGGGAGTTCACACCACACACTTTTAAGGGCATCTAATTTTAACCTTTGAATTCCTACATTAATGGTTATAACCGCACTCCCATTTAAGCCAGGCCCCAGCATTCCGTAATATATTGGATATTTTCCCGTGACTCATAAAATCTCCATAGAAGTACTTACGCAAAACTGCACTGAAGATGTCTTGTGGCACAGTGCTGATTTATGGGCTGATAAATTACACATCTAAGACTGGAAGCCAAGTAGGACAAATGTCCTTAGGAGTGAGATGCAAGCACCTCAGTAGGTGGCAGCACAGCTGCTCCCATCAGAGCACCTAAGATAAAACTGCTCAGTCATCTGATACCAGTGAGACCATGGCGGGGTTTGCCCATCGCCCATGCTTTCTAACTGCCAGTCTATAGGAGTATCTGTGATACAGGCTTTGCAAGAACTCAAAGCAATTACGGGATCTGAAACACGTTTCTTATGGAGACGTCTGAATGAAACAGAAACTGAATGATATTGAACTGGACTTGCAGGGAATGCCTGTGTCAGTCTGGAGCACATTCACAAGACACGCCTAAGCCCTCTTCAAATATAGCACTGAGTCGGTAACTGAGAGTCCCATGTTCTTTCTTTAGCTAGCAAACTGTCTGAAAGTAAAACCTTGAATGTATGTATACGTGTATATTTGCGTATGACTACAGTTGCAGCAAAAAGGTTTAGGAAACCACCCATGACCTGGATTCCTGCCTTAATCATTTGTAAATGTGGTCTAATTGGCATCCAAGTTAAAATAAACGATCACCACTTTCTCTCTGCTCAAAATGTATACTTCCTACAATATCTATATGGTTATTTATTGAGGAAAACAATCTGTTACATATCTGTGAGTGACAAATTATGTGAACCTCCAGGATCAGCAGGTAATTGGAAGGTGAAAATAGAGTCGGGGTTTTCAATCAATAGCAAGACAGTCAGGTGCAAGCCAGCATCCTGTTTCATTAAAGAACATCGAAGTCTGATCTTCACAACATGTTTGTGGAGGTGCATCATGGTAAGACCAAGGGATTTCTGAAAAAGGCTCTGTTGAGGCTCATCAGGCTAAAAAAGGATTACAAAATGATCTCTAAAGTGTTTGGGCTCCACCAATCCACAGACAGATTTTGTAGAAATGGAGGGAATTCAACACCATCGTTAACCAACCAACAAAGATAACTCAAAATCAAGGTGTGTAATAGTCTGCAAAGTCACAAAGGAACCCAGTGTAACGTCTAAGCAACTAAAGGCCTCTGTCACATTGTCTAATGGCATGTTTCATGAGTCTATGAACCAGTGTTCACCATCAGGAGAACACCAAACAACAATGGAGTTGCAAGGAAAAATCCCCTGCTGTCCAAAAATATAATTGCTCCCCATCTGCAGTTTGCTAAAATCACATGAACTAGTCAGAAGGCTTATTGCCGAAATGTTTTATGGATGGATGAGACCAAGATAGATAGATACATGATAAACTTAGATAGATAGACAGATAGAGATAGATAAATAAAGAAATATATGGGCCACAAGGTGGTGCAGTGGTCACAGTCGTCACCTCACAACTCAAGGAACAAGGGTTCAAGTTTTAACCTCACCACTGAGCAGAGTTTGTATGTTCTCCCCATTTCTGCACATTTCACCCATTCCAAAAGCGTTAACGTTAGTTGGTATCTCTACTGATGAACTGGCACCCTGTTCAACACTGAAGTGCACATGAATGAGTTTAAGATATACCCTGCCCAGGCAAAAAAAGGTCACCACCTGGATGTAACTACACTGGCAACATGTTATTTAACCCTAACTGATGCAGTGAGGAGGTTCTCATTTGTTAAACAACCATATCGAAAGACACATCCTGTGGTGGTGGACAAGATATCTTTCAGAAGGGCCAAATTGTGAAAGAGTGGTTCAGGGAGCCACTTCTTTGGGATGTACTGGAGTACTTTGTTCAGTGGTCCAAATCTCCCATCATCTATACAAGATATTGGGAAAAATTAATGCAGTTCTGAACAAAACTGCTTCTGCAATGTCACATTTATTTCTGTCCAAACTTGCATTCATTTTTCCCCCCCAAGATCTTGTACTGGTGATAGGAGATTTGTTCCACTGCACAAAGTCTTCTCCAGCACTTCCCAAAGATTCTCAATGGGGTTCAGGTCTGGACTCTGTGGTGGCCAATCCATGTGTGAACATGATGGCTCATGCTCCCTGAACCACTCATTCACAATTTGAGAAATTAATAAATCTTTTCAGAAATGAATGACAGCAGTAGGGAAGGCAACTTGAGAAAAAAATGCTCACGGACATTTTAAATGGAAACCACAGTGATGTTGAAGTTGATACTTTGCTTCATTTTGATATGAATGAAGAAGTTTGTTGTTCTGGAATTACAGACTGTAGTCCATCGTTTCTCTACATACTTCATTATTTCCCTTTACTCTGTTCTCTAATGGTCAGGACATCACAGGTCCACCACAGGTCCACCACAAGTCAGGTACTATTTGGGTCGTGGATCATTCTCAGCACTGCACTGACACTGGCATAGTGCTACTATGAGTGGATCAGACACAGCAGTGCTGCTGGAGTTTTTAAACTCCTCAGTTTCTTTGCTGGACTGAGAAGTAGACCTGATTAAAAACTCCAGCAGCATTGCTGTGTCTGATCTGCTGGTACCAGCACAACACACTGCAGTGCTGAGAATGATCCACCACCCAATAGTAACCTGCTCTGTGGTGCTGTGGAGGTCTACAAACTATGTAGAGAAACAGATGGACTACAGTCTCAGTGATAGGACACAAGCATGTAATAGATACACATTATACACATTTTGTTCTATTAATAAACGTTATTTTCTCATTTTGAATTTATAGTGAGCCACCTTATGTTACATTACATTTATAGGCAAATGTTGTTTGGTTAAAACGCGCTACATCTTGGTCTGACTAACCCCAAAACCTCCAACAAGCCAGAAACCGTCATAACACAACACTATTTGTGGGATCCTGTTTCCTTCAAAGGAAAAGGTTGCTCACCCCAACAAGAAGCTGCTGTTTCAGTAAGAGCTGTTAAGGTCGAGCATTTACTGGGCACATGTGGTTATTATATAATAGGTGTGAGGAATAAACAGTACCAGATAGTCTGTCCATGTAGGGCTTCCCTAGCATCGCTCCACCTCCGCACTACACCGTTCTCGGCTCTCCACGCCTCCGCGTCCCTCAAGCCACTCTTGTCCACGCTCCGTTCACGTGCCTTGGGTCCGTTTTTATTGGTTCGCCAAGACACAAACAACTCACGTGGCCAATCAGAGCGCTGCCTGAGAAGTAATTCACAACGCGCACGATTTGTTCACGTGCAGCCAGGTCAGGTAGCCAGGCGCATCGTATTCAGAGTGGGCTATGCCTGCGTGCGGTTGCACATGTTGGTAAATAGCTATATAAGCTAGAGTTCGAGTCCCATCACTGTTCACCACACTCCTACTGAACTAACAAGAGGTAAACACAAATAGTTAGAGAGCTGCTGCTGAGAGGGAATTACACAATAAACGAGCAGTAAACAGAAGGACTGCAATAATGGGTGTGCTGACAAAGAAACCAATTGCTTTCAAGATTGAATTCCGTGATCCCAGCAAAACCTATTACTCCAGCGGGGATAAAGTTGCTGGCCAGGTAGTGGTGGAGGTCGCAGAACTGACTCAAGTCAAGGCTATGAAGTTGTATGGTATCGGCTGTGCCAAAGTGGAATACAACAAAGGGAAGCAACACTGCACCGAAGCCATACATTATCTGAAATACCAAGATGAGCTTCACCTGGACCATCAGCCAACAGGTAAATCAGGTTATAGTCTTTACACCTAGTTAATCACCCAGTCTAGTAAGAATAACCCAATGATCTGACATGATGTTGCCTGCCTTTCAGGCTTGGATGGCTCTGTTACTCTCAGACCTGGTAACAGATACGAATACACCTTTGGATTCGAGCTTCCTCAACCAGGGTAAGCATCCTCACTTGTTTAGAGAGTCGCCAGCCTATTTCTGCATATTGTGCAGCCATCTGATGGTAGATGGTCCTGTTTCAGGCTGCTGGTGTCATCGTACAAAGGCAAGTTTGGCTCGGTCGAGTACTACGTGAAAGCTGTGATGGAAAGGAACTGCCTGCCTGATGTGGAGTGCAAGAAGTACTTCGAGGTGGAGGAGCCGATTGATGTCAACACTCCCGACCTTATGGTGAGCCAGCGTTAACGCAGCCTACACGGGCCTAGCTCCCTTACTGACACCTTGCGTGAAATACAAACGATTGCGACGTTAATATCCCCGCCCCTTCTGTTCTGCAGTCTCCAGCTACTGGCGCGAAGAACAAGAAGATGACCTGCATGTTCATCCCTGATGGCATCGTGTCGGTGGTAGCCAAGATTGATCGACAGGGCTACTGCGAAGGCGAGGACATCTGCATCGATGCCAAATTTGAGAACAACTGCTCGCGCATTATCGTCCCCAAAGCTGCCATCATAGCCACGCACACCTATCTGGCCAACGGTCGCACCAAGTTGCTCCGGGAAAAGATCTCATCGGTCAGGGGGGATCATATCATCTCTGGCATGTGCGACATGTGGCAGGGCAAGACTGTCAGGGTTCCCAGGTTGAAACCAACCATCTTGGGCTGCAACATCATCCACATGGACTACACCCTGATGGTGAGCTCAAGCACTGATATCGTATTATGAGTATAAAAGCCTACTTTGCACCACCTACACTGCCTCATTTGTTCTTTCTTCTCAGGTTTATGTACACATCCCAGGCAGTGAGAAGCTAACCCTGGAGCTTCCATTGGTCATTGGGACAATCCCCTTCACCGGCTTTTCCAGTCGTACCAGCAGCATGAGCAGTCAGCAGTCAAGCACAGGCTCTGGCACCCTGGTGTCCATGCCCTCTGCTCCACCCAGCTACAGCGAGATCCCCAAGCATGGCTGCCCAGATCCCCTCATCAGACCCCTACTGGATGACTATGACGAAGATGACTGCCCCATCTTCATACACGCCAGTCAGTACCACCAAATACCCCCTCCAGCCTATACTGAGGTATGTGATTTTGTCCATCTAAAGACGTCTTAAGAACGTTAGCACAGGCAAAGACTTACCCACTGTCCATCCTCTTGTGCTGCAGGTGGAAGAGAGATGCACCAGCAGTGACGTTACTCTCCAGCTGTGCTAAACGCCTGAATTTCTTAAAGGGCTATGGAAGAAGTGATTAGACAGAAAAGGGATTTGCTTATCAAGGTTCAGTAGAGTAATATGAGAACAGGATGCTTTTGAGAATGCTAGTGCTACAATTATTTCTGGGGTATCCTCAGTATTTTAGATCTGAGAGTTTATCAGGTTGAATCATGAGCTTTGCCATATTGGTGCAACGATACGCCTGTCTGTTAGTCATTCCAGATCACGGTCTATTTATGCAGACTATTGCCATCCATCTCATCAGTAATTATGTGGTATATTTTTGGTATAGCATCATTCATTAAATTAAGAGTGCATGCGATGTTGTATACAACTTTGTATCTGAGGGTTTTTTTTCTTTTCCTACGACAGCTTAGAACTGCCGATTGAGGTTTTTGTTACACACAATGTTCGGTGTGTGCAGAAAATGTACTTTTTGTTCTAGACGTAGGACTCAGTGATGTAACTTGGCAGAGAGCTTTTGTAAAGTGCTGGTGGAAATGAAATAAAACAGTTTTGTACATATGATATTTATACGCATAATACAAGTCAAGTTCAAAGCTTGAAAATAAAACTGTTAAAACTTAAATCTGAGTCAGTTTGTCTTTGTATGAATTAGGGTTGCACAAGCAAAAGACTTCTTTTTATTTGGATTAACTTGTAGCTTTATGTGGCTCAGAAATAAGAGCAAGCTGCTTGAGGCAGCATTTCCTGGGGACCTGACTGTGAACCCAGGTCCTTAGGTGGTACAGTTATGACGGACTAGTGTGATGGACAGGGTCTACCTCTGCCTGCACCCAATCAATTCTGGAATAAGCTCCGGATCCCCTACTATAAGTATTTCTGGGGTATCCTCAGTATTTTAGATCTGAGAGTTTATCGGGTTGAATTAGGAGCTTTGCCATATTGGTGTAATGATAAACCTGATCAAATGAAGCCAGATAAGACTGCCCAGACTGAAACAGAAGAGAATGACAACAAGACTAAGACCACACACAATGTGTCTCAGTAGAGTTTAGAACAGTAATATAATAACATAAAACCCAGTTTGAGATAAAATGGGCTTGAGACTGAGAGGACACCAAGATCAGCCTTACTCTGCTTGACAAATGTCTTAGAGCATCCCGATTTTTTCCAGTTTTTATTGATATTTACGCAGTTTCAATGTACCTTGAAAATACACTGAATAAAGAAACAACTGCAGTTAAAGAAACCTGTTTAACAAAATTGACTATGTGATGCTGTGGTGGCTCTGTTGGTAGGTTCAGTGTGCTTTTTTCTAACCATTATGATAGTAATATACTACATCCTGTAGCTCAATATTGTCCAAATACTGTCCTAGAGGGTGTAGATACAAAGGGTTTAATAGTAAGAGCTCTGAAATGTCCATTATTTTTCAGTTGTTGCTTTCAATTTTTATCTTTCTGTTTACCTTTGTACCATTTTAGGTTATTCTCTGGAACTGCTTGGTATCTGCTTAAATGTCGATAAAACTGAAAGATGGCGGTGTTCTTAAATTTTTGACCAGTAGTGTATATGTAAGTTTATATTAGTATATAGAAGTTTATACAACAAAGTGCATCTATATGGTAAGTTAAACTGATAAAATGTACAATGAGTGTATAAACAAGGAGGTGTGTATAACAATACGTATTACGTAACGCTCTTCAAAAAGAACATTGCTTCTGGTCTGCAGTTTGCTAAAGATCACGTGGATGAGATAGAAGGCTATTGGAAGAAAGTTTTTTTGGATGGATGAGACCAAAATAGAACCTTTTGCATTAAAAGAAAAGCGTTATGTTTGGAGAAAGGAAAACACTGCATTCCAGCATAAGAACCTTATCCCATCTGTGAAACATGGTGGTGGTAGTATCATGGTTTGGGCCTGTTTTGCTGCATCTGGGCCAGGACGGCTTGCCATCATTGAGGTGATCGACACAATTGAATTCTGAATGATATCAGAGAATTCTAAAGGAAAATGTCAGGACATCTGTCCATGAACTGAATCTCAAGAGAAGGTGGGTCCTGCAGCAAGACAAACGACCCTAAGCTCACAAGTCGTTCTACCAACCAAAGAATGGTTAAAGAAGAATATAAGTTCATGTTTTGGAATGGCCAAGTCCAAGTCCGGAACCTTAATCCAATGGAAAGTTGTGGACGGACCTGAAGCTGGCAGCAGCTGCAGAAGGACCTGCAGCTAATGTGAGGAACCCCACCAACATCCCAGATGGCGGAAGCTGTTCTGTACGGGAGGAATGGGCTAAAATTCCTCCAAGCCGGTGTGCAGGACTGATCAACAGTTTACAGGAAACCTTTAGCTGCAGTTATGGGGGGGGGGGGGGGTTGCTGCACAGGGGGGTCACACCAGATACTGAAAGCAAAAGGCTCACATACTTTTGCCACTGACTAATATGTAATATTGGATCATTTTCCTCAATAAATAAATGACCAAGTATAATATTTTTGTCTCATTTGTTTAATTGGGTTCTCTTTATCTACTTTTAGGACTTGTGTGAAAATCTGATGATGTTTTAGGTCATATGGAGAAATATAGACAATTCTAAAGGGTTCACAAACGTTCAAGCACCACTGTAGATAAAGTGTCTGGCCAGTCTACGTGTATAGTTGTGTAAAATGTACCTAGGTTTGTTATGTACATTGTCATAATAAGTACATAATGTTGTATAGGAGACAATGTCAGTCATGAGATTCCTCTTGGCTTGATATCATGTCAGTTGGTTTAAGTAGGGGAAAGGTTCTGGCACAAAACCACAGGCACACAATATTAGCCAAGGGGCAGCTGTTGTGTATGAGCTGAAGTTTTATTTACAGGATATATTCAAGTTGGAAACTATTCAGGAGCCACTGGCAATTGTAATGTGTGATCATTCAGTTACAGGAAGATGGTACCTGGGTGAGGTGTTGCACATGAGTGTGAACTTTGGTAAACACCCAAATAATTGGTGATATTTGTCATTTCCCCAACCGTGAATCAAACAAGGATACTGTCATTGTTAAATTAACTTAAATGGGATTATTGCGGTATAGCGGTTAAGGTACTGGACTATAAACCAGAAGGTCCAGGCTTCAGATCCCACCTCTACCAAGCTGCCACTGTTGGGTCCCTGAGCAAGACCCTTAACTCACAATTGCTTGGATTGTAAGAGTATATCAATTGTATTTTGCTCTGGTTAATGGCATCTGATAAATGACATAAATGTCAATGTAAATAAACAATATAACGTTTATGGGTTACTACAGCTTTAATAACAACCTGCAATATCAGCTATTGGAATCATTTTCCTACATCCCTTATTCAGAGAACGTTCTGAGAATGAGAAACGTCCTTCTGGGGCACACTACCAGTTCCGCTTTCCAAACTTCATTGAACGCTTGAGCAACTAAGAAAGGAAAAGTGCTAAAATCATTCCACTGAACGTGCTACGTGCAACAATACAGGCAAGGTTACAGAAAGCCTACGTGCATGAGGCAGTGCATACATTACGGCATGCGTGAATCATGTCAAGGGCGAGCTCAGCAAGACTGCAGCCATCAAAAGCGGAAACCTGATGCTGTTGTTTACTCCGTCTGCAGCTGTCCCCATACACACAGGGTTTCTCTTTCTGTCCCCCATCCTAGCCTTCGTTCTCCTTTTCTAGCACTCATGGCTAACTTAGGGCTCCCTCCAATTTTAGCAGTAGCCTTGGACCAAGGCAAGTAGGACATCATAATCTTACCCAAACTCCAATGAAACGTTCGGAGAAAACAGGTCACTTTATTTCATCGGTCAGAAACTGAGTGTTCCAGATTACATTGGGAGCAAGATGTTCTTGGATTCTGGCCACTATTGCTGCTCAGGTGTTGACGGAGCTTTTCATCGTTCAACGTTACGTAATACGTATTGTTATTATCAGAACACTTCTAAGTATTAGCCCATCGTTGGTTCATGCTTGTGAATTAGCAACACCCGTTTGCTGAGTCATTCAAATCGAAATGTCAAGCAGTCCCCTAGCCAATCCTGCATGTGTACACCCACGTCCAAATAAATAAGCCTAAAGAGAAGAGTGGCTTAAATATATACGGGCCAATCGAATTGACAGGCGGTCGATATTCGTTGTTATGCATTACATAAATGGTCTGGCACATCCTTCACTGACAAAGCACACTGAAAGTTGATCATGTTGCCATGGTTTTCATATCACCACCTCAGAAGCTCCGGTGGCTTCGGTTCCTGAAGACCTGAGGACCTGAAGGATGGGTGGTACGTTGACGGAATTTGTGAAGAACCTGTACAGGGTGTACATCTGCCTGTGCCCAGTGAATTCCGGGTTAGGTTTCCAGACCTTGCCCTGCAACCCTGACCAAGACAGGAGGGGGCACAATGGGATGCGCTGGTTTGTTTTGCTTTGCTATGTCTGCTTCAGAGCTAGTTGTGTGAAGAAATGATTGTTTAATGACTTGTTCTCAGTGTATGATCTGATTCATAAGCATTTTGCCTGAAATGGACAACGGGTGCTTGGTAAACTGAAGGCCACTGGTAAGTACCTAACTGTAAATCTGATTATATCGGTGCTTATATGTCTAGTATGGTTAAGATGATATTGCTTTTGCCATACACCACTATGACATGAGATATTGCCAGTAGAGTGCCATGCTCATACGTTTCCTATAAAACAGTCCAGTGGGACCAAATTCCTTGGGAGTTTTAGGATTCCCAGCACAACTGATTCATCATATAAAGGAAGGATATTTGCTGTTGAGTAGGATCAGATTTAAAAAGCAGCTGGACTTGATAAACTCACATAAACAATTGGTTTCCAATTTTCTGCTGATTATTACAAAAGAATGCGCATGTGGAAGGATGCAGCTTCAATAATGGATTCAAGAATGAATTTCCAATTTCTCAAGTTTGCCAATTAAACTCAGTTATTCCGTTCAGGAACACTACAGAAGCACATCAAACGGACTGGACTGCTGGACATGCCTATTTGATATGTTCTTTCAAATCAGCTAATCTGTCCTTTAAAGTTTCAGGATTGCTCAGGATGAAGAACGACTGAAGACATGTTTCTTTGACATTTGTCCCTGTTATTTTTGGACTTCTCAGATTTAAGAGAGCTAGCACTGAAAACGAATCCAGATCTGTGCTGCTTGTATGTTTCTGAAATCACTGGCATGAGTATAAACTGTTTGTGCCAGTTGTCAGTGACATGAAATAGGCGATTATAATCTATTATTAGCTGTATGAATGGTCTAGTTGGTGTGTTTTCAAAGGTCATATGATTTCCCATCCATTTCCTTCCCTATTGGTTACATTTGTAATATTAATTTAATTGTTTCAAGCTTTGGCACCTGTCACGCCATTCATAGTCCAACGACAGCATCTGCCCAGGACTGAGTTTTATTGCCCAGGATCTATTTAAAACATTCGCAGCGAAACTTGCCAACTAAGACTGTAGTCTTCCACTCTGCTCTTTAACCTTTGTACATGCAGTGGGCACTGTACGACCAGCTTGGCGGTGACCACAGCATGGCTCGGGCATTTTAACTTCATACCAAGACAGTCTGCGTATGCATGCTTTGGCATAATAAATAAGCATGCTAACGTTACAGGCTTTGTATGGAATATTTAGTTTCTTGACCCACCTAACACACGGGAAGCTCTTAGTTCCAAAGAACAACACTGGAACGACTGTTTCCTTGAGAAATGCGCCATCTGACCCAGATTGGACTTTGTAGTAACCATTTTAAGCTGAAATGGTTACAGACCATAAGCATTTCATAGAAATCACTCCTTCAGTTTCATACCTGCTTAATACAGTCTAGGGTTTTCTGCTATGAGTTGGTACACAATCAAATAAATTTGGTAGCACAGATCATACCATTGTTCTGCCTTATGTAACAGGGATCTATAATGTAAAAAAGCTGCTTTTACATCATTTATATAGCAGTTATAATTATTGGAGAACAGGATAATGCAGATAAGAGGGTGAATGAATGGATGAATGAATGATGAACATATAGCTTGTGGACTGATTGTATAAATAACCCTGTGTTGTGTATTTCAGGCTCTATTTCAGGGAGAAACCACACCACAGCAGACGTAAAGGAAAAAAAAAACACATCACATGTCTCAGAAACGAATTTTATCAGGCCTCGAGACCCCAAATAAATTAAAACATTATCCTGTTTATAGGTGTGGTCAAGAGGAAAATGGAATACTGAGAAACGGAGTAAAGGCTGTCAATGAAGGATTGCTTTTGCTTTCAGCACACGACCACTGTTCTTCCTGCAGCCATGCCAAGCTCTGAAATCTTAATTAAACAGGATGAAAGAGCTGCACTGGCTTCCCCATGCTGTCACGACCAAACTGGTGTGCAGGTGTCTTTGCTTATTTTCCTCAGCCCACAGGGAACCTCCGTGCTACTTCAAATGGAGAGCTTGTTTCAATTCACTGAAATGTAGCCTGTGTGTTAGGATAGATTTTTACTTCCGTTGGACACGGCGGTACATTGTTCCACGCTAAACTGCAGGAACACAAGTTGAAGAACGCTTTGGTGGTAATCTCGATCTACACTAAGCTCCTGCTATGAGACAGTTTTAGATACTTGAGTTAGGATAGCACTTGCTATACCAGTCACAGGCTCATGTTTCACTGCTGGGGGCTTCAAACCCGATGCTGAGAAAGCAGTACGGACGTATTCATGATCAAACTGCATCCAAGAGCTGATTCATTCATCGCAAACATTACGGATGATACACCGAAGCAACAGGGCTTGGTAAAGAGCAAAATGCTTTTTAGAGATGTAAACCTACTGGGTCAGATCTGTTTTAATGACTCTATTCACAACGAGTGAACATGGGCTTTTAAAGTAATGCTGATTATCAACAGATCTGGAAAGGTAAGCGTCAGATTAATATCAGTGTTCGAAACAGGATCCCACTCAAGACTCTGGTGTTCACATACTGACTACTAACCCTCCCTTCAGATTGTGATGAACCAGCATTAGAGAGATCCTGCAGACGTGCACCGACCTCCTCCTGAAGCTTGGAACCGACCTGTCCCGGCTCAAGTTTCACTGCTGTAATCTTCTACTGAGTAACTTTCAATAAGTCCTCCAGTGTCTTCCTGGACGAGTTTCCAGGCGGCTAAAAATGGATTTCCTAAAGAACAGTCTTATCACCATTAGCTTGTCTCCATAGAAGTGTTTTGAGACCAACAGTACTTAAGGACAGGATCAAATTTGTGTTGTTCGAGAGCGTAACTACAGGATGCAGTACACCGGCAAGAAAAACAGACTGACTGGCAAGATATTCCAACGGTCTGAGCATTTACATTTACATTTACATCATTTAGCAGACGCCCTTATCCAGAGCGACTTACAACTGATACAGTCTTACAATCCAAGCAATTGTGGGTTAAGAGCTTTGCTCAAGGGCCCAACAGTGGCAGCTTGGCAGAGATGGGTTTTGAACCCTGGACCTTCTGGTCCAGAGTCCAGTACCTTAACCACTAGGCTACCACAGTCCCGAATACCAGCACACAGAAAGGCTACGAAAACTCAACCACTGTCCAATTGTGGTGAGCAGGAAAGCATCTCAGAATGTGCAACACGCCAAACCTTGAGGTGGATGGGCTACAACAGCAGAAGCCCATACTGGGTTCTGCTGAGGCTGCAATGGGCACAGGCTCACCAAAACTGGAAAAGTGTTACCTGGTGTTGATTTCTTCTAAGGCACACAGATGGTAGACGGTCAGAATTCGGTGCCATCAGCACTAACCCATGGACCCAACCTGCCTTCTGCCAATGGTGCAGATTGGTGAAGGTGGTGTAATAGTGTGAGGAATGTTATCCTGTCACATTTTGGCCTGTTAATACCAATCAATGATCGCTTGAATGCCCCAGCCTGTTCGAGTACTGCTGCTAACCATGTGCACCCCGTCATGGCCACCATTTGCTCATCTTCTAATGGCTACATCCAGCATGATAATGCATCATGTCACAAAGCAAAAGTCGTCTCAAACCGGTTTCACGGACATGACCATGAGTCCAGTGTTGTTCCCAGTCACCAGATGTAGTAGATGTAAAAGGTGTTTGTTACGAAAAATAACAAACACCTTAATTTTGCAGAACTACATGCTACAACTACATGTTCCTTTTGTTTTCATGAATATTTGTCTCCATAATCCCATAATCGTAATTGCTAATTAGGATGAATAAGGAATTAGGCTGTATTCACATTATGTTCTTAAGGATACAGCTGTAAAACTCTCACTGTGTTCGATTTCGAGCTGTGTTTGACCCAGTTTAGTCTTGTGGCATGTGTTCTAACTTTGCTGAGTTATGTATCTTCTGGTGTCTACTGCAGGCCGTAATATATATGTGTTAAAGGAACGCCTCCTCCTTCCAGCACGGTGCAGCATTTATAAATGGGCCACTGACACACACTCAGCAAAGTTTTTCTATCAAAGTGGGGACTTTAGGTATGACATAATATTACTGGAGCTGATTATCGGAGCCACACCTAACCCTAACCTCTAACCTCTAACCTAACCTAAAGATCTTTGAACATTTGGTCCTCACAACGATAAATATGATCTCACTGTCTTGGTGAGGACCACCCACAGACATGATGATTATCATAGCAAATTAATGCTACACCTAACCCTAACCCCAGTAACTTAAAGCCAATCCAAACCAGTTTCTATATTAAAGGGGACCAGCAACAAGTCCACACATGCTACACCTACCCCTAACCCTAGTAACCTAAAGCAAATATTTTGACACTTTTTGTTTTTTGACTCATATTTATGCAGAAATATCAAAAATTTTAAAGGGTTCACAAACTTTCACGCACCACTGTAGGGTAAAAAAACATGCCTGAAAAAACATTAGAAATTCGGCGTATAATCACAATTCAAACAATGGGTATTTTTCGTAAAAACATTTAGTGCTCTGCAATCAAAAGACCCACTGAAAATGGGATCTGTGAGTGTGACGTATGATTGCGCCCTCTGGTGTTCATAAAATGCACCTGCATTAGACATATTACACAAGAACGCATAAAACGCACGGGCGTTTGTTAAGAATCATAGCTTAGAGTTAGAGACTGTAATCAACAGAACAAAATCTAACATCAAAACACCAAATCAATGCATTTGTATTTAATATTTAAATGGCTGTACAAAACATTAAAATGTAGAAAATGTGCACGTTCAAAACAGAACCAGTCCCAATGAGGTACAAATTGAATGCAATTAGATCTTTTGTATTATGTTAAGTCTTTCCTACCTTAAATGCTGGACGTGTTGTATTCAGGCGAGACAGAGATTCCACTACACTTTCTAGAACTTGACCAACTACAGTTTTACAACACATTTCCCCATCTGCTATTAAATAAAATCAATGCTACAAGTATAAAAGCGTACGTCATGATAAAAGTTTACGTGTATCTAGCTAACATTCCTAGCTGCCAAATAAAATGCTCCTCCCTAAGCCCTTACTCTAAGGAAAGTTCTCTTTCTTCGTAGCTGCTGATCAGTAGACAGCTTCGTCCATGTTATCATCGCTGTCTGCACCGAACTCTTCCCCGTTGTCGAAGTACGACATGATGTAGTCCGTCTCCTGTTTGAACACACGCACAGGACTGTGGAGCAGGACCACACCCGGAGTGAGAGGTAAAGCAACAAACTACGTACCTCCTCAAACTCTTCCTCATCATACTCCTCCTCAGCCTCTGCCTCCTCTTCCTCTGTTTTTTTCTTCTCGCCCTCTTCTTCATCAGAGCTCATCTCTTGCTCTTTCTTCTCCAGCGTCTGAAGGACACGGATGGAAACGAATGACTGGTTAAAATTACATGATTATTTAGCACTCAAACGAATGGCTGATTTAAATCGCTGACGTAACGTGTTTCCATTAAATAATCTGAGAAGGGTGATCAGGACATTACCTCCAGTTTGTGGATTATCTCTTTGTCCACTTGTGGTCGTTTGCTGTGTTTGGGAACAGCAGCGCTCTCTGGAATACACATTCCAAAACACTACGTTTACACGCACATGATATGAATGCCTGAAACATCCTGGTCATTACTGCAACCAATTCTTGTCTGGTCATTACAGGCACCTGATCCTACCAGGTCATTACGGGTGTTTGAAACTTCCTGGTCATCATGGGTGTCTGATCCTACATGGTCATGATGGGATCCTACCTGGGTATTATGAGTGCTTGAAACTTCCTGGTCATTGCTGCCACCTACTCAGGACAGTCAGTACAAGCAGTACAGCCACATGATCCTTCCGGGTTATTACTGGCACCTATTCTTACCTGGTCATTACAGGTTCTTGAAATTTCCTGGTCATTTCTGCCACCTATTACTACCTGGCCATTACTGCCAACTATTCCTACCTGGTCATTAAGGGCACCTGAAACTACCTGATCATTACTGCCACCTGTTCCTTCCTGGTCATTACAGGCACTTGAACCTTCATGATCTGTATGGGTACCTGATCCCACCTGGTCATTACTGCCACCTATTAGTACCTGGTCATTACAGGCACCTGACCCTGCCTGTTCATTATGGGCTTCTGAAACTACCTGGTCATTACTGCCACCTATTCCTACCTGGTCATTACTGCCACCTATTCCTACCTGGTCATTACAAGCACTTGACACTTCCTGGTCATTACAGGTGCCTGATCCTACATGGTCATTACTGCCACCTATTCCTATCTGGTCATTACAGGCACTTGAAACCTCCTGGTCATTACTGCCACCTATTCCTACCTGTTCATTACAGGAACTTGAACCTTCATGATCTGTATGGGTGCCTAGTCCTACGTGGTCATTACTGCCACCTATTCCTACCTGATCATTACAGGCACTTGAAACTTCCTGGTCATTACTGCCACCTATTATTACCTGGTCATTACTGCCACCTATTACTACCTGGTCATTACTGCCACCTATCCTACCTGGTCATTACTGCCACCTATTCCTACCTGTTCATTACAGGCACTTGAACCTTCATGATCTGTATGGGTGCCTAGTCCTACGTGGTCATTACTGCCACCTACTACTACCTGGTCATTACTGCCACCTATTCCTACCTGATCATTACAGGCACTTGAAACTTCCTGGTCATTACTGCCACCTATTACTACCTGGTCATTACAGGCACTTGAAACTTCCTGGTCATTACTGCCACCTATTACTACCTGGTCATTACTGCCACCTATTCCTACCTGGTCATTACTGCCACCTATCATACCTGGTCATTACTGCCACCTATCATACCTGGTCATTACTGCCACCTATTCCTACTTGGTCAT